>VXBU01016443.1:902146-1023435 GCA_013400315.1 Bombycilla garrulus | reverse complement strand
CCCCCCTCTCCCCGCCAGCCCCATTTTGCGTTTATTTATCGTCTCTCATTTGGGGGGGACACCCTTCTTTTGTCGCAGTTGTAGACATTTTTGATGAATCGTTTGGCACGCTTTGCTGGCAGCGCTTCTGCATTAACATCTCTGACAATATGTTCCGGCAGATAAGCTCATTAAAATTGTTTGCATTGTTTGATAAGGGTCGCGGCGCAGCCCGGAACGCAACTGGTTTGATGTGCTCCTTGCTGCCGACTCGAAGGGCGATAACACGGCCGGTGGCTCCTTATGTCAATATACAGTTATTTTAGATGCTGCCTGGATGACAGCAAGCAGTGCCTCTGCAGAGAACACGCCCCTTAAAGCTGATTTTCAAGCAGCAGGAAATGATGCTGCTCTCAAATATCTGACTAAAGTGGCGAGTTGTAAGCTCGAATACATGAAAACAAACGTGGATGACTTGGCGTGTTTGTCTGAGGAAAATCGCGGTATTTTTTCTTCTGCTCAGGAATAACGGAGCTGCTACCGGCATTTGGCCATTAATAAACTTAACAGTGAATCTCATTGTTGATCACACGCTGACGGGTGAGCGTGAAATGCGTCGGAGATCCCAATGTGTGGTTAGTTTGAATTGCACAAAATTTAGTCTGTGTCGCTCTCTGAAACTGCTTATACTTTGTGCAGTGGAGCCCCAGTGCACACATTTAGCGCAAAGTAGCAAAATTGCTTTTGCAAGGACCTATTTCTACTTGCAGAAAGCCTGGAGCTCTCACTTCCTATATCTAAATTTCCGCTGAATAGTACAAGAATGTGTTTTAGGGGAAAGCTGTATTTCCATCATGCAGCTAAGCAAAAATATGAAATAGATTTGAAAGGTCATGCATCTACGTTTAGTTATTCTGACATATAGTTACCACCGATTGCTAACTTGTTTCCTTCAGAAGAGTTCTTTGGAAAACCTCTGTTACATTCTTCATTCTTCTTTTTCTGTAGGTTCATATGTGTTTTTCTGCAGTCATCAGCAAGTCAGTTTTCTTGTCCTTTTGTCTGTCATATCACACACTGAACTATGTCTAGAAAAGACATTTTGTGAGGCTGCTGTGTTCAGCATGTGATGACAGGAATATCACTTGCCCAGTTTTCCAGAAATTGTGAAGATACTCCGCATCTGAATAGCCTTTCATCTACAGAAGTACTCCTTAGTCTTTTAGGGATTTGTAGAGCAACATAAATGTAGAGCAATATAAAGGAATACAGAACTACTGATGCTAGCATTGCATGGGTTTTTTTGGGCAGTAAATAAGTAATCCAGTTCAATATATTTCAGAAATAAACCTTTAATGCACAAATAAAAATTTCCACTGGAGAATTCTATTTAGGTTGTTTCTTTCCTTTTGAAAACTTACCATGTTCTGCAGAGTCATAACTCCCATATCTGTTGATTTCTTCCTTTCTCCAGGAGAAAGGGAGAATGATACTTAACTTCCATCTATAGCTAAAGTCCTTTAGGAAGTAAATGTCAAACATAACAGAAGGGAAACGTTACAGAAAATACATGAAAACTGTGGTGAAACTTCTCCTTGATACTGGAAAAATGGCTTTTAACTTGCATGACGATCTTTAGTAGCTGAGCAGGTCTGGTCCTTGTTCAGTGTGAGTGGCAGCAGGAGATCACTGGGTACAGCAGATGAATTCCATCTCTTTAGTGCCTGCTGGCACACTGGGCTGTCAGTGCCATTCCAGACTTCTGGAGCAGCTTGTAGGACCTCACCATATGACACATCAAGTTGCTATGCCTCTGATTGTTGGGCTGCCTTCTTCCATCTAGGAATAAGGAATAAATATGTGATTAAACACACCCTGGAGCTTGACAGCAAATGAGCAGTTGTACAAAGCTAAAATACTCCTGTGTCTTGCAGCTTTGCTCCAAAGTTAACCTTCATCTACCGTGTGTACAGAGGTTCAATATCTATCTTTCAATCCTTCTCTCCTGTAGTAACAGAAATGCTTTCTCATTTTACAACTTTTAACATGTTCTATTTTATAAATATTTTAAAACAGAAGTAGTCTTTACTGATCAGAAAATTTGTGTTCATCAGGTTAGATATTCTCAGACCTAAAAGAAACCCTTGCTATTTCTTAAACCAGATTTTACCAAAGATTTGATATCCAGCTCCTGAAGCAGATTTAAAAACAGCTGCAGGTTGCACCATTTTGCAGACTAGGAAGCTGACATGGAAGGAGTAAGTTATCCATGGAGTTGAGGATGCAGCAGGGAATTGAGCCTATACCACCAGTCCCAGCCATGTGCTCTGTATGCAAAGCCACAAATAGTTTTTCTAAGTCTTCCAGGGGACATATTATATTTTGCAGACTGAGACATACAGGCCCAAGGTGTTAAGTTTCTCATCCAGCTTTACTTAGCCGGTAAATGGAAACCAGGCACTTTGGCATAAAATTTAGTCGCAGGGTGATGTTACCTTTCGGAGTTAATAAGTGTAATCAATCTGTATTGCTCGAGTGAAATGCTGTTTCATGTGCTTCACATCAGGAGACTGTTTAAAATTTGGTACTGAAGTGTCTTTTTGTTGGCCCGAAGTAGACTTGGGGTAATTTCTGAGAATGGCATTACATTTAATGATGGTTTTACTTCTGTGTTCAAAGATGGCTGAAAAAATTCAATGAGAAACCAAATCAACAGCTATGTGGAGAAATTTTTTTTTTTTAATAAGACATGTTTGCAGTGGTTCTTTTGCCAGACTCCAGGTATCTTGTGTGGTTGATCAGCTCATCATATTGTTAAAAGCTTAAATGTTAAGAGTGAATATTTCTGGGTTCAAATGGCATACCAAGTCTAAACCACTGTGGTCCTAACAAGACAAACTGTTGTACCTTCCTTTGCAGAATACCATGCTTAATTTCTGCTTTGTCTCTGTGTGTTGCTAGAAAAATGGTTTTCTGGTCCTTCATTCCCTGGCTATATTTAGTTTTATACCCAGAGCTTGCAGGAAGCAATGGGGAAGGGGCCGTCTTCCTGATTATTTTTCTTCAAATGACTATGCTAAAAGGAAAGAGTACTTCTGTTTTAGTTTTTATCTATGAGTGTAGACCTTTCTAATATTACCTGTTTTAAATATTTGTTTTTCCTAAGTGTTGCCTTCATTTTAGAAATCACTGTGTAAGCAGATGAGTGACGGTGCTGGGCATAATAATGAAAGCTAGACAGCAGTGGTAATTTCCTCACCCCCTGCTGGAATAAGTTGTGGGGTGTTACAGAGCATATCTGGCTGCCTTTTACAGCAGTATGAGCTGATAACTTCCATGCTGAAAGTCAAGATTTATGTTATAGTGAAATCTATTTTGGTCTTTGCCTTCTGAGCTCGCAGTGAATTGCCGGATGCAGGCTGGCCCTGGGCAGCAGAGAGCATCCTTCCCTCGACAGGAGCTGCCCCTGTCTCTGGTGACTCTGTGCCTTCCACATGTGAGGCTTTACTCAGGGTTCAAAGGAAGACCTATGGCTTTGCCTTACTCTGGGCAGAAGGAATTTCTTGATCTAAAATTAGGTTCTGTTGAATATGGTAAGCAGGTAGTTACACTGAAGTAAGAGAGACCATTTGTGTTGATAAAATTAATATGTAACGGCCCAAGCTTGAGAACTGACAAGATGATACAGAGTAAAAGCAGTGAGTTGTCTTCTCACTTCGCAGTACAGATAGATGTGAGTCCTGAAACAGTAAATGCCAGTCAAAGCAAATGCTATTAAATATATTAGTAAGTGAATATGTATTTTCAGAGGCATTTGCTCTTGACCTAACAGTTTTATTGCAGATTATGAGAATTTTGCCCTAGATTTCATTGAAAGCAGGGAAAAGGCAAATGTTAAAAAAAAATCAACAAACTAACATAAATTACGCCCCATAAATTTGGCCTGTGCTTTTCTAAAAGTTGTAGTTGTAATAACCCCCTTGTCTGCCAAGCATCTGGATTGCAACAAGATAGTTATATCAGCGAGAAGACCATCCTGATGACTTAGAGCCAGTAACTTAGAGCATTAAAGAGGAACCATGGCAGAAACCCATCCTTGGTTCCTGTCAGCTTAGGTACCCTCTATTTTCTCTTCCTTCACTTTCATAAAGCTGTCTTCCTATTGCTGCCACTGCAGCTCTTCTTTAATCTTGTTTTCTGCTTAGGAGGTACTCTGCCTAGAGAGGGCTGTTTTGGTGAGAATCTTCTGCTGGGCAGATCCACCTCTCAAAAAGCACGGGGTGAAGCTGTCTGAAGATAACTGGGAATCACATGAGTGCGTGTAAAAATCTCTGAGGGTTAGGAGGATGACTCTGCTCAGTACTGCGTCAGTAGTCTGAAACCTAGACAGTCCCTGCCTGCATTATTGGGATATCTCTGTTGACCTGGATTTAGATCTTCCTTGAAGGAAATACCTTCATAGTGTTTTGGGGGCCGGAGGTATTTGTTTAAATCAGGGGCTTAAGAGGGAGGTAGCTTTTTGGGGATTGAGGAGAGAGGGGAGAAAAAATTCTACAGGCAGCCCAGTTTGTGTAAGGAAATTGAGGTAATTTTCAGAGAGCACAAACTCCTCAGCTTACACCCAAGTGCTCTCTCCATAAAGGTGTGAGAACGCCTAATTTGCACCCAGCCTCCGTGGGTTTCAGAAACATCCTGTTGGTGGGAGGCTTCATTCTGGTTTTTGTTGTCTGATGTGTTTTTTTTTAAACTACCTTGTTGAGCTGCATAGCAACAGCAATGTGTTTTTGACATATTAACAGAAAAAAGAGCAAGTTTGGGACACGAGATAACTAACCTGATGCTGGCACTTTCAGAAACAGACATTTTGGCTTCTGCCTCGTGCTTTCAATCTAGTCTTCCTAGAAAACAGACTGAAAAATATGCTGCATTGTGAAAGAAAGGTGATTCAGAGGTGGGGCTGTGGAGCAAGAGACCTGGATTAAAGCTATTTTTTTGGTTTGTTCGAGGGGCATGCAGTTACCTCATCTGGATCACAGGAATGTTCTTCCAGGGGGCATACCTGGACTAATCTTTTGTGATGTAAAACTTGTTTTGGGAGCCACTAAGAAAAGAAAATGAGTGGTAGGGCTACATTTCAAGCCTTGGCATTTGAATGTATGACTCTTTAAAAATATCTTCAGAGGTTTTGGGATTTAGTGGGGAGGTTAGTTTAATTCGACAGTCTCTTCTCTTTCCTCATGCCCAAAGCTAAATATAGCAAAGCTTGGTAAGGAAGCAGATAAATAGTGTGCCGGCTTTTCATTTTGGAAGTGCAACTTTCAGCCTTTGTTTGATAATTGAAAACGAGTGGTCTGGCCACATCTGTTCTCAATCAGGCCAGCCACTGAGTGGGGTGGCACAAAGTCTGTGGTGCGGTGGCACCGGGGGGACAGCGTTTGGCTGCTTACGTCCTCCCCGCTCCCTGAATCCTGGCCTCCAGCTAGCAGCACTGATCTCTCACTTCCAGGATCAGTGCTAGGGAATGTAAATGGAAAACATCCGTGTTTCTTCTGTGGATGGTGTTAGCTGCGCACTGCATCGCTGTCTGGATCTTGCTCAGATCTCTGCTGCCTGACTCACCGATAAAGCATCTTCTTCGTATTGTTTCATTACGATTAAGTGGGAGGGGAAAGGGAATACCAGTTATAAAAGTTTACTAAACATGCATTTAACTGTTGGGGTTTTAAAAATTATTTTTAGCACAATTCTACTGGTTTATATTTTATAAATATTTAATTCAAGATTAAAATCTTGCTTGTTACATTTTGACAAAAGTTTGTCTAGTTTTTTAATGGTATACTAAGTTATCAAATATTTTGTAGAGAAGGCTCTGTATACTGAAAGCCCACCCATTAAATGTTTCAGCTTAGCCACTCTAAAATAATTTGTTACCCATAGAGCCCCATGATGGGTGAAGGTTGCCTTCGTGTTAAATCTGTTTTTTTGCTATGCTATCCAAACAGGAAGTGTAAACATTCATCAGTGAATTGAGACTTAAGGATGTAGCTTCCGTAGGAAATCCTACAACTGTGCCAAATCATTCTGCCTGGAGAGAAATATGCAATGCAGGTAGTACTGTTGATCTTCTGGCCTTGTGTATGACCACCTTGCATTGTATTGTTTCAGAGGCTGAACTTTCAATATTATATTTCTTGGCGGTTTGGAACCCTGAGAGAGATCTCAGTGGAACCCTTAGTTGAGATCTGCACACTTCAGTTCTATCTCTTAGGAGCAATTCAAGTGAATTTTCCCCCCTACAGCAGGGTTCCTTAGTACCATACAGTTTTCCTACCCAAGCAGCTGTAATTATTCAGAGATGCACATGAATGCAAATTCTTTTCTGTCACTCTGGAATGCAGTGTTGGTGCTCAGAAGGGCTTGCTGGCAGTATGTATTAAACAATTTTGGGGGAATGAAAATTCATTTTAGGCAAATCTTACACAGTTGTTATGCTTCGCTTCTTAAGGTTAATCTCTGTGGAGCTGGTCCAGTAATATCATGAATAGGAAGCACTGAAATATTTGAAGTAGAATACTCATTTGTTTTACTTACTGATTCAGTGTTACACAAATCATAGCTTGTTAAAATAACTATAGAATCTATGAGTAATTGTTTGTATGGAAGTGGAATACATAACCCAGTGATATGAAAGTCCCACGGGAGCTTGTGTATACAGAAAGACGATAGTGTGTAGGAGTGCTGAGAACGGGGAGGCAGTGGTAATTGGTTGGATAGAAGGGATACATTTTCCCAAAGGGATAGCATGCAGTTGTAATTAGTCATTCTGTTGGAAACCTTGTTATGCAGAATGGTGTTTATTATATTTTATTGAATTTAATTGTTTGGGATCCATATCGCTGCTTGTCCATAATAATGTTTCAAAGTTATACATGATGTAGATTTTGTATCAGGGTCTAAATACACTGTTTTCAGTCAACACATTCATGTTGTGCTAGTTGTCAGACTCAAGGAGGCATAAGAAATATAATCTTTTTATTTTTTTACTTCCATTAATATATCTGCAATGAAGACAGACTGAGACACCTGGGGTTACTCAGCCTGGAGAAGAGAAAGCTCCGGGGAGACCTTAGGTACCTTCCAGTACCTAAAGTGTGCTTGCAGGAGAGCTGGAGAGGGACTTTTTATAAGAGTGTGTAGTTCTAAGACAAGGGGCAATTGCTTCAAACTGAGACTATGTTTAGATTAGGTATTAAGAATAAATTCTTTGCTGTGGGGTGATGAGACGCTGAGACATGTTGCTCAGAGAAGTTATGGATGCCTTGTTTCTGGAAATGTTCAGGACCAGGTTGCATGAGGCTTTGAGCAGCCTGGTCTAATGGAAGGTGCTGCTGCCCGTGGCAGAGGGGCTAGAACTATATGATCTTTAAGGTCCCTTCCAACACAAACCATTTCGTTTTTCTGCATATTTCTGCCTGCAGAGGTTTGGCTCTCTAGTGCACATTTTTCATCTGTGGTTCCCAAGTGTGAAATGAGTTCCACAGCAGCAGGGATGTTGTAAAACTGCCTTGTCTCTCAAGCAGCTCTATTTTTAATATGGTGAGGTGTTTTTTTCCACTACCAGGTTATGCATACCCCCCAGTTGTTCCTGAAGGGTTACGCAGTATAGACCTGGTGGTACTGGGGAACAAGATAAACATGAATCAGCAGTGTGCTCTTGCAGGGAAGAAGGCCAAGCCCATGCTGGGCTGCATTGGCAAGCATGCTGCCAGCAGCTCCGGGGAAGTGATTCTTCCCCTCTGATGCTTCTCAGACCACATCTCACACACCCTGTCTGGATTTGGCCTCTCCACTTTGAGAGAGACAATGACATACTGAAGTGAGTGTGGCAGAGGGACACCAGGATTGTCAGGGGGCTGGAGCTTGTGGCATGTGTTTGGTCAGTCTGGTTAGGAGCCAGCTCAGGAGAGGGGAAGATCTCATTGCAGTCTTATCTGTCTAGTGGGAGACTGTGTGTAAAGAAGATGGAGCCAGGTTTTTCTCTGAAGAAAGAGAAAGGATGAGAGGCAACGGCTGTCAGCAGCTGCAGCAGTGAAATGTACTTTGGATATTGGGAGAAATGTTCACATAGCCGGGATGGTCAAACATCAGAAGTTACCCAAAGGGGCTGTGGAATATCTGTCCTTAGAGGGACTTGAAACTGAGCTAAATGGGATCATCAGCAGCCTTCTCTTGCTGTTTCTGCAGTGACTGGGGAGCTGGAGCAAATCTCTCTGGAGTTCCCTGCCTACCTGGGTCACTTTATGATCCCATTCTGTAACTGTAATAAACAAACAGCTCGTGACTTAAAAAATAAAATAACAAAATAATGTGCTTTAAAAATTAAAGGAATATCATCTGGAAACTACTTTCGTACTTCCCGGGAGGTGAAATCAGCCTTGTCATCAAAGATTTCAGATGGAAAACAAAAATACGTATATGCAGTCTCATTATGACTTCATCAATGTCAAGCATTTTCTAGTTTAATTCTTGCAAAAGCTATACTGCTGCTGCAGCAGTATATTCTTTCATATTTATATAATTTCATATTGCATTCTCTAAATCACTGGGAGCAACTTCTGCAGTTTAGTACCCAGGGATGATCAAAAGTTTGTAGAGACACAAGAGAGCAAAGGCATAGTTTTGCTGCATCATAAAATTAATTATGTATGTTGCAACCAAAGATTATGTCTTGAAGTTAACAGCTGATAAATTGCTTGCTTGGCTTTTAAGGGATTGTAGCTTTTTTTCACACTGAAAATATTAGCATTATTGATAAGTTTAATCTGCAGAAAGTGTTTTAACTATGAAAACAGTTCTTAAACTGTATCAGATGTCCGCTTAGTTTGACGTGCTTTTACAGGAGTGGTGCAGAACTGTCTTGTCGCATGGCCTGCAGCAACACTGAGAGAGTTGAAGGAATTAAATATTCACATTTCAGCCTAGATTAGCTTCTTAACTGCACCTACAGGTAGTTGAAGGCAATTCAAGCAATAAGCCTTTTTCTTCCCTGTTTATTGTGAGAGTTGAACTTGGTAATGTCACTCTTTGCCAGCTGGAAGCAATACACTTTAGGAATTGACCTCAAGATATTCCATGAAAGGAGGCCAAATCCTGTTAAACAGTACATCTATGCTTCTCTTAGCTTAGGGTGCAAGGCTTTAGTGGGGCTTGCAGATAAAGAATGTTGTAACTAATTCAGTTTCTACAATCATAGTTACATCAAAGCAGTAAGCACCTTCTAGAGAACATTATTTAGAAAACAAAGCTTTAGGGATTTCCCTCTTTAGATAGGCAGATGTTAAAAGTTAAAATCTGTCCGGAAGTGGCAGTTTCACAGACCTTCAAAGACCAACATGGTTGAAAAGAAAGGTTTTGGGGAAGTTTTACTTTTTGCTGGTAGACACCATTTATGTTGGTACTGCAACAATAGTAAAATCAGTCTGTGGTTACTGGCATACAGCAAGAGTAATATGTTACATAAATCACAGATGGCTGAGCTAGAATGTTCCTACAAGGCAATTTACTTCATGAAGGATTAGTGAATTCTAGTTTTAGTTGCTCCATATTAATTTAGCAGTTAAGCAATTGTACGTAGTAGTTCAGTCCTCTTCCAGATAGTACTTGGTAGGATTAATTCCTAAGATATGTCATTTACCAGTGGTATGTTGAGCACCAGAATAATTTAAGAGTGCTTCTTTGTCTATTATAGTGTTAACTCATGAGAACATGGAAGAGGTCAAGTTACTTTGGTATCCAAAACCAAAATTAAGTGTTGTGGCTAGTAGTCTTAACACTTGCAGTCTGTAGAATATTAAAAATGGTTTGTAGGGAGTTTGTAATAAGACAATGACAGGGGTATTTATTTGGGCCTTTATCAACAACATTGGAGATGTCAGAACTGCAAGATTTATTATTACCATCATTATTATTTTTAGTCTAGCTTTCACCAGTGGTTGAGGGAGAAGAGGGAGAGAGGTTGGCCTCAGAGCCTAGTAAAAAGCTCTGCAGTGTGTTGGTGCAGTGGTCTGCAGAGGCAGTGCTGGCAGGGGACTTTACAGCTGGTTCGTGTCACAGGTGTTGTCTGGAGCTTGGTCTTGCATTCCCTGCAGAAAGCCTGGTGCTTCTCCTTTTCCCCCCGAGTGGCAGCAGAGCTGTGATAGCAGTGGGAAGCCTGGGCAACCATATTAAAGCTTAATATTTTTGTTACAAAAATACACAACCGTGTTTTAGAGAGTGATGCACCAGTGAAAGCAGCTAGCATGGTTGCCTGTTGCGTCATCTGTTGTCACATGCTTGTTTACAACCTTAGGGCTTAAAATAAATGTTGTCTTACACCCCTAATCAGTGTGGTCAACTTCCTGCCAGGATGACTTGTTCAGGGATGGAGTGGAGCTGGCTGCCTGGCTGATAGCTCAGCAGCTCTGTGCTCTGGCACCGTTGCCCACAAGTCTTGGGATGGTTGCATGAGTGGTTGCTGTGCTGTTTCTTGTCCTTTGCTTGGTATCACTCTGGGAACTTTTAAAGTGAATGTGGCCTTAGAAGGCCACTTAAAAAGGGCCTCATTTTCTGCAGGAACAGAGAGTTGGACTCAATGATCCTTGGTGGGCACCTTCTAACTCATGATATCATGTGATTCTAACATATATGTATATTAAGGTTAGAATAAATGTTGCAATGCATAAATCTGTGTGTTTCTACACTTGTTTTTAATGTAGGAGACAGAAGAGCTGATACATGATGAAGTCCTTGTGCTCTGTAGTGTATGGGAAAGCTGTACTGCAGTCCCTCCTTAGCTAGTGCAAGGAGTTTCCCATGGGAGTGCTTTGCCCCTTAGATTTGCCTGCCTTGGGCAGCCAGGGTTTTTAAAGTGTACTGCAAGCTCTTGTTACAAAGCAGCAGCTACGTGTTAGAAGAAAGGCATTGCATTTCCCTTGTTGAATCCTTCTGTTTTCCCTTTTTCCCAGATTTGTCCTCTTCTGAAACCCATGGATGTTCAGTGCCCATCTCCTGCTGAGTCACTGCCTCTCTTGCCTGGCTCGGCAGGGCTGTGAGGCACTTGGAGGCTGCTCAGGCCCCCCGTCAGGAGGGCTGTATAGAATTACAATATCTCATTTGCCATTAGGGTATGCTTGGAGTAAATCAACGTGTTACTTTAGCCTTTCACCTCGCAATGTATACATGCCAGAGAGGAGGAGGGGGGCAGCAAAACCCTGGATAGGTCAAAACTAAATTCATTCGGTGACTTCATCTGTCTCTAGTTGGATCTCATCCCTGCTGAAACTCCCAAGCCTGCCCGCAGCGTTTTCTGGACTTAAAAGGCGGAAATGGCAGGAGCCGGGAGCAGCCGGGCTGCCAGAGCTGCCCTCGGCTGCGGCGTGGCTGCTGTCCTGCTGGGTTTTGCCGCTGACACGGTGCCTCGGTGCCCTGCAATCCCAGTGCCAGCACTGCTGGCTGTTCTTAATCAGGGTTTCTAATTGTTCTCAGCCCTTCCTAATCACAGGCAGGTATTGCTTGCTGTAGACACAGGTGGCTGCTTAGGTGGGTGGGTGGCTGTGTCCACGGTGTTTCGCCTGGAGGTTCACAGGCTGCACTAACGTGGGGCCAGTGGATCTAGGGACAAGTTCTCCTCCACTACTGTCTTCATTTTCCCCTAACTCTGCATTTGCTAAAGAGCTTGGAAATCTCCTCTCTGAAAGTGAAACTACTCATCCATCAACTCATGGGAGCAAAATAATAAGAGGTTCCCCTGTTATTTTCAGTACTTGGGCTAGGAACTGAGGTTTGCTTTTGTGGTCTGCCTCTGCAGGCATCGTTTCTTCAGGGGTCAGCGCTGATGTTACCTTGCTATATGGCACGTTTTTAATCTCTTGGAAATCCTTTAGCAATGTCTGCATATTTGCTTGGTAATATGTTATTATCCATAAGGGGAAAAAAATGGAAAAAGGAGAATTGAAGTTCCTGCTTGTGTTTGGGTGAATTGAGACTTTGTTTAACAGAAGATTAGATGTTGCTTTATTCATCAGCTTTCTAGAGTTTTTTTTTAGTTACAAAATGGTCATAGACATCTTCAGTTTTCTAAAATGTAGGTGTTTCTAATTGACTGGAGTTTATTGTGTAAGACTGAGAATTATTTTTCTTTGAATCAACTTTTTTTTTTTTTTTTTCCCTTCACAATCCCCTTGTCTATTGTGAAAGGTACACTAGTTGCCAGTGTCTATTGTGAAAATTTGACAGGTTGAATGTCTTCCTTCAGGGCATCAGAGCAGCAATTCAAGCTTAAGATCTTGAAGTTGAAAGCCTTGGCGGGGGAGGGTAATAACTTGTAAGTAAAAGCAGTGAAGATTTTTAGCATTGCAGCCTTGCCACGGCAAGGTTCCTCTCGTTCAGCCTACTTCAAAGGTTTTTTTGTTGTTCATCATTAATAAAATGCCTTCTTAATTTGTAGTAACATTCTTTTTATACTGAAATTTGTGTGTTCTTACCCCGTGTTAACTAGTGCCTGTCTGTTCAGCAGGAAACATTACTATTGCTTTGTTGAACTGCTCTAAGGTGTGGTTTGAGGGTGCTGGGCACTGCTGTGGTTCATTTCTAGCCAGAGTGAATATACCTGTGTGGAAATGGTGGTGGCCAGAGGCGCTGAATTGCTTCCATTTTGTGTAAGCTATTGATGTCTGCCTTTCTTGAACTTCTATTCTTTGTCAAGAATGCTTCTTTTTAAAAGAAAATAATGTTTCTTTTAATATTTGTTAACATTTAATATTGGTCTCCTCATAGAAATTGATAAGGAACCTTTCAGAGCATGCAAATGCTTTCAGCCACAATGAAGATATTATGTAGTTAGGTGTTACTGTTGCATTGTACTTGTGACGGCAAAGATGAGCCCTGAAAAAATAAAAGTAATTTTGTTGCTGTTAGACACATGACATTGCTGTTTCATTGCCGCAGTTTCAGTGGCAGCAGGAGTGAGAATGTAGTCGGAGAAATGAAGTCTTACTCGTGGTATGGAAGTACAACTGGCAGATTCAAGTGAATGCAAATATGACTGGCAGATAAGTCAGTGAATGTGGCTTGTCCTTCTCTGGGGGACCTTTAGGTGCCCTGAAATCTCAAGCCGCTAAATAATTGGCCTGCAGTTTGAAACCGTTCTTTTCATTTTTTGTGAACTATCCCAGTTTAGTAACTGGTTAGTGAATAAATTTCTAACTGTTTCTAAAAGCTATGCAGTATACAGTGTAATGCATTGCTAGTTATTATGCCGTATCAGAGGGTTTGGCTCAAGTTGTGCATATTATTGGAATACTTCTGGTTGTGCTTTTCACAGTTGAGGAAACTGAATATCTGAAAAAGAATCAGTATTTTTCTGCCCTTTAGATAATAAGTTTTTTGGGAGGGTGGTAAGTTTTTTGAAGCCATATGTAGCACAAACCGGAATTACGAGGAGCCTTTATAAAAGATACTCAGATTTGGGTCTAAATCAGTCCTTTAGACCCATCATAAACATTTATGTAGATCAGAACATCCCAGCACTGGCAGGAAGCCTCTAATTTAAAAGAAAAAATTCCCTAATCCACCCAGAGTACATCTGTATTACTCTAATTTCACTTGCATTTAAACAGGGAAGTGCAATGAAAACAATAGAAAATATGCTGTTGGCTGTGTTCAGTGATAATCCAGCAATATTCAAGCCATAAAATGTACATGGATTGCCTCAGTTTCATCTAGACTCTGTAGAGTACTTCACAAATCATTTTAGGTCAAGCCATATCCATATGGTAAATGCAAAATGGCATTCAGAAGTGAGCAAGATGTACAGATAATAAGAATATTTTTAACATTTCAGGGCTATTTAGTAGCATGAGAACAGTGCAAAAGAGATTTGACATTCAGCATTTAAAAACCTGATTTTCTCACAGTCTTATAATCACGTGATTTTTTTTTTTTTTCCCATGGCAGTGCCTCATTGTGATTAATCTTGTCTCTGATTCAGTTTCTGGCTAGACAGAGCCTTTGTGTTGCTTGCTACAAATATCACTGCAGTTGCCGCACTCTGATGCCACAGTATTTGCTGCAGAAGTACAGCATAAGTCAAAAGGGAGAGTAAGAACAGTGTTGTCAGCACTGCATAGGAGCTTTTTGTGTTGATTTTCTGCCCACAGGACTCCTTTCTGTAAAGACAACCTCAAGTATAACTGGCCTCTAATGACCGTGGCTACGGCTGTGTGCAGGGAGTGTTAAAGGAACAGGCGAAGTCCAGCTGCAAATGAGTTGCCATTTCGGGATGGTATAAAGGGATGAATTTTCCTTGTACAGGGATTTCTCCACTGTATCTGGCAGGTTTCTTCCTTCAGGGATTTCTTTGTTTTTGCTCTAGCTTTAGTCTAGAAAGCCTTTCCACCAGCAGCCGCAGTAGTCTCAGCTTCATCTTAGCCTTTTTTGCTGTTATCTCCTGCTTTAGTAATTCTTGGTGTGAGATCTTTAGTTTTATTGGCAGTATCTTATCAGGTGCCAGCTTCCAGAAGGTTCATCTGTGCTGTCAAACAGAGTTTCCACTGCATTTAAAAACTTAATGTCTATATGTCTCTTTGTACTACTATTTAATACAAATATGTCTATTTGTATAGACATCATCCCTGAATGAGATAAGATGGGCAGAAACTGGAACACAAGAGGTTCCACCTGAATGTAAGGAAGAAATTCTTTACTGTAAGGGTGACTGAGCACTGGAACAAGTTCCCCAACAGTTGTAGAGTCTCCTTCTCTGGAGATAATCAAAAGCCATCTGGTGGACACAATGCTGAGTAACGTGCTCTAGGTGGCCCTGCTTGAGCAGGGAGGTTGGACTACACGACCTGCAGTGGTCCCTTCCAACCTTGCCTATTCTGCAAAAATGTGAAAGCCTTGCAGGTTCAGAGGTGGTGGCAAGTGTGGTGAGTTTTTACGCTACAAATAGATTCACTGCTGTAATCCTTTTAGTCCTGTCATTATTGCTGGTTTGTTGTGATACAGCTTCTGCTCTCAACAACTGTTGGAAAAATAATGTAAATATGCTTCTTGCGAAACTGTTCTTAAGAACAGCTGGGTAGTACCTTGTAACAGCTGCAGTTATCTGTAGCAAGAGCAGTGGAAATTACCCAATATCTCAATGTTCAATGCTGCATATAATGCCTTAAAAAATTAATAGACTTTTGGGTGCAATGTTTACCGTCAGGTATGCTGAGCCAGTATATTTCTAACTGGGGAAACTGCTTAAACATGTACATGATTTTCAGCACCTGTCTAATCCTCTGAATTCATGTCTGTGATGTGTAATTGTGTGCGTGTAAAGTGTTTTCCTGAAATGGCCTAGACTTATATGTGAAGACTCTCCCTGGGCTCGAAATAAAACAGGGGAGAATCCTTTGTGGTTAGGCAGTACTGTAACAGCCAGAGGTTTTTAATGTCTCCCTGTGCCCTCTGAAGTGGGAGGTATGATGTGCTATCTTCAGTCTGCTCTCTGTTATTATAGAATCACCAGGCACCTCTGTGGAATTCTGAAGATACCAGGTAGATAATGGTTTTCAGGCTTGTGTAAGCCTCATTGCAATCTTATGATTCAGAGCCTTCAGTGTAAACAAGTGAAAGCTTAGCAAGTTGAAAATGTAAATAATGTTATTGGAAAGAAGTCATGTACTACGGCATAAAATCAAGTTATTAGCTACTTGGCTGTCCAGCTGTTCTCTTGCATCACCTTACACATGTTTATTAGTGTGTTTTGAAGATGGATCACATTTTTCAAAGTACTTCGGCGCTTTAGGAACTCAGTCCTGCAGAAAACCCCAGCCAGCTGTAGCAACAACTGACAGAGGTTGTTGACTGTTGTTGAGCATGGTAGCTGCACTACCTACACCTGCTTGTTCTTTTTTGTTTTTTGTTTTGTTTAAGGTCTCTCTGTGTGACAAACGGGGTATGTGTGTATCTGAGCATCAAATTAGAACATGCTTACTGTAAAGGAAAGTTTCCCAGCTGAATTTATTTAGAACATAACCTGTAGGAGGATGGGGAACAAGAGATGCCAAGACAAGGTGAATTCTTTCATGAGAAGCAGCTGTGGAATACTCACATATATGTCAACAAAACACTTAAGAATGAATGGCAGTGGCATGTTACTGAGTTTTTTAACAGAAATTCTGATTCATTTTGCCTTTGCTTCCAATTGTACTCATACACCCTTGTGCACGCTTGTGTACAAATCTGAAGCTATTGTCTCGAACAAGCTTAAACTTGTCTCTAATAAATAGCCTGAACCTTTGTTTGACCCTTAGACCATAATAATTAATTTGCAGATCCAGCATAAGTTGTATTACAGGTATCCTTCAGGGTAGCATTGTAAAACTCAAGGTTATTCATTTACTTGCAGTTTCCTGCAGTAGAATTCCCATCCCCATGCAATGCAGCAGAGGAAGTTGTTTGTTCCCTTGTGGGTTGCAGAAAGATGGGTATTTCTCTTTGCAGTTCTTTGTGGAAAAAGATGATGAAGGAAGTTCTGCTTCCTTTCCGTGTGTGTGTATTTTCTTGATCTTTTTAACAAAGTGAACTTTCCCTTTTCACTAGAGGTAGCTGATGGTTTTTCTGAGCTCTGCCTGGCCTCAGAGGCCAATTAAAATGGTCGTGAAGTAGCGACAATTACAGATCAGAGTAGCTTTATTTCAAATGTTCTCATCTAAATATCTTTAGTTGCTGTAGATTTCAGTGTAGAATACACTTCAATCCTCTGTATTGAACTGTCAGTTTATTATTAAGCTCACTATTCTTAATTCTAAGTGAATATTAAATTCATTATTAAGCTGTTTTTCAATTGATCTTACATACAGTATTTAACATGTTACTTAATAGTGACAGTGGTAGTATCTTTCTGTTAGGTGTTTTTATCTATATAAAAAGGCTAAAAATAGTAAAATAAACCCCATGTGTTTCAAACTTCAGATGCCATTAGTATCTAAAAGGTTGTTTGCCTGCTCAGTGCCTTCCATCCTGATGTTGAAGCTAAGCTTTTATGGTTAGCCATTATGGTGTAGTTTTAAGAGTAAAAGGGCACTCCCTTCTTTCTAAAACTTTGTTCCTAGCACTTGATTCAATCCAAGCACTTAGAGCATGCCAAGAGAGCGACCTTTGCTAACTCTTACAGTGAATACTGGGCTGTGTTCACACAGCTGCCTGTGCTGTATGCGGGAAGAACAGGGCAGGCTGAGCACAGGCTGATTTCTTCCATGCTCCAGAGCTGCCTGTACAGAAGCGGCTAAGGAGGCAGCCTGGTTCCGAAGGAATTTCTGGCAGTGGTTGCCTGATTGTTGGAGCATGAAGTTTTCGACCCTATTTTCTCCCTCTCTCTCTCTTTTTTCTTTAATTCCTCCGAAAGCAAATTTGAGGATTTTATGTCTTCAATCTTAATGTCAGTAGATGGGAACAACCCGAACAACCTTCTTTTTGTGAGATTTGTTTCCTAGAAAGTGACCTGTATTATGAACTTCATAGTCTTGTATTTAAATTTATTCTCTGTGTTATGTACTTATACACTTACATGTTACCGAATCAAGTTTTGTGCTGGTGGGTTTTTCCCACACGTTTTATCTAGATTGCCCCACATGGTTAGCACATATAACTGTGGGTGGAGTTGATCTGCAGTCTTTGTGCTCCCTGCAGAATTGTCTATCAGGCTTCCATGGGTTACATCACCGCAAATTCTCAATGGAAATAGTCCGTGCAGACCTTGGATCCTACAGAGGAGATCCTGCTCTCTTGCACTGACTGAGAAAGTTGAAGTCCAAAGCTTAGGTGGCAGGACTGGCACCAAAGCCAGACAAGTAAGTGTTAGCTACAGGGTGTCACTAGAGACTAAGGTGTGCAGTCCCCAGCAAACCAAGAATAATCATTCACTTTGACTCTTTGGTCATTTCTGAGACACCTCATCTTTGGATTTCTTCTAGTGGACTTTCTGAAGTCCATTACTCATGGGAACATTACCTACTCTCTCCACGGACTTGATTCTGCTCTTTGAAACTACTGATGAGATTAACTTGAGTGTGCTCATCTTTTCTCTTTGCAATGTCTTGTAACAGAAAGATGTGACTACGGTAGGATAACAGGGAGCAAAGTTCAGTAGTATGTGTTTCTGGTCTGTGTAACTGGGAACATGATAAAAGCTACTATGAATTGCCAGCTTCCAGGAAGGGACCTTTGCTAACTAGAAGAATCTATCTAATGTGATGTAGCTGTGAAAACTTCAAGCACTGAGTGCCGTTTACCAAGGTCTCAGTGAAATGTTATCTGAACACTGTTTGAAACTGTGTGTTCAAGGAGGACTGCTGGCATGAGCAGTCAGTGAATGTCTGACTTGATATAAGAGACTCACATTGATTTGTTTAATCTAGACTACCTGGGCATTGGGACAGACACTGAGTGCTGTCTCTAAAGCATTAGGAAACCCACTCTGGGGAAGAAAAAGCCATTAGGGCTGGAGGATAATGTTGGCAGAAGAACAAATGGGTTTAAACTGAGAGGAAATGTTCCTAATGTTTGAGAAGAATCAGGCTCCGGCAGCTTTCCAACCAGACAGTTGGGGGTGCAAATCTCGGTTGCTTTCAGGATAGATGTTGGTACATTGATAACCAGAGATTATCTGATATTCACTCTATGACTATTAGGAACTGAATTAATGATCCAAAAGGGCTCTGTCCCAGTAAGAAATCCGTATTTCAGTAAGTAGAACAGCTGCTTCATCATTTAGAAGTTATCTAAAATCGAATGTTGATTTTAGGGAGCCTGATGATCCTGCAGTGGCAAAGAACTGACAGATGTCAGATCACTGTATTGGTGCAGCACAATGTGACAAAATCTCAGGTCTCTGATCCTGTCTGTGTATCTTTAGGTCTGATTCTGGGGTTTTTTTCTACCTTATTGGCATGAAGCAGAGTACTGTAGGTTTGTATGTTCTTTAAGTTCACCGTGACAGCTAGAGAAGTATGCTCATAGATTCCAAGAGGACATTAAAGGTGTTCCATATCATCAAAGAATAGAAATTACGTGTCCTTTCTCAATAAATAAGAGAGGGTTTTGAGTTTTCTTTCCCTGTTTTGAACATGAGGCATGTGCTCATTGTATTCAGAAAACAGTTACCAAATTGTCAAAAATATTTTTGTCTCTCTTCTTTTTCCTAGTTGGGGAATGGCGGTCAACGTGTACTCTACCTCTATAACCCAGGAGACTATGAGCAGACATGACATCATTGCATGGGTTAATGATATATTAGCTTTAAACTACACAAAAGTTGAACAACTCTGTTCAGGTAAGAAAGCACAGCATGATCTACAAATGTTTATTTTAAAACCACTTTAAAAGTCTGATTTGTTGAAAATAGATAACTTTTAACTTTGACATAAGCCAGTTACTCTGAAAAAAGAGGCTAGTGTATGTGCACAGGAAGCATTTTTGCATTTGTGTTAATCATGGGGAGATAAGGTACCTTGGGAAAGCATAACAAAGGCAGAGGTGAATGGGACAAATGTAGCAGGAGATACATAGAAGTAATAAAAAGGTTTGCTAAACAAGCAAAGAATACAGTGATAAGTTTTAGTGTTTTAAATCCACAGGGGTGGTATCTTTTCAAATGGAGAGTGGCCATAACTGAGAAAGAGACAAATAGAGAGCCGACACCCCAGATGAACAAAGTTCTCCAGCTCCTTTTCCTTCCTGATGAGGTTTCTCAAATCCCTGCTGATGTTTGCAGGAAAAAAAGAGCAAGTGTGACTGAAGAAAAAACATGGATTTGAGGAAATGAGCCTTTAGAGGGCTTTAGAACTTTGTCAAAATCTGTCCGTTTCTCTTTAAATTTAACTGAGTTATTGTTGTAAGTATATTTGGTAATGAGCCGTGAAAAAGGGTAATAGTTTGAATACTTCAGACATTTTGGTTAATCAGAGTTGCAACTAGTAGATAGGTGTTAAACAACAGGGTCATTAACTAGATGATGGCTAGAAGTGACACAGAAAAAGGCTGATGTTTCACTGTGAATATACATGCCCCTGGGGAATGATTTCTTTATGATTTCCTACTGTGATTTTTAAATTTGAAGATGTTTGGTGGAGGAGGAGTGAGTTTGTGGTGGAGATCTAACTTAGATTGCTCCTTCCAGACAGCTAACATGTTGGGAATATATTATGATGATATTATCTTATCTTATGAAGACAGTGCTCAAAGCACATGGAAAAGGAACCGCATGATCAGACAAAATGAATAAAATTGAGTCTTATATTCATATATTTGATTTTACCTACAATTCTGGGTAAATTTTCTGTCTGAGGTATATTCCTGAAAGATACAAGTAATCCTTTGAGGTTGATGGTCTCATAGCCTATTCTTCAAAATTTAAAAAAAACTAATTTTCAGCGCAGAAGTAGAGTTCCATACTTGCAGCCTTGCACAACGACCATAAAAATGAGCTTGAAAAAGTGCAGGATAGAGTCAATGTAAGCAACTGATATAAACTGAACAACTGAAGACACAGACCATGGGAAATATTTTTTTAAACTGTTATTAAACTTGAAATTGAAGTGTTATCTCTAGCTGTTGTTATATTTACATGTCAGGAAGTTAGCCCAAGTATTTTATTTCGGTATATATAAAGACAGAATATGGGGAGTAGCTATAGATAGATAGATACGGATGCATACATGCACACACTGAAGGAGATAGAAACATAGAAGAATACGGACATTTGCATCCCAAAATACCCAAAGTTTGCTATTGTTTGAAACAGGAAGTGTAGTAGACTAGTTATTGACTTGTTCCTGTGTAGCTATTTAAAAACTCATAAACAGCTGAAAGGAATCTTTTGAAGTGAGTTCTCAATCAAGTTAAATGTGTGTGGGCTTACACAAAAAACCCCACCCAACCAAAAAACACCAACTAAGACATGAAAAACTTCACCAAAACCCTTTCTGAGAATAGGGGAGAAGTGATCAAAGAAAATATTGACAAAGCAGAATAAAATGAGTTAGAGTTATGTAAGAAGATCAGATAGAGAGAATTCAGCTGGGTGGGGCAAGGAAGGGAAAAGCATGGGAACTGTCACAAATCCACTGTCCCATTTCATTACACAGCTTCTTATACAACTTTTTCTGTGACCTGCAGTGAGGATTTTGGGACACGCCTCAAGGGAGGAACTGAAAAAGGATTGTCTCATTACAGCTCTTACTCCATTCTGTATAAAATTAAATTTTTTCTTCCTTTAGAATTTCCTGATGCTTCTACATTCTTGTCTTTACCGGTGAAAGCTGTTAATTTGAATTTCCTCATTTGGTTTGGTAGTTGAACTTGACACTTACACATTCCTGTTTTAACGTTCACGTGCTTTACAATCCAGAAGGGGCTTTAGTAGTTCCTTATCTAAAGAAGCATTCTAGCCCAGTACTTCCTGTGTTCGGGAGGACTTTACTCTCTGAACTGATGAATCTAAACACTGATAGATTATTGCAGACACTAGAGCACAGTAATCTTAGTCTTAATAGGTCCTTCCCATTTGAGGTTGCATAGTCCATTTCTCATGTGCAAGGCATCCATGTGTAGGGATTGAAGACAGATGGACAAGCAGGTTTGGGAATCTTTCTCCATTTAATATAGTTTACAGTGTAAACTCAAAGCAATTTATTAATGTACATCTATTTTATTTAGCCTCAAGAGAGAAACTAAGGTAGCAGTAGTACAAATGATGAGCCAACTAGCAGGCAGAGCACCAGCAAGCAAGCATGGTATGAACTGCAGTTTGAGAATGTCCAGTCTAACTCATTCATTATGGCATTCTTTGGCTGACGTCCCTTGAACCATTGGCAGCTTTCATGCAGATTAATGCTCGTTTCCATAAAATAAGAGCATTCCACCAGGACTTCAAAGGGAAGGAATATGTGGGAAATGCTTTACAGCTATGAAGCATTTCACAGCATTAACAGGGATCTGCAGAGCTGTGGTAACTAAATTTTTATAGCCTACTGTAAAATTGTATAGACATTTTCTTCTTTTTTAGCAAAAACCATTAAGATTAGTCATGCTGTTTTATGACTATTCAGTTCTTGTTCATTTTTGTTAATAAGGAGCAATCAAAATGCCAGAAAAAGCTAAATGTGGGGCCAAAAAAAGTGGGAGAGGGAAAGCGGGGGAGATGTTATATCTGAATTAAAAGCTTGAAGGAGTTGTTTTTGGAGATAGGAGCAAGTATAGATAGTTCTAGATAGATATATATAGATAGATAGATATTGCATATGCTTATGTTCAGCACCTGGCTGTGAAACCTCACAGGTGCCCACATTTTGCAGCCAACCTAGTGATAATTTTTGACATTGGGAGCTTAAGCAAGAAGGAATAATGCGACGTTCTGCCTTTTCAGTAAAGGCTTTATAGAGAACGTATCTGAAGCTTAATGCGACAGTAGTTACAATGACAGAAGAGGCGATCAGACCTCCTTTTCCTCATAGGTGTGGAGAAATAGCTTTGATAATGCAGATACTGTAGCAATACCAGCCTGTTTCTCAGTTTCCACTTAGGAGGAACAGAGCTGCTAGGATGAGGAGCAGCAAAGGAAGAGGCTGGCTTAGTCATAAAGTATTTGTATTCTTTGGGAGTCTTAGATGTGGTTTTTGTCTCTGCTAAGTAGGCCAAGCAAAGTGCAGTGTCCCCTGAGCTTTCTGAATGCCTGCTGTGCTAGTGATGTGCCAAGAAAGCCAGGTTATGGATGGGTGCAGCCCTGGAGAGTCTTAATTCAGTCTGCAGCTCCTCTGGTGATTTAGTTTTGACAACTAAACAGGGAGAATCTCTCCAAGCATCTCAGTACAATTCTTTCTGCTTTAAACATGTGTCGTATTGTCAGTGTTTGGACTCTGGGTTTGATTTCTTGCGAAGTTGTTTTACCTGAACATGACATTTATAAATCATGGTTTTAATAGAAGGCATATTGCATTCCCTTTAGACTGGCATTAGAGAGAGCATTTAATTGGATACGTCAATGAAACATAATAGAGAAAATTGAGAGGATGTAATGTCATAGGATCCCATGTTTGGATCCCATAGGTTTGGGTAACAGGAGTTTCATACGAAGCATGACATCAGTTGTTTCTCAGGAGTCATGCTATTTTTTGAGGAATACACAGTGGCTTCTTAGAAAGAATTCTGACTAAGCAGCTTACAAGTGAATTTTCTTTACTAAGGCTGTTTTTCATCTCTAAGGAATACCAAGTGTTATGTGTTGCAGGGCTTTTCATGACTGTTAGAGTGTTACATGAGAGTATATTCAAAATAAGAGTCAGGCAAGAGACTGTAGAAGGCTTGCATATGAATTAAAAAGAAACAACACAATGTCTACAAGGTATATAATGTCAAGGAAATGGTAAATGGATAGAAAGGAAAATGTGGCCTGGAGCAAAGTATAATTTTTGACTTAGCTATACTTCTGTGATCCTATGAGATTAAGGAGATACAGACACTCCCCACTCTGTGCATTTGAAAATTCTCAGTAGAATTATAAACTTGCAAATTATCTGGCCCCCAGTGCATACAGACCTTCTGTCTTTGAGGATTTGTGTGCAAGGATCAAGGACTGAATGTGGGGTTGTTTTTTCCCTTGCTTTTAATAAATGGCTGTATTATAAAGAAAGCACGTGGTTTGGCATTTTCAAACGTTAGCCTGTGATGCTTTCTTTATAGGTGCCCTGGGTGCTGCCAGGGGGAGTTTCTCATGTGGTCACTTCTGTACCATATGTCAGTTGGTGTTCTGCTGTGGAAATATGTAGTCCCTTTATGTATACATTTTGTTGGCACTCCACCGCCCTGGTTTTGGAGGAGGGTAGGCGGTGTGACAGCAGTGCAGATGTCATTCATTCTTTGTTTGTGTCACCTCTCTGGCTTGGGATTTGGAGGAAAACTTCACCACAGCCTCTGCGGGCTGTTGTTGCTTTTGACTGGTGCTGTGCAAGGGAGGAGGATTGTTCCTGGCCTGTGGAGGGTGTCCACGGTGTTCTGCTTCCAGGGACTGAGTGCTGCACACCTGCCCCTTGTCAGGGCAGTGCCTGTTTGCAAGGCAGCCATTGTGTCTCCAGCCCCCTCAGCCTCAGGACCCTGGGCAGCAGCAGGGAGCGGCGTGCCCAGCACACTGCCTTCTGAGCTCCTCTCCCTCTCCTCGGCTGGAGAAGAAAGGTATTGGCCAGACAGAGAAATGGTGAGGAGGGCTATGTTTTTTGAAAGTCAGTTGTGTAAATATATACACAAACACTGTTTATTCTGGAGGTTAGGTGCGCAGGATTTGTGTTTGCGTGTCTCAGATGGTGTATTTTGCTCAATGCCTACATTAACCTATAACTTCCTACATGCTTATTACTAAAATCTGCATTATAGGACCCTGTTGGAGCATTTGGTGCCAGCATTCCGCTACAGCCCAGTGTGCCTGAAAAGCCAGAGCATGTTCCCACGTTGGTGGTTTTGGTTTTTTCCCAGTTGGCAGCCCTGCAGAGGTTGGGTCTCTGGTGCAGCTTAGGAACATGATTAAAACATGGCTTGATCCCATTTGCACTCTGTAACCGAGGCATGTTTCAAGGAACTGGCATGTTGTCCTGAGGTCATGCAACACAGAGCACACTCAGTGTCAATGACTCTCTAATGTCTTCCATATGATATTTAGGATTAGAGGGATACAATGAATGTTAATGATTGGATTTAAATAATTTCCAAAACTTTCTGAGTAAGGCTTGCAAAGCAGTATCATGAGATTCCGAGCCAATAATTTATTTTTTTTTTAATGTCACTCATTAAGAATTCAGGAGGAATAGAACTTGAACAAGGTTTTTGCTATTTAAAAATAATTATTTAATTACTCATAGCACCACTTTCAGTCAGTTGCTTGATTTCCCTCTGGTTTAAAGAGCTTGTTAGAGTTTTGTGAGATACTTTTTTTAGGCATGATGAGTTACGCAGCTATTTTAAGTTAAATGGGAACTGTGCTTTCTGAAATTGTTCTGATCTTCCTGTTTAAAAATTAATGAATTCCAAAATATTTTTTTTGCTAAAAATTTAAGTATTAAAAGCTCTGTGGTGTATAATTTATGAGCAGCTTAATGATTTACATATTTAAGAAAAAGAGAATACAAATTAACATGGGGGA
Organism: Bombycilla garrulus; assembly: GCA_013400315.1. NCBI lineage: Eukaryota > Metazoa > Chordata > Aves > Passeriformes > Bombycillidae > Bombycilla > Bombycilla garrulus. The sequence goes on along the minus strand of VXBU01016443.1, from coordinate 998,240 downwards.
AACCTCCCTCCAATATCCCGGATATTCTGGATTATGTCACACACATGCCCTACCTGTGTGGAACAGGACTTTTGGAAGCAGATGTTGTTTAGGTTATCTCAGGGGCTATTGGTAAAGCTGGTAGGAGCTACAAAGTTCTTTTAGGCTGTTTCCTGTGATGGCAGCACCACTTTTTCGAGCTCCCATCTATATGCAGGCACTCACTCTGCCCACCTTGAGGCTGCTGTGCTCATGCAATTGTGAGCAAGAGGGAAGGGCTGCACTCTAATCTGCATCAGTTTCAGGGCTTTTTAAGTGCCCTCCCAGGACTGTTGCTGGGAAGGGTGAAGCTGGGCCAGAGTGGCTTCACTGATGCACAGCCCCATAAAAGCTTGCTTCTCTACAGCTAAGCAGCTGGTAAATTGATGTGTTCTTGAGCATTCACTGGGAAATGGGCTGAAACTTCTTAAATCCTGGTGAGGGTGTGGGGGAGGTGGGCTGGGGGATGGTGTGTTGGCTGGAGAAATAAAATTATGTTGACCTACATACTACATCATATAGGTGCTGCTGGAAATGCAAATAGGAATTTGAAGACTGTGGTGTCTCCAGTGGAACACTCAAGATAAAGTGTTCTGCTTCTTAAATATGTGGCTGTATGTAACACAACGTTATGCTCACAGACATGGAATCATAGAATGATTTATGTTGGAAAAAACTGTAAAGATCATAGAGTCCAACTGCCAAGCCCACCACTAAACCAGGCCACTAAGAGACACATCTATATGACTTTTAAATACCTGCAAGGGATGGTGAGTCCCTGGGCAGCCTGTTCCAGTGCTTGACAACCCTCTCTGGGAAGAAATTTTTTCTAATACTCAATCTAAACCTCCCCTGGCACAACTTGAGGCTGTTTCCTTCTGTTCTATTGCTTGCTGCTTGGGAGAAGAGGCTGACCCCCACCTGGCAACAGCTTCCTCTCGGGTAGTTGTAGAAAGTGAGAAAGTTCCCCAGCAAGCCTCATTTTCTGCAGGCTAAACCCCAGCTCCAGCAGCTGCTCCTCCTAAGAGTTGTGCTCCAGGCCCTTCACCAGCTTCATTGCCCATTTAAAAAAAAAAAAAAACAAACCTTTGAATGGCATAACAGAATACCCATATTTGAAATCTGAATGAAAATCTGTACTCTAATACCCGAGTTGAAAACCTACTGCTGTATGCTTACCTAAACATCGCTGCTGAGGAAGCAATTCTAGAAAGCCTAAGGTAAAAGACCAGCCCTAAGTGCTGCTGTAAACAATGGTTGCTGGCATTTGTGGGTTTTTCTCTCCCTTTCTTATCAAAACTATTAAGTCCCACGTGCTCTTGCAAGTCACTGCTTTTTTTTTCATTGTTGCTGTTGTCTCAGCAACAGAAATATGGGGTGTGTGCAGCTTTCCATCAGTGTAAGCAACCACAGTGAACTGAAGTACTGATGACTAATTCATACACAAATCATCCTGTATTTTCCAAATGCATGATCAGGTGGTTGCAGCTTTGGAGAGAATGAATAATATGAAGGAGTTTGTATCTAACATGGTTGGATATGTGTTTTTGTATTATCTAAATATTTCATTAAAGCAAACAAACTTAATTTTGTTACATAAAAAGGCACAGTCAGCCTTTTTCCCAAATGGAATTTTTCAAAAACTGAGTGTATGAAAATCAAACTGAGGCCTAGTTAAAAGGTTTAAACTTGATTGCTATTAGAACAAAGCTAATACTAAACATGTATACCAAATTAGCTCTATTTGCTGTGGTTTGGTTATCAGAATTAAAAGAAATCAGCCCCACCCCTGCCCCAGCAAGACCCAGTCTTTTCATAGGTTCTTTGTTTTCCATGTTGGCTGGTGTGGTTTTATATGATTTTCTGGGATCTTGCTCCCCCACACTGCAGGGATTCAGGGAGGAGCAATGAGGTACAGTCTTTTGACATTAGATGTGAAGGATTGACCTAATTTGTGTAGGCACGCACATATTGGCAGTACCTGCTTATATTTATAGTGTTTCTACTAAATATTTTATTAGCATAAGGAGTTCTAGCTATAGTATATTAAAAGCAGTTTGAAAATAAAGTTTTCCTTTTCATTTATAAATAAATAAACATCAATGCTAAAGAAAACCAAGCGTCTAATATTGGTTTCAGATCTCTAATCTGAAATACAGAAAGTTTACTGAGTGGTAAAAACTGGTTGCAAACAGGATTCTCTTGTCTTCATTGTTACCTCCTTTAATTTCCTTTTGATTTAAATAATCAGGAGCAGAAGTATTTTTGATAATCAAAAAAATAGTTCTTTGCATTTGTGGATTCATACGCTTCCAGATGGTGAAGGAGAGGAGAAAAATTGAAAATCTCTAATTATATGCAGTGCATATGCTACAGAGCAAGCTAAGTCAGCGTGGACAGTCTGGGAAAGGAACACAGAAGTGGGGAAGAAGACATTCAGGACAAAAGCTAAAATTAGTTTAGCATTGCTTACTGCAAGGGACTAGTGAAAGATTGTCTACAACTCTGAAAATGCTGTAAGATGCTCAGTTTTTATAAACTTGGTAGTTTTACAGTTTAAACCACCTTTATCACTGCATGTGGCAAAATTCCTGAATTTTAATAGCTTTAAATAACTACCTTTTCAATTCTGAGTTTGTTCTCTTGTGTCTGAATTCTGCCCAGGCATCCCTTCCCCTCCTCTGGCAGCTGCTTGCCCAGCCTGGTGGATGCAGAGCCCTCCCTCCCCTTGCTGCCTGCTTTGCCCCAGGCCTGGGATGCCCAGAGAACACCTGCAAAGCCCTGATGCTGCTGGGCTCTTTCTGCTCGCTAATGGGGCTAAAAATAGCAACTTCTGGGGGTGATTTCAGCACAGCCTCCTTTGCAGCCTCATTTCAGAGTCTGGCCCGTGAATATCTTCTGTAACTAATGGCTGCATCAATATTCTAGATCAAAACACAAAAGGATTTTTAGCCAGTGATTCTACATTGCTTGTTAGGTAATAAAGGGATTAGAGGTTTTTAACATTGATCCCTCATCTGCAGTGCCACCAGCTGTACTTTTCATGTTTCATTTGAGTAGATGTCAAATTACTTCTTTTTGTGTGTGTGTATATGTGCATGTTTATGCATATATCAGTTTTTCAGTCAGAGAGATAGATTTATTGTGAGAGCTATTCTTGTAGTGTGTTTTCAGCTTCCCTGAACACATTTGATAAGATTTAGGTTTGGGAAGTTTTTTGGGGGTGTGGGGAGGTTGTTGGAGTTTTGTTTTGTTTTGTTTTTTTCCAGAAAATGTAGGGAAGTTTTTTAATACTGAATAAAATACAGTGGCATAAAATTTCTTTTGTTTGTGTAAATTATGCAAGAGGTATGTCACAAGCCATAATGTCATTATCTCTTCTGTCCTTTTCTTTGTATTCCATTAAAAAGATTCCTTTCTCATGCACCTGCATCGAAACATCAGTTGTGTAGTACATTGGATAGGTCTTAAGTGCTGTCCTATATGCAGAGGACCACAAGGATATTCTGTAAGATAAAGGCATTACAGTCTCACATCACTTAAGCAGGGCTCCCGTTTCTGCTGCCTCCAGGAAATCTCAGCCATGGGCAGTGTAGACAGTAGTGTCCCCATTCTGTTGTGCTGGTGTTTTCCATTTAAATGTAATCTGACAGCTGCAAGCTTCAAGGGGTAAAATTTTAAATTATAAATAAACAACTATATAATATTAAATACATACGTAACTTCCATGTCCAAAATCAGGTAGTCCTTGTTGACTGTAATGGTTTCTACTTTCTCCTATTGGTGTGGTAGGCAGGCTTTATGGAGTCGGGAGGAATTTCCTCTCTTTGTAGTTCAGTGTTCAGTTCAATCCATGTTTGTTTGTTGCCTCTGCACTTCAGGAAGGAGTATTTTAATGAGCTGCATTTGCCAGTGCAATAAAATCCTCCTGTTGGGGAGGCGGCCCAGCAGCCGCTCCAGTGTTGTGTCAGAGAACAGGTCTGTGCTGCCATGTGGATGTAGTCCAGTGTTTTCTGCCCTCGAGTGCTGTGCAGACCCAGGACCACCTCCTGGCTGGCAAAGGCACAGAAACAACTGCCAGCAGGGAAAACACAAGGAAATACCCTAACTAGAGAGAGACTATCTAAAGGCATGCAGACGGAATTTGCATTACCAGCAGAAGGAGAAAAATCTCATGTGAACGCTTTGGGCTTCTAGTTTTCTAAAAAGATCTAGATGAAAGGTTGTGCAGTGCATTTTTAGGGCCTGCAGGCAATTACTTAGATATCAGAGTAAAGTTTATTATAATTGGGGTATGGGGAGGATGAAAGGATAGAGCTAGGAACAAATTCAATTTATAACATTAAATGATTGCATAATAATCCTTTTGCATTAAATTAAACAATAATGAGTGTACTCAAGCTATGCATTATCTGTATATCTATGCTTTTAACTGTAATCTATTTTTTCCGTTGCCATGTATTTACAAGTTCTCTTCCTAAGGATGAGTTTCGAATAAATAATTGTGTTTATAAAGTTTTCTGTAAGAAGATTCAAATTTGTCATCTGATGCTTGTAACTTGCCAGAAGACACCTTTCCCTTTAGGGAATATTTTACTTTGATTCTTAATCATATCAAGACCATTGCAAACAGCTAAGCAATGCCTAAAAGAACAAGGTGTCCTTGAAAAATGAGGTTTTTTAATAACCATTTTCCCCGCAAAGCTAGACAATATGAACAGATTGTTTTTTTAAACGGCATTTTCAGCACTAAAGCTGGATCTTGGTAAGTCCATTAGCAAAATTTGTGATGGTATTTCAGAGAACATTTTTGGACTCTTCTCTTAAACTCTGCTTTTTGTCTCGGTAACCCTTTGTATGATGGCTGACTGGATACAGATAATGACAACCATCTCATGCATAAAGTTGGTCTTGTCAAAACATATGCATACCTATGAAGAAAAATTACTCTAAATTCAAGTTATTGTTGACTCTTCTGTAAAACTGGGCAGGCCAGGTGTCCGCTTTGTTACTTTTGTTTTTCCGTGAACACTCCGAAATATTTGTGATTAAAAAATCGTTGATAGTGGGCTGAACTGTTAGGTGAGATCTGAACACTTTTTTGTCAAAGTTGATGTGCACTAAAAGCCCAACAGTCTTTTTTGTGGAAGTGAAATAGAACTTGTCTGGGGTAATGGGGCAACCACTTCCCTGCCCTGATGCACAAGCACAGGGGCTGCACCCTCTACAGTCCTCTGTGGACATAAATGGATCTATGCTGAGTATAAGGTATTTTGTAGCAAAATCTTCTGAAGAAGAAAGAACATTGCTTTTCCTCTGATTTCCTTAAACATTTTCATCTTGATTTCTAAACACAAGAGTGTGTCAACAATAAAGGTTTTGCAAATGACAGTGGCGTGATGCTGTAGGAGGAAGCTCCCTGCATACAAGAAATGCTGTCTCTATTAGCTATCCCCAGGCTGCTGGTTAGAAAATTTTCCTTACACTTCCTTCTTTATTCTGGAGTAGTTATACACACACACCCCTACTCTGTATTTAAGTTCAGAGAGCTCTCAAAGTTGAACTTAGGAACCTGACTGTTTTGAGTGAGAGCTAAGGCTGTCAGCTGAGCTTTGAAAGCTGTGGGTGGACTACACTAAAGTCTGCTTTTCTCAGGAAATGAAAATCAGTAAGGATGTTTATTGCAGAGGGGTGGGAACTGGCTAGTATGTTATAGCTGGAGACTTGCAGTTTTTATTTTTTTTAATCATGGTTTGATATAATCTTACATAATTGCATTAGACTTGCTTGGCATTTGGGTACAAGGGCCAGAAGAAAGCTGAGCCTGGCTTGTTTGAATTCAAGGGACTGTGGGGACTGAGGAAGCTTATTAAGAGATTTTCATTTTCACTGTTATCTTATTGTATGGACAGTCCTGCTGTGTAGAGGGACTCCGAGAACATCCATTTCACTTTGCATTAGTCGAGGTGATTCCTCGGATGCTGCACAACAGCACATCCAGATTGAGTGGAAAAGAACCACTTGAATATGTCACTGCTCAATGTACGTTAGATAAGCAGGTCTTGGGTGGACAGTGTTAGGCTGAATTACAGCAGAGACTTATTCAGCACTGTTGCTTTCTGCTCATGCTTTCTGCTAATGACATTAAACACCATTTGGTCTTAGCTGGGTGCATCTGGATTAATGTCAATGCATTCTCTTGTTATAGGAGCAGCTTACTGCCAGTTCATGGACATGTTGTTCCCAGGGTGCATTAGCTTGAAGAAAGTAAAGTTTCAAGCAAAGCTGGAGCATGAGTACATTCACAACTTCAAACTTCTGCAGGCGTCATTTAAAAGAATGAATGTGGATAAGGTAGGCATTCTGTATTTGCAATTTGATCACTACATGTTTCAAAAGTTACATAAAATGTGTAAAATTTATAAATAGGGGAAACAATCCTCAAAATACTTGAAAATGCACTTTTTCAGCTTTTGGATAGAGAACTAGAATTGCAAGCAGTGTGTGAAGATGTTCTTGACCTTTCATCATCTGAAAAGGGTATTTGGGCGTGAAGGAAGAAGTTTGGCATTTGGCTCCATTTAGGTACAAATCGAAAATTGAGTCCACATGTCTGCTGAGGAGTTGTGCCATCTAACTTGTTGTATCTTTAATATCAGAGACCCTTTGATAAAACACCATGTGTTGGAAATTCCTTGTCATCAGTGAATCTTGATTTTTTAGGTAAAATTATTGGTGACACTGTTCTTATAAGTATTCCATGTTTTTTGTCCAAAGCAAGGTTTAAGGAATTTAAATTATTCAAAAGCTGGAATAATTTACCCAGTGATTTAATAGATTGGGCTGCACATGTGATCCTGTAAAGTTTAGAATAGAAGTCTCTGAGAAAATTCTTGTTCAGCTTTAAGGTGTTTGGTTTGTGCTTGAATGTGAGTGTTTGACAGACTCACCAATATAAATTACTGTGTTGATAAAAATGAATAATGGAAGTTATGTTGTCATGCTTATAGTTTTACACTGATGCATTACCTGTTTACCCTTTTAAGGTTCTGCCCTGGCTTTTAGCGTTGCCTTATTCTGAAATTTAAACAGTCATAACAGAGAGTGCCTTAAGACTGTTATGAAGCACTGGAAAACCCTCATTGTTTCATGAAATGTTGTAAATATTTCTATTTACAGTGTGATTTGCTAGTGAAACATTGGGAAGACTAATGTAGTGAACACTGGCAATTTTCCTGTAGAGAGCAAATTTATCATGCCTTTTTAATGTTCAGTTAAGGAACAAATGCAACAACCTGAAAAGACATTCAAAATGCAATGTCAATTCTTGCAGAAGCATCATAGATTTATAAAATACTGTACAGTTGGCTTAGACCTGAAGAAATGAAAACCCTTTTCCAGCTGAAAATTCATAACATTCAAGAGGCATTAAGGTCCACCTAACTTGGCTGTTTAATCAGCATGAATTAAGCAAAGCAGGGCAGCTCTTTTGCAATTGTAGTCCCTGTCTGCCCACAGTGTCTGGAAGCTTTGAATACTGTAATATTTGCTGAAGACACCTTTTGGAGATTTCATGTCTCTGAAAAATATTCAAAGATATTGATATGGAGGCATCATCATAGCCTCTCCTTTGTTTTTCTAGAACTTTATAAGGCATTTAAGTCTGTCCACAAACTGTTCCATGTATAGCTAAATGTGGAACAGAAAAAATTACAAGGTTAAAACCTCAGGGTTGGTTCATATGATGACCATGTGCTACCAGAATGTAGGTTGGTTTGAACTTTACCATGTCTTGGAAAAGCTGCTCAGTTTTGTAGTTCAAACAGTAGGACACAGAGCAAGAAACAGCTGTCAGGAGTTTTTGAAGAATTGTTTGTTTGTAGTACATCAAGCTGTACCACGTCCATTAAAACCAGAAATCCCTAACTGGCTGAATACAGTGCTACTCCCAGAACAGTGTCATTCATCATGGCATGTACCCATGGGATGTAAGGGAGTACCTTTGTGGAACAACTGTCTTAAAGGCTTACATACACCTGGTGTATCACTGCTTCAAAGGCTGTGTCTCATTGGGTTTTGTTTTCATTTTTTAAGAGCACTTGCAAATTAGCGCTTTCTTTTCAGAACAAAACAATGGCAGAGGTTTATTTGTTGATGCAGTTAGTAGATTTTGTTCAAATAAGTGTGTATATGTAATTTTTATATTTAAAAATGGTAGTGACTTAATATTGGATGTTGATATCTACCTTTTAGGTAATTCCTGTGGAAAAACTGGTCAAAGGGCGCTTCCAAGACAACTTAGATTTCATTCAGTGGTTTAAGAAGTTCTTTGATGCTAACTATGATGGGAAGGAGTATGATCCTGTGGAAGCTCGACAAGGCCAAGATGCTCTTCCTCCGCCAGATCCTGGTGAACAGATCTTTAACCTGCCCAAAAAGTCTCACCATGCAAACTCTCCAACTGCAGGTATTTTTGCATCGTAAAAAATTCCATTTCTGTCTCTGAAGACAATTATAAACTGTGGTCCAATTTACTTAAATACTAGTTAAAAAAATACTTCCTTGAGTGGTTGTGCCATTCTTTTTTACCATATCATAGACTTAGCATCTTGAGCCAGCAGAAAGTTGACATCTTTTGTACTCTAGTTTGGCCCAGCTCTTCTGAGCATAGGGTCTCCTCCACTGAACCCCCTCCATGTAAATGACAAGGACTCTGGTAATGTCTGGTGGTGGAGAAAAAGGCTTTTAACCATCTTTTTGCTGAATGTGGTATGTGCAAGTATATTCAAGGACATTAAATGGATTGTGTTCCTCTTTCACACCTCCACCTTAATAGGAGAATTCTTGCAGAGGCTGATTTATTTTTTCATTTTTATGGTGGGTAAAATGTTTCCAAATCTTAAGGGCTGACCAGAAGAAAAAAAATTAAGGGGTTTTTTTTGTTTGTTTGTTTTATGTATGCTTATTGTTTGGGTATGCTAGTCCTCCTAACTGAAAAACATAAAGCTTTTGCTCTTTCACAGAGATACCTCAGTCTTCTAATTTTTTATTTTGTGTTTGTATTGGGTTTTGCTAGGATAGAGATAACACTTCAGAGGAGATTGATGCTAAATTTTGAATTTTAAACATAAACACTGTTGATAAGGCATGGATGTTTTAATTATTGCTAATCAGCACTCACACAGAGTCCAGGCTTTTTCAGTTTCTCACATTGCCTTGCCAACAAGCAGGCTGGGGGTGCCCAAGAAATTTGGAGGGGACACAGCCAGGACAGCTGACCCCAACAGACTGAACAGATAATCCATACCACATGGCATCGTGCTTAGCCAGAAGAGCTGGGGTAATAAGGAGAAGGGTGGGGAGGGATGTTCAGAGTTACACATTTGTCTTGGCAGGTCACCATTATGGGTGATGGAGTCTGGCTTTCCTGGAGATGGGTTAATTCCTGCCTGCCCATGGGAAATGGTGAATGAATTATTTGCATGGCTTTTGTTTTACCTATTAAACTGTCTTTAGCTCAACCCATGATCTTCTCACTTTTCCCCTTCTGAGTTTCTCCCCCATCTCACTGCAGGGGACAGTGAGTGATCAGCTGTGGGGACACAGCTGCCTGCTGGGGTTAAACCACAACCATGTTTCTGGAACAGGCCACAGGACTAAACCTGATCTTTGGTGTTTATGTAATGTGGGTATGACTGGTCACTCAACAGATGCTGTTTTTGTTAACTGAGAATGAAGTGAACAGGAGAGCAGCTAACATGTAAGAAAACAAAAGTAGTCACTAGAAGGGTATTACTGGACATAGGTTTGTGCATATGGAAATACACATGCACACACACCTAATTCCTTTATTGGCTTGTCCTGGGTTTATGCTAGCACATTCCTCAAATAAGGATTTATATTTAGTTGATTTTGAGTCTGTGACCTGCCCTCTCATGGGCTCAGATATGCACCAGTACTCACAAAAGCAGGGGCAGGTGTGAAACGTGAAGCACCCTCACTTTCAGGCCTCCTTGTGCTCTGGAATCCTACCCAGATTTCAGTGTTCTGCTCTGATCATTTCTGACGTCAAAGTGGGGCATACTTGGCCAGCTGCCTTCAGCTCATTAGTGCTTCCAGGAAATGGGGCATGTAATAGCAGGCCAGTGCTACTCTGGGCTTCTAAAGCTTGTTTACATCTTTATTTTGCACCGTCTTGTGCCTGAACTTCTGAATTTCAGGGTCTGGTATGCTCCAATTTCCCATGTGATGTCTTGCACTCCCTTTGGAAACAGAAAACCCAAGTGCTAATGTCAAGATGTTCTCCAATTCAGAAACGGGAAAAGACGCTTTTGTTAAACACAGACTCTACTGTGCTTGTTAATTCCACTTACAGATGGTCTGTTCTTCCCAAACTCACAAATATGTCATCCAAACTAAAGCTGTGGAGGTGACAATCCTACAGAAATTGAATAGCTACTGGAGTGGAACCAGCCAGCTGATATGGAGGATAATGCAGTAATGTCATGTTGTGTTGTTGGTTGTATGAAGAGCATGTCCTGTGCCTTCCCAGCCTTTGCGTGGGATTGCACAACTGATGTAGTGTGATGAGTTTTGATAAGATCTGTAGCTGTGAGAGTTAGCTTTTTCATGGAAAACTTCCTTCACTATTAACTTAAATATCATCCAGAAGTGTGACAGGCAGGACACTGGTTTAATTTCTGAACTGAGGATGGCAGGGTATGGACATTACATGATCCTGGGTGAGATGAGAGTTCCAGCTTTTCTGGCTGCTTGCATTTCAGAACAGAACTGGTTCAGTTAGGTGTCAGTCATTCCATGGGTTACTGAATTCTGAGTGAGCACATTGTTGTGGCACTGATGTATGGTGCCTTTGTGCCTCATCTCACCTTATCACAGAGCCTGCACGTTGGAAGGAGCGGGAGCCTTTAGTGATGCTCTGGGAGCAGTGCTGTATGCATCTGCAAACTTGTGTGTGCCTCATCTCCTGCTGTTTGGGAGTAAATTGGGATGCCCAGGAGCAAGTTCTGGGCAGCTGGGAAATTACCATGGAAGATGTGCTTCTGTACCTCTGTCTTCCACACTTAGCTGGAAGTGGGGTATTCATTACAGATGCTATAGGAACCTTAATATAAAACCCAAGATATTGTTGGCCTTCTGTGCTGCAGGTGCACATTTCTGAGCTTCTCATCAACCAACACCCCCAAGTCCTTCACAGGGCTGCTCTGAATCCGTTCTCCACCCAGCCTGTATTTGTGCTTCGGATTGCCCTGACCTAGGTGCAGGACCTTGCACTTGGCCGTGTTGAACTTCATGAGATTTGCACAGATGGACCTCTCAGGCCTGTCAAGGTCCCTCTGGATGGCACCCCTTCCCTCCAGCATGTGACCACACCACACAGCTTGGTGCCATTATTAATTTGTGTGATTTGCTCTACATTAACGGTGAAGCTTTGAAGTTTTAATACTGCCTAGTCAGTTCATTAACAAAACAAAAGGAAGCACCAGTGAGAAAAAATAAAGAACCCAGAAGATCTTTCAGCGTAATCGAAAAGTTTTTAACATTGTATAGTGGAATATCTACATGTACACATCTGTTGTTTGGTGTCAGGAGCAAGCAGATACATGGGTGTAGTCATTCATATTTGGGGGTTTGGCAGGCTTTAAAATATGCCCATTCTAAATTGATTAGATACCTGTATTTCTAAAGGAATAACTGACTTTAGCTACAGCTAAATGCATTTCAGGTGATTCCTGTTGCTCCATGCAGTAAATCTTCCAGTGCCCTTTGACAGAGTTTTAGGCTTGAGTGACTTAGGAAATGATTGTTGACTACTCATAACTGCTTTATAACATTGTTCTAAGAATGTATTTTCAGAGGTAGATAAGATATATGTCCTTGAGTTAACAAGTGGTCAGATCCTCAAAGGATGCTCTGAAAACTTATCCAGAAAGGTACTGCTGTGAATTAAAATTATTTTTGATATTTCAATCAGGCTCTCAAACTTGATGGGATGCCTGGAATCAGGTAGCTGCTTCCTGTACCTGTAAATTGATATTAACTCATATCTCTATAAATTCAGAGTGTGGTCTTTATTTAATTTGAAAAAGAAACACTTTTAAAACAACCCAAAACCCAGGAAGTCTATAAATGCACTGGTGTTTGTGTTAATCGGTGAGCAGGCCAGCAGCCATAGCCCTTCCCATTCCAAAGGTGATCCTACTGGGGAGTCAGCGCAGGTCAGGGATAATGCAGCTCGGAAATGGAAGCATAAATAGGTCCCTACAACTAATCTGCTGTGCCACCCTCGCGCTGCCTTGTCCCTTCCTTCAGGGACAGAGCCGATTTGTGGCCGAGCTGACAGCGGGGCCATGGGTGGATAGATTTGGGAAGGTGCCACAGTCTGCTTCTAGAAATACTAGGAGAGCAGCAAGGTTTCAGCAGGTGAATGCAGCTCCCCAGTGGGGAAATGAGGGTCTTTTCCTCCTTCAAGGAGCAGCACAGACCACCGCTGTAGGTTCTCTGGCAGCAGCACCACAGCTGCTTTTAGATCTAATGCCATCTGCCAGCCCTGAGCCGACTTTCGATCTCCTACAGCCTCCGCTCTTCTCTAATGCGGTGGTAAACAGCCTACAGATGTAGAGTCAAAACTGTGGTACAGGATTAAAATATTAGGGCACTGTTGTTTGTGCCAATTCTAATGCTCCCTGCGGGAAATAGCGGAAAAAGCTTCATCTGATCAAAATTGAAAACAGTGATCAGGTTGTCAGGATTTTAGCTTAGTGTCTTATGTAAGTATTCCTGTATGTCAGAGCAAATCTCCATGGAGCACTCTCTGTATATGGTATGGGCTGTCCAAAACTATGTGAGTATAAGACAGCTTAATAAAATTAATTATTTAAATGTAAGCTAAAAATGTGAGAGGTTCTTAGATCTGAAGGCTGTTAGATTTTTTTTTTTTTTAGTTTGAAATATTTAGTGAGAGCAGGATGACTAAAGCAGAGCTGGAAAATACTGGAGGATCACATGAGGGCTAAAAATACTCACGCTATGACAGGGAAAATAACCAGGGCAGAATGAACTGTTTGTGCATGAATGCATTATATATAATGTGCCATCGAAAAGCCAATTGTACAAGAGAAATACTGATTTTTCTGTAGGGAAATTGTATATCCTGCTGTGATAGCTGTGCTGTAAATTAATTCTGAGGGATAAAAATACTCAGCGAGACCAGTCTTTATTTTAGCAGCTAGTGGTACAACTAGGACTCCGGGGAGACTAGAGAGCTCCTAATGCTTTGTTGGGTTTTTTTCTTTGGTTTTTTTTTTTTTTTTTCTTTCCACCAAGACTTGCTACCGTTTTCCCCAGTGGCAGGCAGTAGATGTTGGCAATGGCAATCTCTGCTCACAATGATGCAGTGCTCCAGGACAACGTGGCAGAGCTAGAGATGGAAGGAGCTGCAGGGTGACAAACAGAGAGTGTTTTCATCTAGTTCATACAAGGCCAAGGAACTGTACTAACCAAGGGGAACAGCATGTGCAGTGACACTGCCGGCCTGGGAGGTAATGTGGCTCTGCTGTAATACAGACACATCTCCCCTGCCAGCACGAGGAGAATTTAATTTTTAAATCCACTGAGCTCAAGAATTTAGATCAGGAAGCAACACGCTTGCAGTGCAGGAGGCAGGGTCTTTTTTCAAGAGAGATGAGTGTGTTTGGAAAAGCAGTGGTGAAAATGGCTATCTTAATTTTCTGTGTGGGTGTGGTTTGAGTGTCTGTGTTGCACAAATATTTGCACATTCTTTCGTTTTTGAGCATGCATTTCTTTGCAGATTTTTTTTCAGATTTTCCTTTTGAGACTGCTTTCTCCTTATAGCTAAGCAGACAGTGAGATTTTAGAAAACATAGGTTTTTAAGAGCACTTGAAATTTTAAATTGTGTTCTTCTGTTAAGCCTGTGGAATAGTTTAATCCATTGAAGATAAATGTTTGCATGAAGATATTTCTAGAGCACATAGAGATTTCAGGTGAGAAGAAGTAGTAGTTGTTGATTATCTTAAATAATAAATAAATATTGGTTATTTTAAATCTATAGTAAAGTCTTCATTTATGATGGGGGAAAGGCTTTGGTTAGCTCCCTTCTATTAAATCTTGTATTAAAGACAAACTGAGGCAGTCATGCCATCTATTAAACTATTTCTTTGACAAGTGGCCTCCATTGGACTTTCTTACTTGGGTAGATCTTTTGAAATTGTGGAAGTTTCAAGTACTCATACACACTTCTCTTTGCCAGTTGTCTGGCAGAAAGGATGAATGCAGAGCTCAGCAGGCTGTACTGACCAACAGCAGTGAAGGTTTAGGGAGCTGAGAGGACAGAAGGGTCCTGCCAGCCAGGGGAAGGTAGTACCACAAAATAATTAGGACAGCTGCACCACAGCGTGTTGGGATTTGGAAAGGCGAGTCAGATTCTGTCTGAGGTCACATAATTCCCATTAAGTATTATTTGTCATCGCTTATTTCATTAAGTGTCTCTAAATTGAGCATTTTCTTTTGTCCTGGTGTAGCTCCAATAATAAGAGTGTGTGAATATTAATTAATCTACTGTTCTTGCTCTCTTGGTTTAAATGGGTGGAGAGTTTTTCTTTAGCTTGTGAAGAAATTACTGTGGCCTCTTGTTGGGTTTGGTTTTTCTCCTGTGGCATGAGTCAGGAATATTCTTTTTATGAAATCCTTTAATTTGACTAAAATAGACTGCAAGTGATTCCCAATTCCACTGGAGCAGTGGTTGTGTGGGCTCAGCCAAGTCTTGTGCTTGCTCAGGGCTTCCATTGCTCTCCACACTTTCCTCATGCACATCCACACTGTATTCATGCACGTGTTTTCTTGAAATTTTGCATAAATATTTAACAGCATACTAATTACCCATATAGCTTCAAGGAAAATTTCTCTCTAAACGTTAAGTAGGTCTCTTGTCTACAAGACTGTGCCTGTGATGTAAAGAGAACTGGAATTTGCAGCCTAGCTTTTTTGTACCCAAACCTGCACAGTGCCAACATCCACTGTTTTATGTTGCACAAGTTTGCATCTGTTTGTAGAACTTAGGTATTTAGCAAAAAGAATAGTGAATCTGAAACTGCGTGGGATACATTTAATTATGGTGGACTGTCTAGTAATTGTTTCTGGAGTACCACAGATGGAAACCTCTAATGCATTTCAAAGCTGGCTCATCTCAGCTTAATTCAGTACAAGAACAAAATAATTTGTCTTTCAATTGTGAATTTACTTTTCTCATCTCTGGTAGTGTTATGTGGGCAGGTACAAAAAGTTGTCCAGGTGCTAATTGAAGCAGCTGCAGTAGTGTTTACAAAAAAATTCTAATTGTAATGCTGCATTGACCTAAAATCAGAGCATGCTGTCACAGAAGTTATAGAACAGTGGAGGTGGGAGGACACCTCTGAGATCATCCAGTTAAACTGCTCTGCTGAAAGCAGAGTCACCTTGAACTGCCCAGGACCATATCCAGTCACATTTTGAGTATCTCCTAGGCTGGAAACCCCTTAACCTCTCTGGACAGTTTGTTCCAGTATTTGATAATCCTCAGAGTGAAGAAGTCTTTTCTTATGCTTAAATGGAATTTCTTCTGTTTCATTTTGTGCCCATTGCCTCCCATCCTTTGGGGACCACTGAAAGGAGCCTATGTCCTACCTTCTCTTGAGGTGTAGATAAGACCCCCCCCCGCCCCCGAAGCCTNGAAGTCTTTTCTTATGTTTAAATGGAATTTCTTGTGTTTCATTTTGTGCCCATTGCCTCCCATCCTTTGGGGACCACTGAAAGGAGCCTATTTCCTACCTTCTCTTGAGGTGTAGATAAGCCCCCCCCCCGCCCCGAAGCCTCTCTTCTCCAGGCTGAACAGAGGAAGCTTTCTGACTTGGCTTGTATGTGAGGTGCTCATTCCCTTGGTCTTTGTGGCCCATTTCTGGACTCTCTCCAGTTCATGCATGTCTGTCTCATCCTGGGGAGCCCTGAACTGAACTGAGCATTCCTCATGTGCCTCACCAGTGTTGACTAGAGGGGGAGGATCACCTCCTTCAGCCTGATGATGATGCTCTTCCCAGTGCAGCCCAGGAGGCTGCTGGCCTTCCTTGCTGGAAGGGTGCTCACCTCAGGGTCCACCAGAACCTTCAAACCCTTTTCTGCCACAGTGTTTTTCAGTCTTTTGGCTGCCAGCATGTTTTGGGGCATGGGGATGATCCTTTCCAAGGAAGGATCGTGCATTTCTTTTTGAACATCAGCAGTAAGCTTGAAGAGGAATTAATAATGGCAAACTGTTATGCTGCTGATTACGATGCAATTCTCTCACTGATTATTGGAAGATTATTGGATTCTTTTTACCTAAAATATCTATATAAAATTTCATGCTTTCTCAGAATATGTAAATGGGTTATATACAAATATTTTCATGGAAGATGTGATGTGGGAAAGAATTTAAACTGCTTGGGTTATGTAGTCCCTCTGAGCAGTGCATTAGGAGTTATTCCATTATTGCACTAATTGACTGCAAAACCATTGCTCAACACCAAGTCATTAAGTCTGTCAAGATCTTTTGTCTCTGTTTAGCTATCTGGCTGTTTCAAGTACTTTGCATTACTCTACTGACCAGCATCCTTTAATTATTTTATCAAATTAGGCTTCTGCTACAATGGAAGCTTTCTTCTAAGCTGATTATAAAAATTATGCCTTAGAATAAATGTGCAGTAAAGCTTTTTTTTTCCTCCAGGAAATTTTAAATTAGAAATCCCTAAGCATTTTCTGTTGCAATTAAGTTCTGTCCAGCTGTTGCTGATACCTCCTAGTAAATAGTTAGCAGGTTTTTATCTGTGTCACTGAAGTTGGAATATCATGGTCATTTAAGAGCTGATCCTGAGCAGTGGAGCAAAAGTTGATTTCTTTTGATTTGTCTGGACTTTATAAAGCTTAGTGGCACTTTGCTGTAGAAATTCAAAGGCTTTGTTGTGTTCAAAGGAAGGCAGAATATAATGCTGTGTATGAGTGCTGCAGGCACTGGGGATGAGGCTCGCTCAGCACGCACTGGGAGGGCACCTCAGCTGCAAATTAGAGAGAATACCTGGGGATCAAATGTTTGTGCCTGCTCTTTCCTTAGCTCTCTCTGTGCCAGCTTTAAAGCATTTACTTTTCCATTGATACCTTGAACCTGGCTATTGTAGAATATAATAAGAAGTAAATGTTGATGCTTTGGTCATTAAATAACTTGAGAACCAACTGGAATGCTGGAGTCAAAGTGATTTTATTTCATGTGTGTGTTCTTATGGCATATTTTCACTCTAGTTTACTTCTGTTTATCTGCTAATCCGAATGAAAATTATTTTCCTGGCTTTGAGAACATTTTAGCAATCCTGCTCTAAAGCAACTGGTTTTTGGTTTAGTCAAAATATGGCCTGAATGTAGAAAGCACTGAAGGTAGAATGCTTAAGTTTAGGCAATTTCATAGAGAAAAATAGCAGCAAAAGGTCTTGGCATTTTTTGTGTTTTTCAACAAATTACTTATTCTTTGCTGATCTAAGTATGGTGTGAAAAAAGTTTTATTTCAGACATATACACTACACTGAATTTTCCCAACTTTAGAAAGCCTGGGTACTATATCTGAAATCTGCTAGAGAGGAGTTTGTGTATTCAATAGACTTGGAAGTTATTGGAGTCACCAGTTTCCAAAAGAAACACAACCAGAACAAAAAACACCAAACAAAAGGAAAAAGAGAACACAACAAAACCACAAAAACCCCCACCAGTATGCTTTTTTTTTCCTTAAAGGGCGTAGAAAAGGAGGATGCTATCTTGCACAGAAATGTTTACACATACTAATTGAATTATCAAGTTGTTTGTTTGTATTTTCTTGGCTTTGGGTGACCCAGTTAATACAGAGTTATCCATAGGAGTGGGAGGAGATGTTTGCTACAGAGGGAAGCCTGTGACTAAATCAGTAAAGCTTAAGCTTGATTAAATAACCCATTGCTGCTCTCCTTTCCCATCACTTTTCAGCTCCTCCAATGAACCACTGTCACAGTTCTAGGTCAGTGAGATTCAGTGAGCTCCGCAGTCTGGGCATATGGACAGCCCCACAGGCTGTCTCTTCCTCTCCCTGCCTCCTTTCAGTTTCTTCCTAGTAATGGCTTTTTTTTTTTTATTACACTGGATTTTACAAAGAATTGCTTTATTAAAGCATTGTCTGACACTGGGGATACATTGTGGAAATTACTACTTAAAATAATTTGTAATGTGCCATAAATCAAGTAATCCTATGGGAGGAGCAGCTGGTGAGGTGTGGGGTGGAAGGTGGCTGCTGAGAAAGCCAGGGCAAAATCCCTCTGGAACTGGTGAGCAGCAAGCAAGCTCAGAGCTGACAACATTTGATGATGGAGGATGGCATGGAGCCTGTCAGCACGTTTGGACAACTGTGTTTTGCTCTTTGTAGGAAACAGTGATGACCATGGGTGCTGCCGAGCAGGACCTCTGACTCACATGCCTGCTTTAATAAATCAAATCAAATCAAATAGGCCAGAGAGAGGTGGGGTTTCTGTTTTGTCTTCTTAACCAAACCAATTTCTGTATCAGATGTCTGTCCAGTGCATCTCAAATTTATTCCTTGTTGGAGGGAATAAGAAAAAGGCCGAGTCAGAGTGCAGTGCTTGTGGGAGCTGAGGCAGTGGGAGAGCTGTGAGCCAGGCACTCGTGTATGGGCTGAGTGACTGTAGCAAACAGCCAGCATCAAGGTGTGAGGAGCTGGCTGGGAGGTTCCTGTGAAAGCACTGCAAACTCTTTTACACAACTGTTCTCTGCTTGGGCATTTTTGTGCCTTGTCATTGTGGAAAAAGGGCGTCTGTATGCTGGTGAAGATGTTGCTCCATACTCTGGCAGATTCACAGTGCAAGTAATTAAAAGAAGTAGGAAAACCTAAGGAGATCAAAACACATCTTCTGGTCACTGTGGCCGACTGTGAGTTCACCAATGGGTTTAATTCTTTTCTGAGTTTCAATGCCCTTGTCTCAAGGGTGGTTTACTTTTGAAAATGAAAAAAGCACAGAGGGAGTTTAGCTGAGTTATTTCAGGTCTGTCTCAGGGAAACTGAGGGATAGCTATGTATATTAAGTAATGGGCTGGGAGAATGCTCTCTTAACAGCTTATTTTTTTTAAGCTGAAAGTTGCTCATTTCTAAGGGAACTTGTTATTCCTGGTTTGGCGTTGTTTATTTTGGTTTTAGAGTTACCTCACTTTTCAGTAGCAAACTCAGATTGGTAGGAAGTGTTGTTTTTCCTTTCCCAAGGCATAACAGCAGTGGAATTTCCTCTACTGTCACCTTGTAGTAAGAGCCTGGATGGCTGTAAAATCAATACTTGTGTTTCAGTACCAGTTTAATAAGAATGCATTTATTACAGAGATCAGTCTTGTTTATTGTTTACTTATTTATTGTTTTTTTCAGGTGCTGCTAAATCCAGTCCAGCTTCTAAACCAGGATCAACACCTTCTCGCCCATCTTCAGCAAAAAAAGCTGCACCAAGCAGCTCGGCATCCAAATCAGATAAAGATTTGGAAACTCAAGTCATACAGCTCAGTGAACAGGTAAAATTGCTTTAGGCACAAAAGTAGATGCATTAGTTGTCACAGGCAGACATGAAATTTAATATTGTCTTCCGATGAATGATGCTCTCCAGAATTACGAAGGGACAAAAGTGGAAATAGTTCAGCTGGAAAGAAAAGAAAAAAAAAATAAAAAGAGAGATTTATTGTAAAAAATAATGTCTGGCAGAGATGACTGATTTTCACCAGTATTTTAAAATTATGATCTTAGGGGTGACAGGTAAGTCTTGCTGAGGCATGGTAATTTTATTAGATGTTGCAATATATCTTTTATTTCACCTGAATAGGAAAAATCTGAATAGTGTCTTTGCTCTTGTGTATTATAAATTGAAATAAATCATTTAATGTGCCTCTGTGGAGAAAACAAGCCTGTTTGTCATACAAAGGTGTTAAGAGATTTGCAGTTATAGTGAGAGTAGAGCATTGTGCTCTGCTTTCTGGAAGGAGGGTGTTAAAGAAGCTAACACCGTTTTAATTTAAAAATGTGATCTACCTTTCTGAGAATACTTAGCTATATTATAAATAATGTTCTGCAATATAATTAAAAAGGTTCAGAATTTCTGTAATGTTAGGAATGTAAGGGCTTCATTTTTGTTTATGCTCTGGAGCTTTATACTATTCTCTCTTTTCTGAGCTGCAAGAATGTCTGCACTGGACAGGATAAATGCCTGCATCTGGCTTAAGACTGTGCTGTCAGAATGTTGTAAATGCCACTACTGCATATAAGGCCTGATCCCTGTATTTGTCTTTGGTGAAGGAAAATGGAAGGGAAAAAACTCGTTGTAGAGTTCCTGGCAGCTGCATGCAGGAAGCAGTCGTTATTCTGGATCAAGTATAATTTTCCACAGTTAAGAGCATTTCAGTTTTAGACTTTCATTGACCTGAACAGCAAAGATTTCAGTTTGCAGGAGCACTGTTTACAAGTTTTTGATGAGTTGTAACTGAAAGGTGGTAGATGGATAGCCACATCCCAGACATGACATTCTGCAGATTCAGGGTATCATTCTGAGCAGCAGAGAGCACAACAGCATCCACCAGCTTTCCAAATGGGCTCTAGATTGTTGCTGTAACAGAAAAGTTTCAAAATGTTGCACAAGGAATGGATGTATATATTTCTCATGGAATCTCTTTTTTTTAATCCATGTCGAGAAGAGTTCAAATGTCAGTTTAATGCAACTGAAACAGTGACATTTGTACTCAGAAGTCAGAATGTGTTTGCTTTAGGAGGAAGAGTTGGTTGGCATCTGAGCAACATGAAAATATTTGATCTTTACTGAAATAGACAGCCAGTATCACATCCACTGCTAAGATATTCCTAGCACGTTCCATGTGTGAAAACCTTAAGCTTTATATACAAATAACCCTGAAGGAAAGCTGGTGATTTCCCCCATCAGCAAAGACAAGAAGAAATTTTGAGGATTTGAAAAACTGATTCTTTAATAGCTAGTTTTTAGGAGACATCATCTAGCTAAAATGGTCTGGAAGGCTTTTTTTCTTAATGCTGACAGCATTTGGTATCTCATTTCCCACTAATGGATACTTGTAAACCATGGCTGTATTACACGAGCCAAAAAAGCTATGCTGCAAGCAGCTCTGAGCCAGGTTTTCCTGACCCCCAGTGTGAATATGCTGCAAGAGCCAAATTGCCTGTTTTTTACTACTCTGCAGCAGCTGTGGAGATGAGGGCAGCAGCCACCGTTACCATGTTTCTGTGTTGATTATAAGTAAGAGGTGCTGAATTGTGTCTTGGGTATCAGGGGCCTATGTGGCTCTAATAGTTTTTTCATCCCTTTCATGAATAGCAGCTAAGGGGGATGGAACTCTGAACTTCCATGCAAACTGTAGCAGAAAAGTTGAATTAGTGGGGATGTCTGCTATGTTTTACCATAGTGTAGCTTAATGAGCTCTTTGCAGTAATTACGAGCTGTCCCTAACATTTGCCAGTTAATGGCTCCCTACAAGTTTAAAGTTTCTCTTAAAATCATCTTAGTAAATTAAACTCCAAAACTGAATTCCAAGTAGTGTCATTCTGCACTGGAACTTGATTACCCATAGCATTAAAATAACAAAGTGGTCCCTGTTGTGTCTTTGGTCTGTGCCAACTAACTCTGTCTCAAAGAGTGCAGCTGTGGTGACAACACAAACCAGGGGCTGTTGCATACAGAGATGAGAATTTTACATATGGAGAATGGTCCCAGGAACTATTAGCTGTGTGCTGATATACATGTAGTTTCTGAAAACAGCATCATTGTGATGTTTTGCCTACACCTGGGCCTGATCTGCAGCCTGGCTCTGCAGCTCTATGAGTATTCATGTTACCAGCAAGTGCCATCAGAGAAAAGACCAGTCAGTGAGAACTGCTGCCTTTGCACCCATTAACTGGGTTGCAGAGGGGTACTTTCAGTCCAGAACTAGAGCATGAGAGCTGATGTGAGCTGTTCCTGAAATATCAGCCTTTTGGTATGCTCATGGAAGGAAAAAGTAGATTGCAGATGTGCAAAGTATCTGAAGAAATATGGATTCACATGGCACAGACAGGTAGTTGGAACTGAAGGAAAGCATATCTGGTTTGGTTATAATGATGTTTACTGTGTACAGTAGTTAATTAATTCTGTGCATATGTACATAGTTTAATGATTTTGTTTCTTTAAACAGCATGAATGTGAGAGAATGAAAACGGGAGAATGTCTTCATAGTAAATAGGTCAGAAAGGGAGATAGTCTCAGCTATTAGCTGCCAATTTTTCAGCTGAAGTTCATTGTTTTCCCAAGCTCTAGGAAGCACAGAGCAGGAGATCTGGAAGCAGTTACATTCTTATTCTGGCTGGATTCAGGCATTGCTGTCAAGCAATATGCTGTGGCAGTTCCAGAAAGCACATCCTGAGTATGAGGTCTTCATCTATAGACCAGAATATTGTAAACTCTTGTTTCATTTTGCTATTCCTACTTTTGTAAAAAAATAGTTAATTTTAAGGTGACTGGTCATTATGTCCATGATGGATTCAAACTGTCAAGGGAAGACTTGAGTGTCACACTCAGGCAGCTGGTCAGAAATGAATTAGTGCATAAATGAGATGCCCTGAGATCCTGTTCTGGTAACAGGTCAGTTCTGCTGCTTGACGCCTTTGAGAGTGCAATCAAAGGTCAGGAAAAGGCATCCCTAGCTCAGCAGTCATAGAAAAACAAACTGAAAGGATTTAGTAGGCTATCAAAGCATTGTTTGAACTCTGCTGGTATTTTTACTAGTGAAGGAAAAATTAACTTGCAGTAGAACTGGTAGCACAGAAGTTTCTATTAAATCTTATCAGTTCACTGAAATGTAGTCTAATAAGATTTAATTTATTTAGCATCTTTTATTTAGAAAACCATTTGTATAATTGCGGGCTTTAAAATATGAATGCTAGTTTGGCTGTAATTGGATGTGATTGAGGTCAGTATGTTTACTGTAGACAGCTTTATCTGTGATTATTTTTGTTGGTTTTTACGCTGCTGTCCTCCAAATTTCCAAGCCACTTAGATGTTATCCTGATTGTGTATACCCCATTAGACAGAAGTTTATATTATGCTCCCACAAAATTGTTCTTTTTAAAATATATATGTATAAAAATATATTGCAACATCTGTCATGGTTTATACAAAGCCTAATCATTAACAGCTACATTGCCCATGAATTATTTGCAGCAGTCCTAGTGGTGAAATTGAGACTGACAGCGTAGCTTGAAGACTCTTGTGAGCAGGGTTGCAAGGAAAAAGGTAGTTGGCATTTGAGAGAATTTGCTGGTAGAAACAGCACATCAGTCAGAGCAGGTAGCCTGTGGTGCACCCAGTCATGGCAGCAGAGTGCTGAAACACAGGTTTGTAAAATGTGGTAAGTGAGGAGGCAGAACAGGGGAGGTGGAAAACCAGCACAGCAGTACCACATTTGTAACTAGAGGACCTTTTAATTTCCTAACTGGACTATTTCCCTCCTCTGCTAGTTCAATGTATTTTTTATTACTGTATTGTAGGTTTCCCAACAACTACAGATTTATCCAGGCAAAATAATGCAAGTACTGAGCTGAAAGTTTTATTAGTTACCACTACATGACATTTCTGGCAACTCTGTTAGGAGACATGGCTTAGATAGCCCGGGTTTCTGAATTGCTGCTTTGAGCTTCAGTATAAAAGAGTGCTGAGAAAATTGACCTTTAAGGATCAAGGTTAGGATGTATCCAGGGGAAGTAATGGGGGAGCCTGATTTACTGTCCTCTGTGTGTTCAATTTAGCACTGCAGAAGGAAAATTGGACTTCATTTTAAGCTATGAAATTGAATGTGTATTTAAGATTGTCTAGCATACAAAATTTTAGACTGTGTTTGACTGTTTTGTCTGTAGTGCCCCTCAAAACTGATGCATGATGTCTTGGTTTATATGCAGGTACATTCATTAAAACTTGCACTTGAAGGCGTGGAGAAGGAAAGGGATTTCTATTTTGGCAAATTAAGGGAGATTGAACTTCTCTGCCAAGAACACGGAGGAGAGAATAATGACCTTGTCAATCGGCTAATGGAAGTCCTTTATGCTTCAGATGAACACGTAAGTTGAAGCTTAATGGTTTTTATTTCAACAAAAAAAGCTTAATTGTGTAAAATTTTCTTGGTATTGTATTGGGTCATATCCTGTATTTAGGCCAGCACAACTGTAGCAGCTGGGATTCCTGTGACTCCTCCCCAGAAAGGTTTGCATTTGCAATTGCAAACAACAGACTTTTTAGCTTGGGGAGAGGATTCAGGAGATTTGTTGCTTTTCACTGCTTTAGTGTAGGTTTTGTGTTCTGGGTTTGCTGAGCTTTATCTAAAAGAGGAGGGTCTGTGTCACAATTTTAAATTGATTGCATATGGTTCTGAGCCTTAGTTTTGTTTTTTCCATCTTCCCCCTATGTGCACAAAGTCTTTTACTCATGTTCTTTAATGTGTTGAAAATCACAAAAATTCTGGCAGAAGTGCTGTTCACTGTCTACAGCTGTGAACCTTCTCTGGCCCATGTGGCAGTGTTGGAATATGTATGGTGCAGGTTGCCAAATACATAATTATATCTACAAAGATAATGCTCTTTAGCATTTTTTATCCTGTTGCTATAGGCAAAATTCTTCCTTGTGCAAACCAAATAATCCTCTATTAGCAAAATTTCAGAAGTGTATTGTCTGCAAGATTAAGCAAGAATCTCATTGCATCTTGGACTTAATGTTGTAGACACTGAACAAAGCAAGAAACTGCAAAGGGTGCTGGTTAAATTCCTCAGAGACATTCAGGGATAATGATTCGGTGGAGATTTAGCTGAACTACTCCCATTCATGTTAACTAAATCCCTGTATGGATTGTACTGACAATTGACCCTTCAGTCTCCAGCAAAGGAAGGCTTTGGCTCCTGGAGTGTACAAGCATCAACTTAATCCCTTGGCAGCACTGTGGTACCATGGGCTGTCTTACATCTGCTCCCAGAAAGCTGTTGCAGCAGTAGTCAGCTGACTTAGTTTTATATCAAAACCAGTGCTGAAAGAACTACTAATTCAACATACCTTTTCTACAAGAGGCTAATGCAGGGCCTAAATGTTTGAAAGCTAGGTGCAAGGGAATCACAAGTTTGAAGCTAACAGGTGCCACTGCTCAAATGAGAAATGACCTGGAAAGGGGGATTTTTTCAGCAGTTCAGAGTGAGTGCTAGAGAGGAAAAGGAGAAGGAAACCATTATTTTCACAGGAATAAACAATAAGACAAATTTGCCAGGCATGTGATAACAGGGTAAAAGCTTTACATATATATAGCGGTCAGAGAAAATGTCTTCTGGATTCAAGAGCAGTGATTTATTTATAAAGCAAAGCCAGAAAAATCCCTCTTCTCCCCATACCCCTACCACATCTATCTGTCTGTTGGCTTAAATAGCAGAGTGGTTCCACACCAAGGAATGCTTTTCCTTCTGCAGCTTTCCTTACTGGCAGAACACATTACAAAATATTCTACTTCAGTCCATTTCCCAGTGTTTTATCTGCTTCTTTCCTACAAGCATTCCTCTGTTGAAATCATTATCCATGCCTGCTTGTGAACTACATGCAACAACTGTGCTTTCATCTAATATGTGGTTGCTGCTGGAGACTGGGTGTGTCACTGCAGCAGGAGAGCACTGCTCCTCCAGAGAGGAATACAGAGGCCATTCCTCGCACAATTTTTTGTTCCTTTTGGTGGGAGACTTGATCTCCTCAGCTTAACAGATGGACTGTGACTTGCTGAGGAAAGAACCAAATGCATTAGCACTAAACCAAAGACTCTGTAGCTTAGTGCTGATTCGGATCCTGCCTACTTTTTGGTTTTGGACTTCACTCTCTTATTACCCTGCTTTGCCCTTCAGAAAAGAGATTTTTTCCTCTCTCTCTGTCTCTCTGTCTCTCTCTCTCTCTAATGAATTTGTCCCTAGTTAAATTCTTTATCCTGTAATATTTTGCAGGTTAATCCCAAACAACAGTTTGGCTTTCCTAGTCAGGCCATGAGGCTGTTAGAATTGTGTGTAGAATGATTCAAAATGCAAGTTTAGTCCCTCAAAGAATCATTGCCCAGGTGTTTGATTATTGTAGTATTGCACTGAAGAGATTTTGATCAGGTTCATATCTTGGGGTAGGGAGTGGGGTAATTATTTTTCTCAGAATTTCAGTTTATAGTATTGTTTCAGTCATGTCACCTCCTAAGCTTCTGTTTTGCTTAATTCAGTAAGAACTAAATTTTTAAGACTGAAAAAGGGTTTTTTGTTTGTTTGGGGTTTTTCTTTTTTTTTTTTTTTGTTTTGTTTTTTTTTTTTTTTGTTTTGTTTCAGGGTTTTGTTTGTTTGTTTGTTTGGGTTTTTTGTTTTGTTTTGGTTTTTTGTTTTGTTTTGGTTTTTTATTTTGGTGAGTTTGAGCAGCACAAATATCAATCCAGCTGGTTCCTTCTCTTTAGAGCCTTCCTTTTCCCTGTTTTGGTTCTGCTTAAACCTCATCATTATGTCTCTGCTTAAGCAAGCTGGATATAATGTCTTCTACTGTCATTTAACATTTGGCTGATCAGCTTGTAGACCTTTGTAACTTTAAATTATGAATTGGTCATTTGTAATCCTACTTCTTCATCAAAAACATCAAAGTTGCCAGAGAACAGTGCTCAAAAGGCTACATTTGAGTGGTGGAGACATGTGGTCCCTACTTTTCAAGCTCTCAGTGTGTAAAGCTCTTGGTCAAGTGGAAAAGCTTTTGCTTTCCTGCACAAGCAGTTGTGGTTCAGCTCATGTTGGGTGTCTCAGTTGCTCTGCTTAATTTCCCAGAGCAATTGTTCAAAATGCAGCTGGTTTGGTAACATTTTGCTCTAGCAGCTTCTATATCTGGTGTTATTTTTAGAAAAGGTCCCCACCCTCCCCAACACCAGGTGTTCATAGTCTAACTCTTCAGTCTACAGGCACACCTGGATAGTCTGAGGCAGATGGATCTAAGGGTCAAAAAAGACCATCTCTCAACATGGGAGACAGAGATGACCATGGTCATATGGCTCAAGCCAGAAATAAATGCTCTAAATAGGTCTTCCACTACTTTCCTTATTAGGGGATGCTGTTCAATGAGATTCCACAGTCCCAAAGTAATTGGACTTTTATGGTTCCCATTTCATGTATTCATACAAGCTGTACATACTGAAAAACATGTCTCAAGTCTCAGGACAGTTTCTAAGGTAGTTACATTTTAAGATTCACTATTTCCATTAAAGATAAACCTGGCAGAATAGGGGCCACCACTTCACTTCAGAGCTGTAGAGTAGATTCTGCTCCCTGTGCTTAGAGGCTTTTCCCGTTGTACGAATGAGAGGAAAGCACATACATGCCCCATATAGCCTGCACGAGAGGGCTTTCTAATAGTGCATCTCATAAAGTCTTCATGCACAGGGCCTGTGGAACATGTGCATTCCAGAGCAGGTCACCTCAGCATAGAAGGAGGCTCAGGACAGATGGGGTTAAGGCAGCATTGCTCACTGTGGCTAAAGAAGCTCCAGTTTTGTCACCCTGCAGGGCAGGGTCTCGTTCTCCCAGCTGTCAGCTCCCCCCTGTGAACCTCCTGTTCTCAGCACATCCTGCACCCTTGCAGCCCATCACAGGAGCTGCAGTTTTTAGGTACTACTCACAAAGCTGTTTTGATGTGATGTTCCTACTGTATGTAATAAGGGCATCTTTTCCCTCAAGGGGCCAAAACGTGCTTAACTTCAGCTGCCCTGACTGACATGTGACTTCTACCTGAAAATGGCACCTGAGTGATAGAAACTTGCTTTCAATTGAAATTGGACTGTTTCTATATGTGGTAAACGAATGACTCTTTCCATTGTATCAGCAAATGTTAGGAACCTTATTCTGCTTTTGCCCTTTAGATAAATATTTTATTGCTAGAAGGGGATTTGCTTGTTTCATAAGCTGATACAGACCGTTGTGGGGAAACTAAAGTGATGGCCTTCCTTTTCTTTTGATTTTTGCCTCAAATTTGAAAACTTAGCAGTAGCAATTTTTTTTAAGTTTGTTGTTCAAGCAGCTTGCTTCCAACAAAAGTTAGGGAGCCAGGCAAGTTCTGCAAGGGTAGCCCACTGGGGATGCTGGAATTTTGAATGGCAGCTCAGTGTCTTGGAAAAGTGTTTTCCTTTGGAGCTGCCTACGGCAGAGCAGTACTAATGCAGGGCAGGGCATACACAAGAGGGATCTCTTCAGTCAACCGTGCTGTGGAAAGATGGAAAGCACTTGAGAGAAAAGCTGTAAATGCAGCTGTGCTTAATGGCAGTCCAGAAGGGATGCTCTAAAAGTCAGCCAGACTTTTTGAACTCAGATAACATTGAGGTCAGCTCAGGATACGAGGCCTGTTGCCTCTAATCTGAAAGCTGTTTGGAAGTGGTGTCACCTGCAGTGAGGATCTGGCCTTTCCTTGTGTCAGGGATTCATCTTCCAGCGGGAATGTATATTCAGAGAGACAGCTTTGGGTAATTCTGTGCATAAAAACAATGAGAAATGATGACTTAGTTATTAGTGCTTTTTACAGTAGCTCTATAAGTCAGTGAATATGGGGCTCCTCTCCCCAGCCTCCCCAAGAAAATGTATTTGCAAGGCTGTGGGAATTAGCATGGGTGTATTATTTTGGGAAAGTAACAAGCCTGACCTCAAAAAGGAGGCTGTGTTGAATTTTTGAAGCAGGTGATAGTAAAAGTGTCTTGTCCTTTAGTGATCCAAACCTTGAGAGAAGATTGTGTGAAAACTGCAGCAGACATGTTCAGAAAACCTTGGACAAGCTGCAAATGGGCGGACATCAGGATGCTATGGTACAGCATCTAACTGTTGGCATATCACTGTCTAACTATTCACAATGTTGACTCACCAGAACAGATAAAAGATAGTGATGTTGAAAGCTGACATTTTTTCTAGGTAAATACCAGTACTGCATATGCCTCAATTAGAAGTAAAGTAAGTACATTTTAATGTAATTCTATGAGATGCTGCTTTCCTCAGGTAACAGCTCATTTTGTACTTCCTTGCATGAAAATTGTTAAGTTTTATACTATAATGAGCACCATGGGGCAAGATTACATGAGGAATGCTTTCTGCTGAAGAGTGTTTTGGGATCTTTTTCTCCCTACAGGAGAGCCACACAGATGAGCATGAAGGTGAAGAGCAAGTCCATGAACAGCCCCAGCAGCAGGATGAGTACTGACTCACGCAGCATCTCTGACAATTTTCGTTTTTGTGTGAGAACTTTCTTCTGGAGAATGGAACATGTGCGGCCTCAAACTTGAAATCAATTCACTCCCAGTCTGCCATTAACATTTATGTACCATAGTGAGTGCCAGCCAACCACTGCATTCTGTACCAATACTTTGCCAAGATGCATTTGCAGACGTCTTCTTTCAGTGTATCTTCCCAAGAGGTTGTAGGGCTACATCACCTACTGTACATCACTGCAACGTCACCACTTGGCTGCTTGAGATTTGTTCTGCTCTTTAAAAATATATATATTTATTTTTTTTCTTTTTCGTCTTAAGTATGATACACTTGTAACTTGTTCTGACATATTTATATTGGCATTTTGTGTGGCAAGGAGTTCTGTACCACTAGCTGTGTCTCTCACTTTGTGGTGCTTTTGCATTTTCTAGTACATCTGCCTTGGGGCATCAATTTGGCCAAGCAGTTGAAATAAAGGGATACAGTGGATGTCATACTTAAGCCATAACAATGAGGTTGTGTTGTGGAGGAAAACGCTTGTGTTGCTCGCATTTATTCCTCTCCTGCCTTCACAAATGGAAGGCAGAGCATCTGTTTCACTGGGAGATTTAAACCCCTGTGTTAGGAAGCGTGTTAGAAAGCTGCATGGTATGTTTTTTGGCTGATTTCTGGAGGAACAAACATCCACTTAAGCTTTTTGAAAACTCTCCCAGTTTTCTAACTAGTCAATAGACATTTCCCAGCTTTTCTTCCTTTCTGAGGAATCCAGTCCCAGCCTCCAGCTGCAGCTCTACCTCCGCAGAGCTCAGTGCTGAGGGAGGAGAGAAATCTCCTTGACACAAGTGTAGCTGCAGGACAGTTTCTACCATCATCCTTGGCTTCCCACCTCTCAGAAAAGGAGAAAGTAGGCCAGCCATTTCCTTCCACTTTCCACTGCCCCAGCCATACAAGTATAGAAAGAAATTTTGTCACTAGTGCAAAATATGGAGAAAAACAGCAACAGCACTGGCCCTGAACCATAGCCCAAGCTCCCCAAAAGTGGATGGTGGACACTTCACTGGTTTAATGCTGCTTCTGAAGTTTAGAGAAGCAGTGAGGAGTCCTCCTGGAGACCGGACACACATCACAAGGGGACCATCTGACTGAGGAGACAGAGCTGGTTCTACACTTGGCTGACTTCCTCCTTCAAGGCCAGTGTGGTGCAGAGCCACGTGTGCACTGGAGATGGCTGCAGTGGGAGTGTTCCCTTCCAGTCTGGCCCCATAGCCCTGTTCTAAATGATGGTATTTTATAAACAGAGGTATCTTAAAGTATAAAAAGCATTCCTTGTTCTTCTCCTACCACTGTACATTGTAGTCTTTCTGGTTATTTAATGCCTGGTATTCTTGGTCTCTCACTCCATTTTCTGAATTCTGGTTTGTTGTGCTGATTTAGCATGTACGTGGAAGTCCCATCCCAATTGGCATTCACTGAAAAACCCCATAGCCTATTGAACAACTAAATCATTTTAGGCATTCATAGGCTCCTAAATTGTTAGGTCCCCAACTTATGTTTCCAATAGAAAGGTTTCCAATGAATCAGCCCCCAGGCACACACACATGCAACATGCAGTTTTCCATTCCTAATCAATCTTCTGCAGCTAAGTGGCTCTTAGTTAAATGTGAGAACCCTGCTGTTGTGTTACACCACCGATAATATATAAAATGCTGTTGAGCACCAGGACAGGTATTTCCAGTTCCTTGATCCTCCCCCTGCACAGCAGAAGAGTTTCCGGACCCTGCAGGCTGAAGTTTTCCCAGCTCTGCACCCAGTGTTGACCTCACATCCTACCCAGTGATGAAATCAAAGTACTGCAACCTGCAGGCCAGCGCTTTCCTCTCCCATTTCAATTGGTTACAAGTAAGGTCTGGTTTATAAAATCGTGTTTTTTCCAAAATAATTATTTCCAAGAATCACCACAAATGGGGGAATTGTCATTTTTGTTGTATTTGTGTTTATTAGAACATATGTACTTATTACAATTGTCATTGTAATAAACAGTAGTTCTTCATAATACTGTTGAAGAGCAGTTACTAATTTTTTTCCAAACTCCAGAATGTCCTTTAACCTTTATGGGATCTCTGAATGGGGCAAGGAGTTTGGGATCAGACTATAAACTTAATTTCATCATCACGTCTCTGCTTACTGGAGTTCATCCTTCTTCCAATACTTGAGCAGGTGCATGGAGAGCACTTCAAGGGAAAACATTTTTCTGAAGGTGCAAATGGTTGGGATTGCTGAGCTCCCCAGACAGTTCATAGCCAGGTTGTTGTGCCTCTCTTCTTTTCTCTCTTTTGAAGCACATATGAAAAAAAAAATTAGAAAAAAGCTGAACTTCGTTTCCTGAAAATTCCTTGTATCCTATTTCTGATCTGAGCACCATAGCCCTCTCACTGCTTGTATCAAGAGGGGAGTCATTGATGTAGGGAGCCAGGGCAGTGAAATTCTTTGGGGGCACCAGAAATGTGGCTGTGCTGAGGGGAGAGCAGTGTTCTGAAAGGGGAAAGAGTTGTCCTTCCCCCCCCCCACCCCCTGTGAGTAACCCATTCTTCTGTTATGGTTTTAATATGCATTTGTAATTACCTTTACTAAATAGCACACCATAAAGCTTTGGTTATATATTAAATGTAAACTGAAAGGAATGTAAACATATGTATTGTTAATTATAAATAGATAAGTAATGGCATAATAGATACAAAGAAAGTCTTATTCAGATGTATCAGTCATTTTACATTATCCACAAACTGTCGCATGATAGAGTAGATTTTTGTCTGAATATGTGAATAACTTGACTTGCGTTTATCTTTTTACATATTTAATAAAAAAATATATGTTAAAATCTGTCTAGCTCTAGAGACTATTCGGAACATTCTAAAACAATAATTTTCTGGATTAAATACATATTTTTGATTCATCAGGGGCTGCATATGGGAGCAGGAGGAAAAAGGCAGCTGCTTTAAAAACCCAGAAGTTCACTTACCCTGTATGTGTGGATAGCATGTTTCCCCAAGAGCTCAGCAACCGTATTTCCTTTTACACATCAAAATAGAAAATGCATGTATGTATGTGCATGTAAACAGCACATTTTTCTTTGTGGTAAATGCTTTCAGATTCTGGAGTGCTAACTCCCTTGGGTATCAGTCCAAAGCAAAACTGGCAGCAGCCAGGAGGCAAAGAGAATACTCTGTAGAAATGTACCAAAGCTCCCTGTGGGCTTCCTCGCAGTGGCCAGGTGTTCAAGGATGAATCTTCAATGCAGTAGCTAAAAGCCACCTAGATTTTAGATTAAAGTGTGAGGTTTTGTTGGGAGAGAAGGGGTAAAATTCATTGTAGTTCTCACAGCTCTGGTCTTTTGTAGCTGCAGTAGTTGCTGCACTAGCACAGGAGTTCTGAGCCTTGGATCAGGACCCTCTTCTTCCATGTGGAAGTGACCCTGTTGTGAGCCACCAGCTGCACCCTGCTGCTCCAGGTATCTCTGGGCCTCTGACAGAGGAGGGGAGGATGAAGCAGGGACCAGAGGAGCCCATTTCCAACCCAGGTGTTCAAATCTAGGAGAGCAGCTCATGCTTAGCTGCTTTTCATAAGACCAGGAGGAAGGCGTGTCCTTGGGTTAGTGCAAATGCTCTAAAGCATAAAAAAATTACATATTTTCCAATTCAGATAGTTAAAAACTTTCTGCCATAATGTTGTGACCAAAAAAATTTATTCTTAGACTGTTAGGTCATCCACATACCTGATTTTGCAAAATAAATCTGTGCCCGTACAGCCCTATGAACAGAAGCATTTTTCTTCCTATTCATTGAACCAGTTGCTATCTGCGATGGCTAATAATTCAATATATACACTATGCAATACATGATCTCTTTTTATACTTGTCTTTATACAGATTGTAATGACAAACTGCTTTAAAGAGGAAAAAGAAAGTTATTTGCCATGTTTTCATATAGAATGTGAAAAAACTGGCCAATGTTCTTTAAAAGTGATACTGAGTTTCTCTTTAGAAAGGTACAAGTGCAGGCAGGTTGTGGTAGTTCAAGTTTTATAATTTCATTTAATCAATTTTTCAAAATAGTCCATTCCAGTGCATCAAATTGCACTGTTTTTGTGACCCTTATTTCCAGCTGTTTCCTAAATAAGTGGAAGAGAGATGGAAAAAGGAAGCCTGTCCACAGAGTTTCTCCAGTATGACCACATTCATTTGGGAGTTGTTTTTGTTTATTGTATCCTAATTATTTTCTTACCAGAACTTCCTCAATAGTTGCGATGGAAAGGTGAAATACAAACTGCCTTTATAAAGCAGGGGGGACTTTTGTGGCAGTGTATCCGATATTGGATGTAGTACTTCCTCAAATGTTGAGACTGCTGGGTGTGTGCAGCAATATCAAACCCATCACTCACCTTCAAATACAGTCAGCAGTGCCTTTTTGGCAAACCTCATCAAAGAGCCTTCAGACTTACTCCAGGGGATTCCTTGGGCAGTTAGGGAGTGCTTCTGAGGAGACCCCACACCCCCTGGGCGTCACACAGGGTAGGGCATGGCTGCCACACCAGCAGGGAGGAAGGCTGGGAGATGCCTCTTGTAGCTGGACCGCAATGGTGCCAAAGGGCATCCTCTCTTCCCTGCCTGGCTCCTGACAAAACCTCTGCCTCAGCATTACAGCATGACCTCTCCCCTCTGCCTAACTCACACCTGGAGCTGCCTGAACTGTGACTCATCTGATGTTCCTTTGGGGGTGCTTGTTTGGTAGGTGGAACATGGATCCTTTCAAACCTGAAGGAACTTTTCAATATTTCTGCTTTGCAAAGAGGGGAAGCTGATGTGCAGGTTTGTTCCCTGGTGCCTGTGGTAAGGGCTGCCTGGGGAAATCAGCCCTGCTGGTGTTGTGGTAGGGCAACTGTTGTAACAGGCAGTACCAGCTTAAGCTGAAGCTGCTCATACAACTTGCCAGTGCTAAGCTGAAAACATTAGTAGGAGCTACTGGTGTAAGGGTAAATTTACTGGTAGAAGAAATTATCAGCGATAAACCCACAGAAACAGTCTAAGAACTGAAAAAGATGAACTTCAGACTCAGCTCAGCAGCTCAAAAACTGCACTTCCACCTGGCTTCTGGCAAATTAGATGGTTAAATAGTTAATGAATGTGCCAGGATGTCAATCACATCTCTCTGTGCTTACCTTGGGGAAGTGGACAGATTGTTTAATTAGTGCTTCAAGGCCACAGAGGCCCTCTGGCTAGGGCAGCGTATGAAAAGAGATGAAACTCAAATTCTTACTCCCTCCTCCAAGGCACACAGAAAACCCATGTGTATTATAGATGAAAGGAGCAGTTTACATCTGCATGCGAACATGTAATGTTTAAAAAAAATATTTCTTGATTCTTTTTCCTATGATATTTTCTAAAACCACAAGAATTTCCTTCAAGCACACAGGCAAATAATTACTTGTTTAGCATTTCGCACTGGTAGATGATGTTGGACTGAAATTAGTTTTGAAGAAGAATATGCAAATCTTTGAAGATTTGCTGGCCAAATTTATTTTCAGCTGTTTACCATTGTAGGCTGTATTGTTTGTTGCTACTGAAATATAAACAATGTGCTTGTTACTGCCTAGAAAATAAATAGAAGGGCCAGCTGCTGCTGTATTAAGCCTGCATTTCTGACAGGTCAGCTGAGACTCATCTTAATGCTGAGAATGGGGGGAAAAACTGTACATTTCAAAAACACTTTACTGTACCCATCACTTTCTGAGCTCATTCTCTTGTCTTCACACATTCGTATGAAGTGAGGAAAAGCCTGAATGTGCATAAGCCTTTCATAAGGTTGTGTGGAAGAAACAAGTTGTGAGAAAATAAATATGGCAAATGAAGCAGGCACAGATGTCTGAGTGGGAAGGATGTTACAGGGGGGGTTTGCATTGCTGGGGTCCCACTGGTGACTAGGCTGGGCAAAACCAGTGCTGGTTATAAAGCACCAAAGATCTTGTGTAACCCAGCATGGATTTATCCAGGACTTTGGACACAGTGGTAAGGAGGAGGAAGACAAAAGAGAGGGGAGTGACACAGCTTGGTAAAAAGAATAAATATTGGCAGAACAGCTTGGTAAAGTTCTCTGCTGGACAGGCATCATCCTCTGAGATGAAGTATCTGGCTGCATAGCTCGTTGCAGTGGTTTAGATATCTGTACTATTCTTTGGTTATTTTAATCAGATTCATTCCAACTATTTATCACATCAGAAGAGCTGCAAATCTCCATGTCAAGTGTTACAGTCTGATCGTAGTGCAGGTGTTCACTCTTGGACGCGTTTCTTCAGGGAAAAGATGTAAATGTTCAAGTGCTCACTCAGCTGCCTACCCTAAAGAGAAATCGCAGAGATTAGCAACCTGTTTTGTACGTGCTTGACAATTCACTGCCTCTCCTCTCCCAGTAAGAGGGAGGAGGACCCAACCACAGTCCTCATGTACTTAGGAATCCATGAGTACACAGGGACATTTAAGTATTCAAACAAGAG
The DNA here is from genome assembly GCA_013400315.1 of Bombycilla garrulus. Lineage (NCBI taxonomy): Eukaryota > Metazoa > Chordata > Aves > Passeriformes > Bombycillidae > Bombycilla > Bombycilla garrulus. The sequence continues at coordinate 962,289 of VXBU01016443.1, read as the reverse complement.
AGCTGTTTTCGTTACATTCCTCTTGCAACACACTGCTGGGAAGTTAAATGGCTACAGACCAGATTCACGGGTGACATAAGCTGTGATGGAGCTGGGACTCTCAGTCAATTGTGAATTTTGACCAGGTATTTCCATTCTGACCCCCACCAAAAGGCCCATGTCAATGCTTGGGTAAACTCTACTATGCCACCAATGTCTGCTGACAAAAGGCTGCTTTCAAAGAAAAATCCTTACATCCCAATGGTGTGGCTTAAATAAAAGAACGCTGACCAGCTCCCTCTGAAATGAGACCTTTGCCATGCAAGGTGTTTTATCTAAAAGCTAAAGCCATTAAAACAGTCGGTAAAGGATAATTTGATAATTTAGAAAAGTGGGCATCAACAAAGTAAAACTTAATTTAGGCAGTAGTTCAGATGACAATGACAGGACTGAGATCTAGCAGACACAAAAATGTGCTGATAAAATTGAATGAACTGGAAAACTATTCATGTCACCAGTTTGAGAGATGCTAGCAGAGGGCCAAGAAAAAATTGGGACAGCTATTTTGCCTGCAGATTCAAAGCAAAGTTGACCTTATTTTATTATTTCTATTTATGTCACTTTGCATTTTACCTTCCTATTTTTTCAGACAAGTGACCTTAGGAAGAAGAAAGGCAAAAAGGAGGAGTGTAAACATTCATGCCACATGGGTCAACTGCACATAAAACCAGTCCATAAATATTCTGATTCTAATATGTTTAAAGCCAAAACCAGTCGGCTACATTGGAATAATTAAAGTCCCTGAAGTTGCAGCACATGCAAAAAGGCATTGCCTGCAATAAACTGATTTCTCTTTTTTTTAACTTTAGACTAAATAAAACAACACACGGGACTAATAAAAAACCCCCAGAACATAATCATTGAGACTCCCAGCCAATGCCCCGACCAGAAACTGTTTCCAGACCCCTCTGCTCACCACGCAGACCCCGTAGTGCACGTGTGCAGCCGTGACCAGGGCGGTGAAGACGCCAAGAACCGCTTCTTCCATGCGGCCCAGCAGCCCGGAGACGGCCGCGTACACCACCAACGCCAGCGGGAACAGGAACCAGTGGAACAGCTCCGGCCGCGTGCTGCTCATCTGGCAGATGATCACCTTGCACTGTTGGAGCAAAAGGGTGAAAGCGCTGGGCCAGCCCTGAGGGTCTAAGGAAAACTTCCATTTTCTCTGTGGGTTGCTTTGGGTGAGGGGGAAACAAGGCTACAGCTCAAAATGGGGCTTGTTTCTGGTGAGAAGGCTGCTCACACCTTTCTGCCCCACTCCTGGAGGACATTATTACAATTTAAAATACACCCTTTCCTGGAGACAGGGTTTTGATACACTTGATAAGTGGAAGCACAAAGTCTTCACAAAAGGGGAATGTGTTTGCCACCTTACGTTTTCACAGGGGCTTGTAAAGTTGTGATCCCAAATCAAATGTGCCACCACTTAATCACTGGGAGAGTGTGCTGGTATTTTAGTCATGCAGCCTGACAGAAATATCTTCTGGTTCATTGTATAGAAGGGAAGGAAGACAATATATGACATTTTTACATCCTGGTGGTTTTTTTAGCATTTCTTTATGTACTAAAACACCAATTTCTTGGCTCGATCGTGGCAGTGGGTTCCCTGAAGATGTAGCTGGGGGCCCAGAGAAAGGGATCTCACTCAGAATGGCAGCAAAAAAGAATATATGGTGCATGGTTTAACTGAAGGCAATTAGCCTTAATTCTACTGAGTTCTGGAAACATAATGAGACTAATTCACTTGAAATTCAGTATTTTAAAAGCAATTAAGCACACCAAAGTGTTTTGTCTGGTTTAGGCTCCTTAAGAAATGTGTCTCATATATACCATGCCCCTTACAAAAAAGAAAAGGAATTTAGGCACATCTGAAATATTTTATTGATTTAAGTTTCACTCAAAATTGAAATGTGGTTAAAAATAGATTTTATGTATCCTGAAAAGAGCAGAAGAATGAAAAAGTCATTCCCTGTGCAATGCCTGAAATCTTATGACAGCAGCAGTAGGAGTCTGACCATAGGAAAGAATTACTGGCTTTACTGCCGAAGCTGAAGAATGCAAAAATAAACCATGAAAAAATAATTAACTTTGAATAGGGGAAGAAGTAAGCCTTTGTACCTAATGTTAATATTTTCACTTACATTCTCAGTATTGATTGTGAATTTTTTTTTTTTAATAACACTGGTTATATGAGTCCTTTGGGAATCATTCCAGAGGGTGTCAGAAATTGCTAAAGCAATCTATAAGCTATAATTTTTCTGGCTGCATAACTGAACCTGACCATAGGTTGGATTTCACATTGTTTTAAACCGTTATTATACTTACATATTTGGGTGACCAAATACATGGTCAGAGGCATGAGAAGTTCCAGATACTGGAACTGGAATGGCACACAGAGAACCATGGTCTGCAGTTTGTGGTCTGAAGAACAGGGATGTGTCAGGCTATCATGGAAAAGAAAAGTATTGCCATGACAAACCTTCTTCTGATTCTAGAGGAAATGTGTCTAAGGGACCAGAGGAGGTGAAAGGAAACGCAGTCTTGATTTTCAACTTTAGAATGTTGCAAATTCCAACTAACACCCATTTTTAATACTTGCTTCTAAAATGTTGAAATTTTCAGCTAACATGCATACATTTTTAATTCACGTGGGCCTCCAACACTGCAATGTATGTTCTGGGAAAAGGAAAAACAAAGCCTGAAGAATATGTACCGCACTCAGTGTCTGATTAACTGCAGCCTGTAGAGAAACTTCTGGTTTGCCTTACTGTTTTTCTTCTGCAAGCATCCTGCCACAATCACTATTGGTTGTTTAAGATATATGTGCAGAACATGCCATCTGCCAAACTCTGAAAGCATTTTCCCTACTGGCATGAAGCAATTGTATTTCTCATTTTGGAATCTCCACTATTCTCTTAAGAAAAAGGGATAGATTAGGTAATGAATAATGCCTACAATAAAACTTACACATCTGAAAATCAACTCATTTTTCTGAGATTAAGTACTTAAGATGGAACTGCTTGATTTATGACCCTCAGAAATGTACATTTATAGGATACGTCTAACAAACATCACACTTATAACTTTTTTTCCATTCCTGAATTCAGATTTCTAAAGGGTCTGCGCTTTCTCTTTTAAAACCTCACATTTCTGAAGATCTGTCTCACAGCGTAAGACACTTCCAGCCTTCCACTTTTTAAACTGGATGTAGCATTGCTTCATGGCAAGATTTTTGATGATGTTGGAGACTATTTTCCTAAGAAGATGCTAGTGACTCCTCTAGGGTATTTTTGCTTAAATGGAAGAACATTTTTCTTCTTGGCTGCTCTCCTGGCATTCCCCAGAGAAGAAAGCCCTGGGTTACCTGCAGGGCTCAGCACCACTGTCTGAGTGTGTGCTAGAGCTGCACAGAGGTTTATATTGTCTTTTGGGAATTAAAGGGGGGAAGCTGGTCATCGTGATGTGGTGCAAGAGAAACTAATCTGTGAGCAGAGAGCCATCACGAGGCCCTTACAGCTCTTCACATCTTTCCCTAAAAAACATGCTGTCAATGGTACAGCCTTTTTCTAAATGGTGAAGGGAAAATGAACTGCAGGATACAGGAATGCATGTACCACAGTAATGGACACAAGAGCAAGGGAAAGCTGCAAGCCCTCCACTCTTGCTAGTAAATCTGTGCCAATGTTGATCTTCCTTTTACTTTGACAAGTCCCCAGTTCTGCCTGTATGTTGGGGAGTATCTGTTACATTTCTGGAAGTAAGACATCCCTAGGGTTTTCATAAACCCTCAGAAAACAAACCAGAACCCTCATAAAAACATTATTCTGTGGCAGAGGAGGTATTTCAGTACTGTAAGTGTCCCAAGTCCAGACACCAGCTGCAGTGTATTTTTATGACACAGAGTGTAACACAGAGGTAGAAGAGCTGTGTGACTCTGCTGATTTTAGCTACATTTTCTGCTCCTTTCTGCTTATTCACAGAAAAAATAGAAAGTTATCTCTAAATAATATCACCACCTCAAATATACTTACAATAACATTTGAGAAAGCAACCCCAACCATCCATAAAAACAGTCTGGGTTGCTTTGCTAATATGTTGCTTGGAGATAAAACCACCCACACTGTAAGAAGAATGAACAGCAGCAGAGGTGACACAAGAGGTAGCAGTCCTTCATACAGAGAATCATTCTTCAATGTTTTCTTTAAATGTGCTCTGGAAATAAATACAATAATTTTGTAGAGGAAGTAAGTTTATCCATTCTATTTCTACGCAGTAACTTCAAATCCTGGACCAAACTCAGCCCAAGAATTCATCTTGCAACCAATGCAAATGTACTAGACACCAGATATTTTAGAAGAAATTGTAATATACCCAAGTTATTTCTGGGGTTAAATTATACTGATTTATTCACATAGTTCCTGATCATCTTCACTTGCTCACCATTGTCTGGCAGTGGACCAGTAAACTCACACAAAGTGAGTTGCAGTACTGTCAAGTATGCAGACATGCTGTGAATTCAAAATACACGGCTTTAGAGGAGGAAGCTTCTAACACGAGACATAAACTTGTTTCAATCAATACACCCCACATGTTCAGTAGCAGCAGAGTCAAGCACATGGCTGACAGGTATTGCTATTGTTTAAGTCTGGGGCTGATGCTCCCTGACCATCCTGTACATTAGGATTTAGGTACTTTAGTGCAAGTACTGCCTAAAGGGGAGGTTTTTTGGCTAATTAGAGTACAGGGAAATTAATGATGCATTGTGTTTTCTTGGGTATTTGAAGCTGTTTTTTAAAGGTAGTAAATTATTGCATTTTCTGTCAGGGAAGTTGTAACTCTAAGCTCACTACCCCTAAACTATTCCTTCATACAGCTAGCTCAGAAGAGCAATTCTGTGTTTGAAATGTCCTGGGAAATGTCCTGTTTAAAATCTTTGAACGTATGTATTTATAGAAACAGCTAGACAAAAATCCAAGAAATAGCTTTCTCATGCCAAAAAGGAATAATCTACTCCTAAAATAACAACTGAGAACAGGCATCAGGATGAAGAAAGAGAGGAGATGATTGGAAAACTCAATCCTTCATCACCAAAGAGCTTGTGGGTGCATCACTTAAGCAAACCTGACTGGCAGTTTAAAATTTTTGTGCTCTTCTCTTCAGAGGAATGATAAACCCAGCAGAAGGCTTGAGAGGAACTAAGTCAAGTCATGTCTTGAATAGGAAAACACCAAACAAAAGTCCTGACAGGAAAGGAAGCAAACCAAACCCTCAGTGTTCATTGGGATAAAGGCTGCTGCTGCCAGGGGCTGACATGCACAAGGTGCTCCTCTCCTCCTTCCAGTCATCCTCAAACCAGATTTCCTTGCACAGATGGTTCCCAGTCCCCTGCCCCACAGCCCAGCCTTTCTGCAGGTGCTTATCCTTTCCTGCCCCACATCTCTCAACTCTCCATGCTTCCTGCCCCAAGCCCAGGGCAGTGCATGCTTTTGGTAACTACACTGAGTATCACCGCACAAAAAGGTCTGTGTAGGAGAGATGCATCATTGTCTTAAAGTCTCTCCAAAATTTCACTGTTAATGTCAGTTTCCACTAATTCCTGAAGACAGGCAGTGACAATCCCTCCTCCAGGACACTTAGGACCTGAGAGACCTGAAGTGACAGGTGAGTGAAATGAGCTAGCAAATACCAGTGGAAGGCAGGTAGCATTAATAAAAATAGGCCATTGGAGTAGAAACTAACCATGTATAAAATTCCTGGGTGCAGCAAACCAGTTCTTAGATGTAATCACAGCTTGCCACCTTTCCAGCTTACATCTAATAGCAATTATCTGCAGACCTCATACAGAGGAGAGTTTTGCAGAAGGACCAGGACGACAATTAAGCACTTCTCAGAGTGCAGGATGGTCAGCTACAGAATTCCACCCAGCACAAGCAGAAGTCACAAATCATATTTGATTGCAAATAAAATACAGTGTTATTTACTACAGAGCGTTTATCAGTTTACTGTGCAGGACCACTGTGAGACTGCCTGGAGAACAGCAAGTGAAAGCAAAAGGAGAGAGTTGTAAATATGAAAAAGAAACCAGTCAGATTCTGAAAACTCACCAGGAAAACCTTTTACTACATTATCAGGACAGCATCTGGATGAAAAAAGCTAGGCTACTTCAAGCATTACATTTATTTGTAAATAAGGAAACCATTAAATATACAGAATTAAATAAGAGGTGATAGAACTTATTAAATGTTAATTAACTTACCTGTGAATGTTGTATAGTGTTTGTGGAAATGATAGAAACAAACTGAAGCCTGGAAGAGAAAAACATTAATATGTTATTTGACACTGGTGACCTCAGAGTTTTTTCATATGATAACAGACCTAGTGTGCTATTCTAAAAATGATTCAGTATTCCTGGACTCATTACAGGATATGAACTGAGTTTGGGGGCTTCAGGCAATAATAAAACTGCCCTCTTTTTTCCCAAAAGCTAGAAATGATTGCTGATACAGAATTTCCTGTGTAACGTGTGACAAGACCAGAATTTTTTTTTTAAATTCTGATGTAGCTAATAGATAAGATCAATTATTTTTCATACAGGTTTCTCTGCTGGACCCAGAACAGCCCTACTTTTCGTGAGCTGCTGTTTTTCTAGAAAAATCCAAGCCTAACACCAAAAGCCTTCCAGTGGAATACAGAAGGACAAAAAACTTCAAGCTCGGCTGTTCACATTAGTGGGGAAATAGCTTTGTAGTTCAAAATATTAAGGGTGAACTAATGATCTGTTTTGATAATACAATAGCTGAAATGAATTAATTTTTATGATATGTCCATCATTTGAAGAAGTGATAGTTTTTAACTTTTTTTTTAACACAGCTGTAGTGCTTTTGGAGCTCAGCTTTAACCCACACAAGGGTTTTGCCATTGTTAACGCTGTGTTTCCCTGCACTGCTGCTGGTATTATCAACACAGCTGCCAGCAACTCCTGAGCTGCCTGAAGACCCATCTTACCCCCTCTAACATCCACATCTAAAATATTCTGGTCCACCCAAGAATCAAAGAAGACTTTCAGCAACAAGTAGAAGTTTGAAATTTAAATCAAAAAACCCCCACTGTATGAGTCAGCCTTAACTAGGTGAAAATATATATGACTTTTTTAATCTCTGTCATTCCCTGAAGAGTTCTTTGGCTTGTACTTTTCCCCCACTTTCTGTGAGGGCTTTTCCTTAGTAAATTTGCTGCTTGGAGATTGCTCTGGGTAGCACATTTCTGCACGGTTTTTTTATTATAGAGTATAAGACTTGGGTGTGGTGCACTAAATTAATATGTAATTCCTATTTTATTATGGGCAAGAAAAGCACTCTGATGTGGTAAATTTTCTGGTTTTGACCTAAAACATCTCATTTAAGAAGCACTTTGCTGCCTGTACAGAAAAGTATAAAACTTTAATCTCATTATTAGCAATATGGGGGGAAAAAAATGAATAGTGGAAAGAGATTATTTCAGATGACTTTTTACTGGGGCTAATGTGACATAGCAGTGTCTTGAGAAATGTCAGTATTTACCCTTCTGTCCTCATCAAGGATATTCCCAAAGTGTTTCACATGCCCTGGCCACAACGGCAACTCAAGAGAAGGAAAACTAAACATGAAAGAATAGTGGAATCAGGATTGTTGGAAAAGAGAAGTAATAAAAAGGGATGCAACAGATAATCTATCTCTCCAGTCTTTCTGGTTATCTGCTAAAGAGAAGGAAACAAAGAATTGGAAAAAAAAAAGAAAAGCCAGCCTGTAAATAATTTCAGGTATTGCATTTTTTTCATATTTACTTTTTGGGTTTGGTTTTGGTTTTCAAAACAATTAAGAGCTCTGCTTCTTTACCACGGCAGAAACTCCCTATCAAACAGCTGAAGGATGTGCAACTGAAGTAATATCCCAAGTATTTTGTCAATATATTTCTAAAATTCACAGGCTTAGTGCCTTCAGAGTGATCTGTGTTTAACGTGCACTGCAGTTAGCTATGTTTTCTATTAGGCAGGGAGCGCTAGTTCAATAAAATCTTGAGTTACGTACAGCAGTTCCAACATCTGTATCACATTAGAGCAGACATGAGACAAAACATTGACTCTTGAGGTTAAATCTAAATTTCCTGCTGCAATCCTGAAGTTTGATTTGTTAGGAGAAAAGCAACCGAGAGGAACAGAAATAGAGACTAGAACTAGAAATAGAATTCAAAGAGCAATGGCTGCCAACAATTTGTTATTTTTATGAAGTGCCATTTTAGTTAGAAATAACACACTGACCACAAACAGTCCCCCAGCTAGCAAAAAGCCACTTTCCAAACGGGGCAGTTCCACCAGTTACTCCCCTGTATTTTTACACAGCTTTGCTTTTAGCACAGCAAGAGAGCTGAGGATGCAGCAGGGAAAGCAAAGGGTGTTCCCCCGTTTCTTATGGGATTTTCAGAATTCCATCATTTCCTACAACATGTTGCTTTCCCATCTTTTTTTAGCTAAAGAGGCCTGGCTTGGGGGCTGCTTTTGGTACTCATTAAGTCTGCTTTTTAATTGGCATTAAGAATCCCTTTGTGCCCAGGAGCTAAACTGCTGCATCCACATTGCTGCCATTCCCTGCTGCTCTGAGGAACAAAAGGTGCAGCCTAGAAAGCAAACCCACTGCTGGCTCTCTGGTGCCAAGCCACCCAGGCAGTTCCCAAGTGATGATCATGGAACTTTTTTTTTGTTTGTTTTTAATGTCCTAAAAGTATGTATTTTATTTTAAAATTATTTTTTAAATCCATTTTCAGCACATTTAATGTTTTTAACACAAATGGGAAAATAGAACTCCTCAAGTGTTCTTAGAAGCAGTATACTGCTCTTCCAGGATTTTTTAGTTTCTTTAGTATTTTCATGTTCTTCAGCTGATTTAAAATCCGAGACCCAACTGTAAGAACACAGGCCCATATTAAAGGCAGAAATACCAAAGCACAGATGGGTGGCACAGATACACAGGGAATTTTTGTGTCACACTAGGCTGAAAGTATCAAGCCCAAATCCTCGGATTTAGGTACAATCCTATCGTCAGTCCTCTGTGTTGCACAATGTAGACTCCCTTTTCAGAGAAATAAACATTTTTAAAGCTCTTTATCAGGAATTATTTTGTCCATATTAAAAAATGCCAAACATAAGAATAAACAAACAAACAAATCCCAGTGCATTCAGAAATTTGGGATTAAAGACATATCAGAAGTGAAGAAACGAAGGCATTATCTTGTTTTCCAAATACATGTAAGTATAAAAGCACGCAGATACATACACAGACATGCATATAAATATGTGTGCATAAACATGTGTATAAAAGAGATCAAAAGGTAATTCCCATCAGTCTTAAGGACAACTTTAGATTTCGTTTAGTGCTTTTAAATTCAATTCCAAACCAATAAGATGCTGTGTGATACAGTTGGATGAATTAATAATAATTTTAAAAAGCTAGCACGCAATGGATACCATGGTATCTTGTGACCCATGTTATTTGGACTAACAGTAATATACTTTAATTATGTGAGGGCACTTTAAATGCTCATGTAAGTAAATTTAAAGACTACTGAAAATCTACAGGCAGACAAGGTTGTTTCCGTGACATGCTGCAGTTACTGTGGCTGTTGTACCTGATTTAATTCAGGCATTTCTGCAAAATATAAACTTGGTCACTGTAGAGAAAGAGAGGGTATGGCCAGAAACAAACTGCTGACACTACTGTCAGTTCTAGAAAATGCTATTTCAGTAGCCAACAGCCTCAAGCTGGTGCTCAGACAAAGCAAACAGCCTGATGCAGGTAGCCACGTTTCTGAAAACACAAAACCTCACAGACTGTAAACATCACTACATAAAGAAGCGACTCCAAGACACCCAAACCACTAAACAAGATACAGTGCTTCAAAGGAAGGACAACCTCCTATGTTTATTTTCTTCATACCTTTGCTATCCTAAACCCCCTTTGTTAGTAAGTTCCTGACTGATGAATCATCCTAAAACTGTCCTAAGAAAAGTACTGAAATATTATTTAAGAACTGGCTTTCCTGATACCTAAAAATTCAAAAATGAGACAGTGCAATACAGGGATGTAATTTTAGGTGAACACTGCACTGGAAACTGTGTGAATTTGTTCAGAAAAGTACTGTCCCTGCTGGGGTCCCCCCAAAAAAACTACTTCCCAGAGCATTCATCCCATTTGGGAGGCAGGGAAGAGGTCAGTACAGACCTTCTGGGCATATGCCAGAAGTTGACCAACTCTCTAACAGTTGTACTTGCATTTCAGCTTACAGATGAAATGCTATCACTCTCCTCTCTCCTTCTTCAATTGCCCACACCTCTGCTTGGCCTCCCTACCTCTAGATTAATAATTCATCACAGTCAATGTTTGCTGTAAAGAAGTGGGATGTTATCATTTGCCTTTCTTAGCCATCAGACAAGAAAAATTAGATTCAAAATATCCAGGCCTCAATATTAGCTTGGAAAAATATTTAAATATTTTTTTCATGGTGTTTTTTTTCCAAATTCCTTGCACATTTAGAGCAGCTAGACACATGAAAATATCTGAACACACTGAATTTTTAGCACACTGATCAGTGCCTGGAAGCAAGCTTCATCAAAAGGTGAACATTTTAGAAGCACTTGTTACTGGAACAGAAGCTTTTTATGGAACAGTGACTTTCTCGGGCATGTCTTGAGCAGACAACTCTTTCAACTGATTGTGCAAGCACAAGATTGCATTTTGAGCTGCCCACTATAAAAACATATTTTATTAGTATGTAAAATGGGAAACTTAAAACCACTTAGTAGCTGGGGGGGGGAACCTTAGAAAATGAATATGTAATTCACAGATTTAATTGAGCCTTAAGAGTCTGAATATATTAGGGTGAAAAATACACCCAAAATCCACAGTATGAAATTATTTTGCAGGGATTAAGGGAATGTAAGGTAAACATAAGCACTGTCTTCATGCACAAAGTTGATGTAGGTTTTGGATGTTTAGCATCAAAGATATTTCTTCAGTATAAGGATTTTAGAGGGATGAATATATCATGCTTATTGAAAAGAAATGCATTCATCAGGCTTGTTGATTTTATACCTAATTTTCAGTGTCTAAAGAAGTACACACGGCATTTATCTCAAACTGAGCTGTAAGATAACAGTTAGCATTCAGAGGGATTTAGTACAGGCTGAAGAATTAGTTTATGGATGTAGCTGCTTCTTTGATGTAGTTCTGTTCACACATCATTCTGTTTCTGGGCACAGCCAGAACTGAGCACCAGAGAAACAGTGCCTTTATTTGAAAAGCCCAGGCTGGCTTCCAGAAGGACTCTGCCAGGCGAGCTCCCTTGTTTGACCTTCTCCTGGGGCTCTCAGAGCCCCTGAAATGACTCCTCACATCTTAACACCACCAAACTCATTCCCACCTGTAATCAGCAACCTGTGACACTGCTCTCCCTCCGGCCTGGAGCGCTCTGCTTTTCTGGGTTATTGTTCTGACTGGTTCAGATGAGTTACTCCAAACATGAACTCAGTGGCTTCTTAAAAATATATCCCAAGTGACAGGTGAGTATTTCACACCCCTTACTTGAACAGAGCCTCGTACAATCTGTCACAACAATGCCTTAATAAATGTTAAATTGGTGACAGACGCATGGAAGCCAACTCATGTTAACCACGCTTCTTCAACAGGACTGGTCAAACCCTGTCAGAGCAAGAACATTTTGAAAACATAGCACTTAACATTTAATCATTCAGCAAGTCATCACTAGGGCAGGACCAGCAGCCACTTCGGGAACTATAGGAAATCACTACAGAATGGCTTATTCCATCAGGGGCAGAAACTATTCATAATTTGACCATTGGCTCCTAAGCAGTTTCTGACATTGAAAAAGGGGCAGGCTGCTGTATGAACACCCATGGCAAGGACTTGTGTGTCCTCCTTTGATACACAGGATGTAGCAGAGTGCAAGTACAAGGCACTGCTTTAGAGGGCTAACTGTGCTTTCCACTATGATGGAATTCAAATAATTGGCATGTTACAGCTTGGCCTCATTGTTAGTTTTTTTGCTGCTATTATCTGTTCATTTACATTTTCATTTGTCATTTTATATACTTAAGTAGCTCAGGGAAGGGTGACCCTTGAGGAAAACACTCTGTAGAAGTCAGAATAGAACCCAAACCAATGCACAACATAGCAAAAAATTCTGAATGTTTTGGCCCCATCTCTAAAACAAAGTTCAAGTTTTAGATCTCTGACAGATATTAATACTCAATTCACATTTCATGTTCAAACCTGTACTTTGAAAACTTGTTTCAGCTTTGCCACAGGCTTCAGTAGCCAGAACTGGGCGCTGTTGACCATGCATAGTGAACTCAAACATGACACCATGTCTGGATTACAGAATAGTCTGCCCCATGTGCCACACACTGATGAAGTATAACATATCCACTCCATGCTTAAGTGATCCTTTCCCCACAAAGTCTATTCCTGTGGTTGTAATTAATACTGACGAAGAGCAGGAAACCCTGTGCGTCCAGGCATCATTTTTCCAACTTGCCTTCCTAAGGAACAAAGCTGATGTGCTAACTGTGTTTGTTTGTGTACATCCCACCACAGCTTCCAAGCCCTCAATCAATTCTGAACAAAAGAATATACCAAAAAAAAATTTCCAGTAAAATGCATGTCTCCAGTGAGGAAAGGATTGTAACCTGAACTCAAATTTTATTAGACATTATAAAATCTTCATACAGACCAAGTATGAAGGTCCCAAACATGGGAAATGTTTCACACAGAGCACGTACCTACAGGTCATTTAATAGCAACGTGAGGCAGAAATGATCATCAATTAGTAATGTTGCTCCCTGAACTACAGATGCCTACCTGTCAGTGAAAATCTTCATAAAAAGTCTACAGCATCATTTGTGTTACTACAATTTATGTGCAGAACTGACTGCTTTAAAATGCTTATTGTAAATATTTTATATTGCTCTCAATCTGATAACACAGTGACAGGGAACGTTAGGCATTTGGGATGCCCTGGAGGGATGAAAATAAATGATAGCTCTCACCCCAATGCTGCCCTTTGAAGGGACCCTAGTTAGCCAGATAATGCTATGGTGGTTAAATCCCAGGAGAGCTTTTGGAGTGTCATCCACAGGAGCCCTGATGAGTGCAGAAGTAATTAGTTTCAGATGAGCACACAGGTAACTTTAGAAGGGTCTGTCTGCTCCCATGCCTGGAGAGAAAAGGCATTTCTGCCTAGCAGCCAGGTCAACATGCTGTGGAAACAGAAGGAGCTTCCTCATGGGTTCAGGGTCCAGCTAGGTGTGTGTTTTGGAGCTGAAGGATGGAATTGCTTTCACTGCCAGTGAAAATTACAGGATCATGTTTGCTGGGTAGCTGACAAATTCCCATGAAATACTACGCTGAAGTTTCTGTTTCACAGGATAGTCCTTTGAGGTCACTGCTCAGCAGCTCAAGATTTGGCTTTCCTACAGGTGTTCACAGTGCGCCAGACAGTTCCCAGGAACATACATAAAGCCCTCTTTCCTAAAACATCTAATCTAAACACCAGTATTGCTGCACTTTCATGTATATCTTTGTGTATTCTGGCACCTGATAAAAGCTCCATTATTTTCGGTGAGTGAGTGTCACCTGGTGACACCACAGCCTTCTCTGAGGAGGTGCTTTCACAGAGTTCATCCTTAGGTTATGCATGGGTCATTTTTTTTCCCCAGAAAACTCCGGGAAAGACATCTGAAAAACACTCTTGTGCATGTCATTTGGATTTCTTCCCACCACAAAAAGTACGAGCTAAAGCCCAGCTGCTCTGGGAGAAGCGACAGCTCAGCAGCTGAACTCCTGTTGTGTACAGAACACTAAAAGCACCAAACAAATGCCAAGTATTGATGGAGCAGCTACAGGTTCGTTGTTAGAAGGACCACTAGTGACTACTAAATGCCATCAGATGGTTAAGCACAACCATTTATGGTTTAATGGCACCTCTCAGAATCCTGGGAAACTAGCTTGTAAAAAGCATCAGAGGCCCACTTTGTTTTTAACTAGCCACAAAGGCATTCAACTGAGCAAGCCAGAGTGTGCTCTCTGATACAAATGGTTCTGGCTGAGCAAGACACACTTGCTGCAGTCTTTCTAAGGGAGAGAATTGAATCTTCTTGGCTGTTTGGCCCTTGGTGTAGGTTAGACAGGTACTTTTTCTGCAGTCACTGTGGGGTCCTGCAATTTACCACAAACTTAACATATCCCTAGCCACTGCAGACAGGCTATCCAATGATAATCACCTTACTGCTGAGCTGAGATTTCTGGACCAGCATGACCCTTAGTGAAAGGATTCTACTTTTTCATATTTAAATTTTGTGTCTGTTTCTAAGATATTTACTAAGCACTATGATGATTCTGTAATGTAGAGTCAACCAATACTGTTATTTTGCGTACTTTAAACCCATATTTAACTTCAACTAAGTTGCAAAAGTTGTCATTGTGGACAGTGTGCTAGAGACAAGGTTTTTGGAGAAAACTTTTGGCTCCTACTTAAGCCTACTCTGCTTGGGACAGTGAGGGAAGAAATACTATTCTGTGCTCACAAATCCATTCACACAAGCATACCACAGAAGACAGAAGCAGTACTTCTTTCTAGGGTTAATGGTCCAGTCCATCAGACCTTTCTTTGCAGCTGGTTCTGGCAGAGTATGAAAAAGGATGCTCAAATCTGGAGATCTGATAACACAGAAATGCTTCCCTTCCACAAACGTTCCTACTGTGTGGAACAGTTTGAATTAAACCTTCATCCATAGCTTCGCGAGTGCAGGGGAAGCCATCAGAGTACTCCCTGAATGGGCTGTCATGTGTCTCAGAGACAGGAGCCAAGCACTGATGTGCGTAGCACAGAACAAGCATGTGCAGTGGGCTGACCCCTGCTATCACCTGACGCTGTCCTAACCTGCCCGTTCATGGTGAGCCAGCATCCACCTCCCCTGGGCTTGTAGCGCTGCTTCAAGAGCACAAACCACTCCCTGTCTACAGCTACACCTCTGTCAAAGGTCAGTAATACAATGAAAAGGCAACCACTGTCTTTTTCCCTTTCCTTTCTTTATTTCTTTTCCTCCGTGCCTAAATCAGGTTGGAATAGAAAAAGACTTTATAATCTTGGTCACACACTGTTGGCTTTGTACTCTGGGTAAAGCACAAAACCATGTCCTTGCACATGCTGCTCATTAGAAAGCACAGCCTAACACAGGGTCCTTTCCAATCTGGGAATTCTGGGAAACAGTGCTGGGGCAGGAGGTGGTGCCTGCTGACAACCTTGCCATAGGGAGAGGGTGGTGAGAGCATCAATCAAAATGCTCAGGTGCAAAATGCAAAATCAGTGCAAAATGCACAAGTGGCTCCTATGGAGTAAGCACCCATAACCAAGTCCTCCATTTGGCTCAAGGGCAGAAGATATTTCTTGGGATGCAAGCCTAGAGTGTTTGTGTCAAACAGTATTTTGGTGCCCTCTTCTCACGACTTCTGAGCTCATATAAAAATCTCCAAAATGCTAATGCTAATTTCTTCACCTTCCAAGCAACACATCAAAGCCATTTTGCATACACGGATTTTCAGCTAAGACTTCTGTATTTTTAACTCATTAAAATTTAACTGCTCTTGTTCTCAGTCTTGATATAGCAGTCAAAAAACATTCATTGCTCATTTCAATATACACTGACAGTATCAAATTGTCCTAGGTTACAATGTAAAAATGTGCCAGAGGGTCTGTATTCTATCTCCATCTTCATGAACTGTTGAAACCACGAGGGGCAGTGTTTTCCTTACCTCCTCCCCTGGACTATCTCCTGTTAATTGGCCATCAATGCCTTGCCCCATGACTCATAAATAACTCCCTCTGTGACCCATTTGTGTTTAATGGGCCATTAAGGACCCACCCCATGACTCATAGAATGACATCAGCCCATTGTGAGATGCTCCGCCCAGGGGGAGGAGCCAAGCATTCCCACCTGGATATAATGTGGTGATTGGGACAGAACAAGCAGCCCTTACCCACTGGTTTCCAGAGGACAAGAGCTATCAGACCTGTCTACAGGATTGCCACTTCAGCCAGACCACCTCATCTGGACTGCTGCCACCATCCTAACTATAAGGGTATCAGGCTGTATACTGACTCTGTCAGTGTTTTTGTTTCTTTTGTATTACTTGCATGTATTTTACTTTTTCCTATTAAATTCTATTTCTGACTTGGAGTCTCACTGGTTTTGCTTTCAAACCAGCACACAAATAATGACCAAATAGGCTATTGCTGAGTATGAAAAATAAATCTCTTTTGTTGCAAAGGAATTCTAAAGAAGAGTTTAAAAACCACCTGACTTTTATTCATATTTACAGTTGTGCATCTAAGGTTATTTAAATAATGTATTCATTCCCTCTGTTCATAATGTTTTGGAACATAGTGTTCTCCAGGCCAAAACATTGAACTTAGAATATACATAAATGTAAGTGACATTTTACCTGAGTGACATGTGGAGTTCCTGAGACTTTGGGATCCCAGCCAGCCTGCACACTGCACTGAATTGCACTTGCAGATAAGGAGTATTTTCTGTATTATTTGTGTGCAGCATATAGTAATTCAGCAAGGAAAAAATTTCCAATAACATCTACTTTTTAAAAGTTTTCCAATATTAACCCTTTTAATCATCTCTATTCATGTATTTTTGGACTAGCAAGCACTTATCAAAGTAAAACCAGAAAAAAAAAGAGGGAAATATAAAAAATATCAAATCAAAATAATTAAAATGCAGTACACTTTTGCATGGATCTGAACACTTACCTATAAGCAGAACAACTAATACATCTGTAATATAATAACCAAACAGCAAAGGCTTCTGCCAGACCTCCACACCACCAATGCCAGTGAGTAGATATGCTGCTATTAACACCTACAGAAAAAAAAAGATAACTTATTTTCAATCCTTTATGTGTAAAGGTAGAGAATTTCACTTATTATCTTAATAAAAATGCAAAAGTAAAAAACCAAAAATATCTGTTAATTACCTCCTGTCCCTACTTTACCTTCTGCTGTCACGGCAAAACAATTACTTCTCAGTAGGAAAGCAACTTTCGGCGACCAACAGAATTACTTCAAATGCATGAAATATGGCAAGCAAGCAACTTCCCTGGTAATGTGTGCCTGTGTATGTGCATGTATATGTGTTAAGTACTACTGTGTTACCTTTTCAAAATACCTAAACCCTCTTTTTATGACAGGTCTCCCCACCACGCATGCACTTCCCTGGTTTTGGATACAGAGTTGAGAGTTAGCAATGTGGTAATTTTTGCAGCTCTGCCCCTTGAACTGATCATATCAGAATAACTGAGAGTGGGGGAGAAAAACCCTAACCTCATCTGAAACAAAGATAAAATAGTAATGGAATGTAAAGAAATAAAAAGAATGGGAAGGAACTGGAGTCTTATCTGTCAAACAAATTAAAAATCAGAGAACATCATTACAGGACGCAAAAAGAATCATGCAGATGCCATAAGGAGTGAAAGGATAAATACATAAGACCCAGGAGCACCCAGCAAGAGAGATTGCTGTCCTTCTCTTTCTCTAGCCTACTTTGTTCTCAGCTATTTAGTTTTGCCATAGGACCCATGAGGGGCTGTATGCTTCATGCTACACTAGTTCTAAATTAAAGCAACAATGTTAATTACAAAGCCATTTAGAAAACTGCATATTCATATATTTATTCCTGGGTAACATTCAGTAACCTTTTTTCCGCTCAATGCAGCTTCTTACTCTGGGATGAAAAACAGTTTCCAGCTTTTACAGATTTTACTATTTCTTATTCAGTTTTGTTAGTACTCATTTTTTCTACGTTTGAACTTCAACAAGCACATTTCTAGTCTTCTAGACTAGTTAAATTTTAACTCAAAGATACACTGAAAAGCTCTTTGTTAATTAACAGGCGTTTTAAGATCACGGATTAAGAGCAGAATACTGATGTTGCTTAAACTTCTATTACACATAGATAATACTACATTTGGTTTCACTTACTTCTCTGAAATCAAGATTCTAGCCCTGTCAGTATGTAGATCTTTAAGAGGTTTTGCCTGGATTTTGCATTGTGGAACTAGGTGTTCGAATTGCCTCTGCAAGAACAAGCAGCACAAGCAGGCACTAGTGAGTGCCATCATGTCTTGGGCCACTGAAGACAGTGAGTCAAATTTTGGTCTAAGTGATGGACACCTATAATGGGTTTTGCAATCCACTGCATCAGAGCTAACTTTTGGCTTCCTGAAGAAATTGTATTATATTACCCACAAGACATGACGGATGGAATCCTGACCCCATCAAAGTTGATGGCAAAACTCCAACTGGCTTTGATGGAGCCTGAATTTACCCTCACACGTTGAATCCTGAACAGACTCTTTTGGCAAGTGATAAAAGAGGAACTTCAGTATTAACCATTATTACAGTCGGTGCTTTTGGCAGGGCAATTGTGAGCGTCACCGTCAGATGTCAGCGCATGTCTAGGAACAGGAGTGTGGATGCAATGGGCTCTCATAGGGAATGCCCTGCTCTGGGATTTGGTGATGCAAGACTCCCAGGTCGAGACTGCCTCTTAACAGATGTAGCATACAAAAAAGAACCACCCCTTGGCTTCAAAATTTTGGTATATTGTTTTTTAAGGACTCATCATTTTAACTATGCTGAAGCAGTCTCCTGCTTTGGAAAGTAAACCTCCTTTAGAAAGCTGGAAGGATGAGAAAATGGCTGTGTCCCTTGATCTAAGCTATACTATCAAAACACTGAAGATTGTCAAAACTATTAGCAAAGACCAAGCCCGTTAATGAGAGCATAAACTGCTTTACAGTAACCTCTGGTGATAAAAAACGAAAAAAAAACCCAAACAGTAAGGCAGTGTTCCTAAGTGCAATTCAATAATTCTACTTAAGAAAAGATGGCCAAGATTTTGACTTATCTCTCTACCATTAACCAGCTTTAGTACTTTTCAGATATAAATGTATTCTTTAGCATGTAAAAATAATTGCAGCCTTTTGTAAAATGAGAAGTCCAAATTAAATAACTGTGTTTGGTTTGTGTGGCCAGTTTTTGGTAGCAGGGGGCCTACAAGGGTGACTTTTGTGAGAAGCTGCTAGAAGCTTTTCCCATGTCCAGCAGAGCCAATGCCAGATGGCTCCAGGATGGACCCACCACTAGCCAAAGCTGCACCAACCAGAAATGGTGACAATGCCTCTGGAGTAACATATTTTAAAAGGAAGCAGCCAGAGAAGAAAGGAGTGAGAATATGTGAGAGGAACAGCTCTGTGCACACCAGGGTCAGTGCAGAGGAAGAGGGAGGAGGTGCTCTGGGCACCAGAGCTGAGGCTCCCCTGCAGCCCGTGGTGCAGACCATGGTGAGGCAGCTGTGCCCCTGCAGCCGTGGATGTCCAGGGGGATGCAGAGATCCACCTGCAGCCGCTAGAGGAGCCCACACCAGAGCAGGTGGGTCCTGAGAGGATGCTGTGAATCTGTGAGAGGCTCATTCTGGAGCAGGGTCCTGGCAGGGACCTGTAGACCCATGGAGAGAGGAGCACATGCTGGCGCAGGTTTCCTGGCAGGACTTGTGATCCTGTGGGAGACCCACACTGGAGCAGGCTGTGCCTGAATGACTGCACCCCATGGAAAGGTATCCATGGTGCAACAGTTCATGAAGAGCTGTAGCCCATGGGATGGACTCACAGAAACAACCTATAATGGACTGACCATAACCCCGATTCCCTGTCTCCCTGTGCCAGTGGGGGAGTGGAGGTAGAACCCAGGAAAAACTGCGAGGTATTTTTAAGATTTGTCTTCTCATTATCTTGCTTTGATTTTGTTTCATAAGAAATTCAATTAATATCCCTGAGTTGAGTCTGTTTTGCCCATGATAGTAATTAGTGAGTGATCTCTCCCTGTCCTTCCCTCAACTCATGAGCCTTTCATTATCTTTTCTCTCACCTGTCCATTTGCAGAGGGGGGTGATAGAGCAGCTTTGGTGTGTGCCTGGCATCCACCCACCACAATAACACAAGTGAGAACTATATGGCAAGGTAATGTAGATGGGTACAATCTTGGATTCCAACTCTTGGCAGCATCTCACCAGGAATATTTTCTGCTTTCCGAGACCTCTTCCATGAGGATGAGAAATACATAGGCTGAGAAAATGTGGAACTACAAGGTGTTAATGGGTAGGTTCTTTGACACAGCTGACAGCAGAACAGCTGGATTCTTAGCAGGGGCTCCCTATCTTGCCACAATTTTGTAAATAACAGATTTGTAAATAACAGCAACATAGTCTCATTTGTTCCTGTGTAAAATGAGAATAGTTTTTTGATGTGGAATTGGGAAAATTCTATAGAAACATAAAGCACTATAACCCCTCAAAGTCTTCTACCTTCTAGCCTCATACCTGTTCTCTAAAAGACTTAATATTTTTAAATCACCATCTCTTTCATGTCTTTTCACTATTTCAGGTATAAGTTTTGTGACAGCAGTATTTTAGATTGTGTGTGTACATACCTTTCTTTTTCTTACCCTTGATTTACCATTTCTGTTTTACACACAGGCACATTTAGTATGCTGTGTGATACTCTACATGATGAAAAAAAATCAAATATTTTTTCATCCTTTAAAAAAAACATGGATATGATTTTAAATTCTTTATGATTCCACAAAAACCTGACATTAATTTTACTGTAATATTCAATTTTACTGGCATGTTGCTATAGTATTAAGTGCTTGTGCATTGAAATATTTTCCATTGATACAATGCTCAAAATAAACATCTAGAAAGCAAAGTCATTTAAAATACAAGGCTACTTCATTCTTCTGATAATAAATGTGACACTTGCCTAAAAGAGTAAGAATTATTTCCTACAAGCTATTTCAATAGGAGTTAGCTTTAATGTGATGTGCAATTTTTCCACTTTATTTTTTTCTCAGTTTTTTTTTCTTTCAATAAATAGTTGAATGTTGCAAATCTTAGACTTTGAAAAATGTTATGTAAAAAGATCACTTTCCATTTAGACATTATAGACAAATAGTTAAAGGCATGTGGAAGATTAATTAATCAAGAAAGGTTTGTGAGAAATCATAATCAAGTGGTTAAGAATGTAGTAGTCTGCTGCAGAAAAAGCCTGTGTGCAGCAGGTTCTTCTGTTCAGGTTTCACATGGATACACCATGGGGCTTCCACTCTATGGAATCCATATTTTATCTTATTCAGATAACTGAGTACTGAGATCAGTTTCCAGACATGTCCAGGGGCTGCTTGAAGCAGACACCAGGGCCTGGCCAGCACTGCTTCCTCTCTGCTATCACTTTTCTTACTTCAACAATTCCATTGTGCTCCAACTTTGGAACTAAGTAATAATATTTTTTCTTCATAAGAATCGCTATGCTTTCCACAGACACTTCAAATTAGAAAAGCTCTGAAAGTGAATATCTTTCAGCTGAAATTAAATTGTTGATCCTGATAATGTGACCAAAGAACAACATATTTGCATATCTATTTTGATTTTTAATAGAAAATGTTTTTTGACCCTCAGAGGAGGTAGACATTTTTTCAAGATGTGATGTGCATTTGCATTTTTTGGGATTTCTCTGCTAGCTCCTGAAACACTGGCTGCCACAGTACATCCCTGGACAAGGTCATACGGAATGTGTTTCAGCATGGGTTTTGTAAATGAGCTTGTCAAAAGAAAACCTGGTATATGGCACCCATGAAAAAAAGCTTCCCGCCTTTGACTGAAAGGAAGGAGAAAAGGAAGTTCTACGATGTTTCAGTTGCTAAGGGCATTGTGTACTGCCATTCATTCAGAGTTCAAAGGCAGGCAGAGGGTTCTCCCAGAGGCTCTAGGTGGTACTGCCCAAAGCAATCAGGCAGAAGCAGCTGGGAAAGCATCTTATACTGAAACCCTGGGGCTCATGGTCCAAGCACCCATCCCTTCAGGCACAACTCCCTCTACATGTGGGATTTCTGGTCATCCTCTCCTTGCAGAGCAAGGGCTGAGCCAGAGAGAGCTGCCTGTTGCCTTTGGGATTTTGCTACTTGTGCTTCTTCTGAGCTTGCCCCTCTTGGCTGGGGAAAGGGAGAGGAAGGAGAGTGGAATTGTCTGGGTCATGGCAGCTCTCACACCGCTCTTACTTTCAAAGTTTTAATTAATATAAAGGGTATCTCCTGTTACACTTAAGGCAACACCAATGGAGCAGAGGTATCATTACATCATATTAAGGAAAAATCAGTAGTTTGTTCCCCTACTATGAACTCAATTGCAGCAGCTTATGAAAAGCAACAGCAGGATTAGGCAAGTATTTCATCAGGGCAATATTAAATTCTTCAGAAAGAAAAGAGATTTTTTTAAAAAACAAAACAAGGTGATGTCTGTGAAAATTAACATAGGGCAAGAAGCCAGAAAATTTCATTTCTCAGGAAAGCTTTGTCTTTTTTTTTTTTTTTTTTTTTTCTCCAAGAAACTAAATTTGCAGATATTAGCTTTCTTTGGTTGGTCTTGTGACAAAAATACAAATCTTCATTTTCACAAGATATATCCATAGGAATTTCTCACGTATCATAGTAGAGGTTTATTTTTTAGCCTTCTCTTCAGACTTTTGGGGTTTCCAATAGGTGTGCTTACTTAAAAGTGTATTAAAATTGTCTAGATGCTACGGTGCCGAGGCTCCTCTCCCTGCACCTTTTCCTGCTACTCAGGAGTCAGCACAGGATAGATCCTTGTGCAGGAGGGAGGAGAGAAAGGAACGGCTTTCCCTGTTGCATTTGCTGCCACCTTGATTCTGGATCCATAAACGGAACAGTCCTCTGACCAAGCATCTCTCAGACACATTACAGCCATTTTTCAAGTTTACAAACCACAGCTTCCTGCAAATGATTGTCTGCTGTAATCAAAGCTAATTGGAGTGCCAATTACAGCCCAGCTAGTGTAATTGGGTTGCCCGTTCTGATGAGTCATCAAGTCGCAGAAAAACGTGATGTGCATAAATCCCACAGATTTATCTGTCTGTCACAAGGTATTTTTCCACGAGGAACAGCAGCTCTTTCTCTACCACAGCCCGAGAGCGGGCTGTGTTTCTGTAGAGCAGCGCTGACTCAGCAGCAGTGTCCTGGGAGCCGCATGCCAGTTTCGTGCTCATTAAGGCCATCAGTCCTCCATTTGCACGCTGACAGTAACTACTGCTTTTCTTGAGTTCTGTGGTGATAACAAAGCCCAAAGTTCCTGGCTTAAACCAACAGGTTTAAAAGCAGAAGCAGGGGACTAGACCACCTGAGGGTCTGACATGCCCGTGCAACAGTATCAAGTTGTAGGTGAAATTACTGAAGACAGGACAGAGAGGCACATTCCTGCAGTAATCCAGCTAGGAATGCCATGGAGGAAATACTGAATTAAACATTGTGAATCCTCCTGGAAGCAGCTAGTGAGTGCTTTCACACTCTCTGCCTCTAAATGTGACTGTGGGAATACCTGGCAGAGAAGCAATGGAGAAAAAAAACCAGCAAGGGGAACACCTTATCTCCCTTACTCATCATCAGCCATTTGCTATTGTCCCCAGCATCCTCTAAGCTACTGGAGATGAAGAGTTATCTCTAATAGTGCACATATAATGTAAATTTGCTGAATGGGTTTACAAGACAAGAACAAATTTTAGGGGAATTAAAAATCTTTTACTAGACTAGTCAGCAGAATGGGAAAAAAATATGTACTTTCTGGTGTACATGTCATGTATTTTAAGCTAAAGGAAAAATACCACCTTGAGCTACAAATCCTGCCTTCTCTTTGATCATAGGCAATCACAACTACAACAGCTATTTTTTTACAGATGGAAAAACTGACATACAGAGATTTCAATAGTACAGTCTTCCACCCCTGCTGATGATTGTGCTAAATAGCATCAAAAAATCCTCACATTTACAAGCTTATCACTTTGACTGTAACCAAGTCATCACAGAAGGTACTAAAAAGCAAGTGAGCAGGACAGCAGTTCAGCATCAGAGGGGAACAGGAAATAGCAGTTGTTAGCACCTTGCATCCCAGTTAATCAAAGCAGTTTACAAACTTTACTGATATTCAGCCTTACCACAAATCTGTCAGGCAGGGAAATATTACTACCATTATTTCCCAAATGAGAAAACAGGACCACAGACACAGGTCACTAACAGGCATTGACAGAGTTAACAGTACTGCTCTGCTAGTTGATACCCATTCCCAGGTTTAACCACTAATACAGTTTGGATGCTGTAGCTATCCAGCAGAGCTTTCTAAACGTTCACATGTACTGTGATCTTGTGAGCCTCAAGTGAAATAGGTTTGAACATTGCTATTCCTCTCCTGCTGGAAGAACTTCACGGAGAAGCCTTACACAGACATGGCTGAAACTTGAAGACCAGCTGGCTGCCTAATGTCTTAGTCCTGAGCCAACTTCTTCTCCCAAAACCTATTTTCTAGGGGACGACACAGATGCACCACAGCTGGACCACCATCTCTGAGTTGTTCTCAAACCACTGGATTCTGATGATGTTTACAGCACTACATCTGCAGCCATTAATTTGAATAGTGTATTTCAATTTAAAAAACATATTTGAGTATTTGTCAAACTGCCTTTCAATTATTTGGCTGTACCTTTCATCTCGTGCCTGTAACAGGAAGCTCCTAAGACTGACTGTGCTCTTGAGGCTGCAAGACCTTGGCTATCTGAGACACAGATAAGCCAGCCCACAGAAACCCCAGCGCTGGGCCCTTGGAAGTGCACTGAGCTTGTTATCTGTGCACTGAGGACACCATTCACTGTGGTGCTCTGGGCATGTTTTCTGAAGAGGTCCACTGCAAGAAAGGGCTGTAAACCAGACAAGAACTCTGCTGGTGCTGACTGTGGGCTGATAAGTAATTCATGTTACTGAATGTTACTATGACATTTTGACATCCATGATGACTGACTTTTATTTTCAAAGGTAGGACTCACTTGACAACAGTTACTGCTCTCTACATAGGTACAATGCTATTCCCATTACCACATTTGTTGTAGAACAGAGTAGAACTGAGAAGGTCTGGAAGTGTGTAACTGTGTAATTTTTGTTAATAGATACTGCTTGGACTAATTCACATCATGCCTCACAACCTGGTATTGGGGGGAAAATTGCTTGTGGCCTCAGCATAGCAATTTTTGCTAATACCACAAATCAAAAGCAGTTAAATGACATTCTCATGGGCACTGTGTGGCTGCTAGGCTTGCTGCAAGCCTTTTTTCTCTCGCTCAGCAGTGAATCTCTGATGCTGACAATTTGCTCAAGAGCAACCCTTTATTGCAAATGCAGAAAATATTTCTGAATTACTTCTAGGGTTTTGCAATTTCACATATTTCAATATCTCAGCCAAACATATTTGCCTTGAACTCAATTTTTCTATTGCTTTAATATTATGAAAACAATTACATAGTTTAAACACCAAAACAAGGATGATGAATACTCACCACTTGGCTTATATCATATC
This sequence comes from Bombycilla garrulus, assembly GCA_013400315.1. Lineage (NCBI taxonomy): Eukaryota > Metazoa > Chordata > Aves > Passeriformes > Bombycillidae > Bombycilla > Bombycilla garrulus. The sequence goes on along the minus strand of VXBU01016443.1, from coordinate 936,665 downwards.
CCCAAGGAAGAAAAAGAACTCCTGTGTTATATTTCTCCCAGTGTGAACACATGAAGTTAAACAAGACAATACTTAAATATATATACATTGTATATACAGAAACTCCGGTCTTCCCATTGTCACGGGAACAGACAGAAAAAAAAGAAAGCACAAAGATGGAGGTAGCCCAGCTATCCAGCCCGTGGTCAAATAGTTCTCCCAGAGGAGTACTGGACTGAGTCCTTCGAGCATGTTTCCCATCTATGGAGTCTAGAAGAATTGAGAAAGGAAAAGAAACAAAGAATTAGAGCACAACAAAAGGAGTATCTTTCTTCACGTACAATTCTCTACTGCCATATACAAGAAACAGGAAAATTACACTGATGACAGCAAACTGAAGCACAACAGCCCCCTCAACACCAACAGGTTAGAACTGCTCTCAAAATAAATGCTCCAGTTATCAAGCAATTTTTCTGTCCTTACCTCAGCTCTGAAACTAAATACCACCTTCTTCATGAGTTTTAGAAAGACACTCATAATTACTTGCCCCCAGTGGTCTTGAAACATTTCTGCATCAGTCTCTGCAATTAGTTTCAAGTGCAAAAATATGTCCATAGGGCTTCTTGCGCATTCATTGGTGTTGTGGACCCTCTGAGCCTTCAGACCTCTTGTGGGGTAGATTCACTGAGGCATTTATCTTGCTTCATGCTCAATACCTCAATGACTAACAGTTACATGGCAGCTTCAAGGAGCAGATTTTACAAAATTTATTTGTATTTGTGCCTACATATATTTTATGTTCTTCAGTTTTCATACAAAAGAGTGTTCAGGTGGCCAAAAAAGCCAATGGCATCCTGACCTGGATCAGCAATAGTGTGGCCTGCAGGATCAGGGCAGTGATTGTGCCCCTGTACCCAGCACTGGTGAGGTCACACCTTGAATCCTGTGTTCAGTTCTGGGCCCCTCACACAAGAGGGACATCGAGGTGTTGGAGTGAGTCCAGAGAAGGGCAGCAGAGCTGGGGAAGGGTGTGGAACACAAGTCTTATGAGAAGTGTCTGAGAGAGCTGGGGTGGTTTAGCCTGGAGAAATGGAGGCTCAGGAGTGACCTTATCACCCTCTACAACCACCTGAAAGGAGGTTTAGTGAGGTGGAGGTCAAACTCTTCTCCCAGGTACAAGAAGAAACAGTCCCAGGTCACACCAGGGGAGGTTACATTGGACATTAGGAAAAATTTCTGCACCAAGACAGTTACCAAGCATTGTAAAAGGCTGCTCAGGTAAGTGGCGGAGTCACCACCACTGAAGGTGTTTAAGAGATGTGCAGATGTGGCACCTGGGGACATGGTTCAATGGCCATGGTTCAATGCCAAGTGGACTTGGCATTGCAGGGTTAATGGTTGGGCCTGATGACCTTAAAGGTTTTTCCCAACATGTATGATTGTATCATTCTAAGAACACATTATAGTTAAGGTGCATTATGTGTTGATCACTTTCAGTATGTGAGTGCTTAAAAAGTGATCAAGACTGTACAGGACCTTACTCTGAGGATGTAGCTGGACAATATACTTTGAGTTGATCTGATAGTTCACTGCTGTCACACAGGGCGACCTGCAGCCTGTTCAGCTGGTGGAAAGACAGCAAACATTATGTTTTCTTCTAGGTCACTGAACTGGTACTGTGAAGGGTACAAAATGCAAGGGACACAGCACAAGGGAGGGATGGTGAATGCAGGGAGGAGAAAGGCAGTCTAGCAGCTGTAACATTTCTTAGTTGTAATGTCAAACCATACCCTTAGTTTCCTTTCTGAGACCATGCAGGTGAAAAATAGAACTATTTTCCTCTTAAAGTTAAGTGTAAATATGCAGGAAGAACCTCTTAGGAAAAAGCACACAGAACAAACACTAAAAATTGATTGGTTTTGTCTTGAATCTCAAAATAAAATGGAGATGCTTTTCTTTTTTATATTACCTGGAAGGTGCTATAGGTAACAATTATTAGCTATTGATAGCACTAATAACCCAAAACTGACTAGGAACACAACTCAGCAGAGTGAGACCAAAGACACCACAGCTGCTGTAGATCATATGCTACTTCTCTGGATTATTTGGCAGTACTATGAGTTTTGTTTAATGTAAATATACTTCAGGGACCTAAACCAGGAAAACATGGGATTTTATTTTGTACAGATTTTAGACTATATCTCTATTGCAATACCTAAACAGCTGTGATATATCCTCTACTCAGACACAAATCTCTTGAGACAGCTCTCAGAACTATACAACTTAAATATCTCATAGAGAATTTTAAATATAGCTTGCCTCCTTCTAGAGACTTATTCTCTCTCTAATAACATTTCCATTGAATTTTCAGCATCTTACTGAAATGTTCAGAAAGAAAACTGTATAAGCTTGAGGTTACTTGAAAGGTGTTGCAATAGAATTAGAAATTCTTCCATCCATTAAACAGTATCTCTCAAACCTAAGCAGCAAATAAAGATATAAGGACTCCTAAAGAGTTTATAGTGTTTTATATTCCAAGAACACTTATCCCAAATCAGACAGGATTCAGTTACACAGGTGTTAACATTTAAAAATAAGAATGTTAGAAGATTTGTCTGTTTATAAATTTTAGGTTGTAACACAAGTATATAGATACTAAAATATGTACCTCACAGTGAAATAGTGGTTTTCATTTTACAAGAACTTTGTTTTTTCTAAAAAGAAGCTTATAATGTTCCTAAAATACAGTACTTCTAACTATAATGGTCATGGAGAAAAATACAAGAACTATATGACACACACATCAAACTGGGTTTTCAGAAATCCTTAACCACATTTTCCATGTAGTTTCTTTAGCTTTTTAAAAGACTGAAACTATTTTCTGGTTTAGGTTTCAGTTTGAAATCATTCATGCCAACAATGGTGTGTGTTCAATAGTTAACATACACTGTCCCACACTTCCTTTGCTTTAGAATTCTTATATTATGATTTTGTCTCACAAGGATTCATAAACACTCAGTTTTATAAAGTTTATATAACTTTTAAAGAGTGGAATTCAAAGTAACAGCAAAAAGCACTCCATTCCATAGAAAGGAAATGATACCAAACCACTTTAAAAAAGGAGGGGGGATGGAGAGCAGCATGTTAGGGAATTTGGAGAGAGTAACTGTCATTAAAATAAGCTGAGAAAGATTACAGTTGCACATATAGTTAGTTATTATGGTTCTTTGCAGTCTTCCAGAGGGAAAACTTTGGCCATGCACAATTAAATCTTTTACTAAATATTTCATGAAGTGGCTTGGACAGCAGACATAAAAATCTACATATATATTAGTTCATTATAGCTTTGACTGTCAACATCATATTCCTTGTCTTCCAAGTATTAGGAACTACAGGCTTCGTTGGCAAATACCATCTACATTACAAATCTCAGAAGCTGAACTTCCCATGAGCCTTCTGGGGTGCCATACAGTAACAGCTCCAATATGTAATTTCACTTCATGAAACAATAGTCACTTCATTAAATTCCATTCCACAATAACATAAAAAATGGTTTTCACGAAAGAAACCACTGCTTCTGAGTACAGAGAGCTGCTAGAGAAATCTGACTAGTAGTCAGTTTCAAGGGATGGTTGTCCCATTGCTTTTTATGGTACAAATACAAAGAAATTCTGGACAAAAAGATTTTGGCACAAGCTCACCAACTGAATAGAAATGACAAGGTATGTACAATGCAGAGGGAGATGTCTGCTCAAGGGGATACCCCAGGTCAACCAAGACAGCTCTACATGCATGGATCTGATTCCTAAAGCACAGCACTGCAGCCTACATGTATAACACATCTGTATATAGCCTGATGATCTCAAATATGGCAAACTAATGTATGGCTACACTGCAATGGCCTTATCAGAAACATCTCCAAGAAGAGAGTACATTTAGAATCAAAGAATAGTCTCATTAAGGTTGGAAAAGATCAAGAAAGATCATTGAGTTCAATCTCTGACTGAACACCACCAAGTCAACTCAACCATAATGCTAAGTGCCATGTCCACTTGTTTCTTGAACACTTTCCAGGGATGGTGATTCCACCACCTTCCTGGGAAGCCCATTCTAAGGCTTAACCAGCCTTTCAGAGAAATATTTCTTCCTGATGTCACACAGGAACCTCCCCTGGCACAGCTTGAGGTTATTTCCTCTCGCCCTGCTGATTGATGTCTGGGAGGAGACCGACCCCCACCTTGTTACAGCCTCCTTTCAGGTGGCCGTAGAGAGCAATAAAGTCATCCCTGAGCCTCCTTTTCTCCAGACTTAACATCCCCAGCTCCTTCAGCTGCTCCTCATAAGATTTGTGCTTCAGACCCTTCCCCAGTTCTGTTGCCCTTCTCTGAACTCACTCCAACACCTCGATGTCCTTCTTGTGTGAGGGGCCCAGAACTGAACACAGGATTCAAGGTGTGACCTCACCAGTGCTGGGTACAGGGGGAAAATCACTGCCCTGATCCTGCTGGCCACACTATTGCTGATCCAGGTCAGGATGCCAGTGGCCTTCTTGGCCACCTGGGCACACACTGGCTCATGTTTATTCACTGTCAACCAGCACTCCCACGTCCTTTTCCACTGGGTCACTTTCCAGCCTCCCTACCCCCAGCCTGTGGCACTGCCTGGGGTTGTTGTGACCAAAGTGCAGGACCTGGCACTGGGCCTTGTTGCACTTCACACCATTGGCCTCAGCCCACTGATCCAGCCTCCAGTCCAGATCCCCCTGCAGAGCCTCCCTGCCTCCAGCAGAACAACACTCCCACCCAACTTCCTGTCATCTGCAAACTCATGGAGGGTGGACTCAATCCCTTCATCCAAATTGTTTATAAAGATCCCCTGGCTGTCCTACATGTGCTGCATAATGGCACCAAAGATGATCTGTTCCATAACCTTCCCAGACACTGAGGTCAGGCTGCCAGGCCTGTAGCTCCCCAGATCCTCCTTCCAGCCCTTCTTGCAGGTGGGCATCACACTGCCCAGTCTCCAGCTCTCTGGGTCCCCCCAGGACTGGTGGCAAATGCCGGAGAGTGGCCTGGCTCTTCTGCCAGCTCCCTCAGGATCCTGGTGTGATCCCATCTGGCCCCACAGCCTGGTGGGTGTCCAGTGGCCCAGCAGGGCACTGACTGCTCCCTCCTGGATCACAGGGGGTCTGTTCTGCTCCCTGGCCACCAACTCAGCAGCAGTTGCCTTGAGTGTTTCGGGTCTTTCTGTTGAAGATTGAGACAAAGAAGGCATCAAGTACCTCAGCCTTTTCCTCATCTCTGGTTACAATGTTCCCCTCTGCATGCAGTAAAGGATGGAGATTTTCCTTGGCCCTCTTGTTGTTGTTAATGTATTTATAAAAACACTTTGTATTATCTTCCACACCGGTGACCACACGGAGTTCTAGATGAGCTTTCACCAATCCAGTTTTCTCTCTACAAGACCTGATAACATCCTTGTACTCTTCTTGAATTGTCTGTCCTTATTTCCCAAGGTTATAAACTGTTTTTTTTTCTCCCCAAGTTCTAGTGAGAGCTCCCTTGTTCAGCCAGGCCAATCTTCTTCCCTGACGGCTTATCTTTTGGCATCTAGGGATAGCCTGCTCCTGTGCCTATAAGATTTCCTTCTTTAAATAAATCCAGCCTTCCTGGACCCCTTATTACACAGAACTGTGCAGTCCCTTTAAATATACTACCTTGAGTCTCACCAAAAAATAACTCTGTTGCAACAGGTTGCAGAAAGACTAGTTCAGAATGAGACAGCCTTGGAAGAGAAAGCAAAAAAGTCACACGACTGTGGATCTCACTCCCAGGTCAGCATAATTTCAGGTCTATGTCTTCACACCACTGTACAACAAGGCACAAAGTACCTAAAAATACACTCATGGCACAGTATAAAGTAGTAAAAATGGAATATGCAACTAAGGTGTAGGTGTTATGGGAGAAAAACAGCAAGAGAAAAGAAAAAAAGAAAGATATTTATTTCTGTAAGAATCTCAGGCCTGTCATCACATCTGTCATCACTACCTCTCCTGACACACTCCTTAAACACTGAAGTACATAACAATTCCCTTTTTTCCGCTTTGTCTTCTATTTTTCTTATATTTGAAAGCACCCTCTGCTAATTCTGGTGTCTGAGCTTCTCAGAATGTCATCATCAAGGGACAAAGATTTTTATGAAACCAAACAGCGGTGGCTTTCTTATGAAGACAGGCTGAGAGAGTTGGGGCTGTTGAGCCTGGAGAAGAGAAAGCTCCAGGGAGTCCTTAAAGCAACTTTCCAGTGCCTAAAGGGGCTGTAAAAGAGCTGGAGAGGGCATGTAGGGATAGGACAAGGGGGACTGGCTTCACTGAAAGAAGATAGTTTAGATTAGGTATTAGCAAGAAAATCTTTGCTGCAAGGATGGTGAAGCACTGGATTGGGTTGCTTGGAGAAGCTGGGAATGTTCCATCCCTGGAAGTGTTTAAGGCTACTTTGGATGGGGCTCTGAGCAGCCTGATCTAGTGGAAAGTGTCCCTGCCCATGACAGAGGGATTGGAACCAGACTGCTGCTATGTAATGATTTCCATTTCATGAGGGATAAGAGTTAATGCAATTGGACCTCTAATATATTAAGTTTAGGGATTTAAGTTTTATGAACTTTTTTTTTTGTGTTGTGGTTTGGGGGTTTTGTTTGGTTTGGTTTGATTTTTGGTTTTGTTTTTTTTTTCATATAAGAGAACTGTTTTGGAAAGAGATCAGTAATTTATCCACAATGCCTCTTTATCTCAGGATCATCACTATTGAAGTTGAAGATAAAATTACATGAAAATTTCAGAGATGCAAATTATTTCACTGTACATTACCTAAAGCGTAAGCACAAAAGGTGGTAAAAGCACTGAACAGCCACACCCAGGTGGGAACAAGTCCAGGACTGGTACCTGAAAAAAAGGGGATAGTGAGTCAGTGTAACAGGGGTTAACATCAAAAAAATCCACCAAGATATGCATATACATACAAACTAGCTGCCACTGATTAACCCACTGCATCAAACAGATTGAAATATTTGAGTCTGACCTTCAGGCATCGGTGAGCTTTATCAAAGAAGCACTGAACAGTCTTGAATGTGTTTACACCGTAAAGGACAAAAGGTAATAGAGAGGTTTTTTGGTCCTGAAATGACTCTAGTATTGGACAAAACAATGATAGTAACCAGGCAAAAATATTCACTGAAAAATTAGTTCATGTTCATGCAGTATATAGAAAAATAGTTTTCAAGCATGATTATCAGTACCAGTCTGGGGTTTGTGTAGCACTACTACCACACAGATCTAAACAGGAAGTTTTTGTCCTTAGGCTAGCAGAAATATTAGCACCTTTTTTTTTCCCTTGAGAAAAAGGAAAAGACAGTTGAATTGGACAGAGTCCAGGGTTCTGTTCTCACTCTGCTGATACCATTAATCCAAGCTTATTGTTGCTCTTTCAAAGAAATCAATCCTTTTTCCAAAGAGACTTTTATTTAACCTAAACACCACCCAATACTACATCAACACTAAACAACTGTAAATGCAAAGTCCTCTCAGGTTTCTGCCATTTGGCACCAAACACAGGGAATTCCTGCATACAGAGGTGTGTCCTTGCCTGAATGATGCCAGGAGATGCCAGCACCTAAAGCAGTGCCCTGACTACCTTTCAGCGCCTCATCTTGACATTATGAAAAAAAATATGACAATTCCTGACTCCTAGATGCAAATCTTCAAATTGTACCATGAAAACCAACTTTGCAGGAAATTAGGTGTTTTATTTCTGATCCTAGGTATAGGACTGATATATGATACTCCAAAGACCCCTTAGGTTGCATGTAAGTTTTCCATCAGATGAGAAATTATGGGTACTGTTCTCATGTGGACTCAGGAAGAGCTTGCAAACTACGTATACAGGACTCAACTCTATCAGACTTCATCACCATTTCAAATGTCTTCAAGTTCCATGTACATGCACTGAGAATGTGTCAAGATAACATCATCCCATTAAAAAAGTCTGTTCTGTCTGTTCTTTTTATCACAGGACTGAGTAAATATCATCTGCATTGATAAAAAAAAGCACCGGGTGTTCGAGAATGAGGTCAGACAACTATATAACAAACTGGTCCTGAAAATGTAACTTTTGAACCAAAACTGCTCACAAGTATCCCTGCCTCTAGGATTGCTATGTTAAATGTACAACAGCCCACAACGAAGGGTACTTCCTGAAGCTAACCACAGGCATAAAAAAAAATAAAGGCAGCTAAATATAGTTGTTTCAGGAAATAAAAGTGTTATCATCACTACATTGTCTAGTTTAAAGAAAATCAAAGCCTTTTAGATATGTTTTATGTATTACTTCATAATTTATATCTATTTTATGTATTATTCACCTGGAAGATTCTTATTGCTTTCTGTGGGCTCCAACAGCTGATCTGAGAAGCCCAAACCAAACACGCCCTACACATGCCCCAGGAACAATCAGGTCCAAAAAATTTCTGACTTGGTCTACAATGATGAGCAAACATGGACTAGGACTTTAAAAGTCATAATTTGAAGAGATATTTATTTAGAAACTATGTTTTTGTCTAGAAGCAGTCTTGAATAGCAGGTGTGAATATGACTAAAAATGAAAGGGAAGTTAACTCCAGTTAACTCCTTCAGGCATCAGTTTAGGTATTAGGAAATGTGAAATCAATGAAAATGTTATGAAGAATATTCAGGTGCATTTGGGCTGTGTATTTAAACACTGGAATAAACTTTAAATATATGAGATCTTATCAGAGACTTCAAGCAGCATATGCTGAAACCCATTTTAGGGATAAAATTAAATAAGACTTTTCAATAAAGTGATCTAAATTTATAATGTTATGTGTGAGGTAGATTCTCCTATCTGCACCTACAGGAGCCTCATTAAGGGAATAAGTGGAAGATTCAAGTGTCTGATACCTCCCTGCGGCACTCAGAAGTATAAGGACTTCACTAATTCTGAAAAATTACAATGTGAACATATTTACCTGAGGCAGTGTAATCCCAGTCATAAAAAGATATTAGAAAATAATTAAATAAAATCATGACAAATCCAGAGAATGTTAACAGGTTGGGAGCAATCCACAAAGGCACTATCTGTTAGAAAAAATGAAAGGGAAAAAATTCAGAAAAATTGTATTTCAAATTTTATTTCTTATTTTAATAAAATATATTATATCAGGAAAGAAGATTTATAGGACATCAGCAATGTTCAGCTTTGTATATATTTCCCTATTTTCAAATTAAAATACAGTTTTAATTTCTGAAATTTATTTTCAAATGCAATCCTTTTGCCAGATTTTTGTGACTGCAGCAAGAATGACATTTTTAAAACATTGTACTCCCTTTAAAATGTTGAACATTATCCTCATTTACCCAGCTTCCAAGGAAAGCCTTTTGTGATCAGCTGTATCAGAACTGCAAGAAGACTGCAGCACCCCAGTGTGGTAATTCAGCATCCACGTGGCAGGGTTTTAAGCATTGTATTCCCACACTATAACAAGGAGAGTTTTTCTTCCAAAGTATGTGAATAATTTCTTATTCAAAACACCAAGAAAATCAGACCCTGAGTTTATTACACTTTTAGATTCAGAAGATCTCCCTGTTAGAAGCATCTCCCTACTCTCTAGATAGTAACTTTCTGACAGGGTCTCCCTCTTTACTCATAAATGCTCCATTCATTCATTTTACTTTGGAGGGTGCTGAAAAGGACTCTCTGCCTTCACCTAAACCTCTTTGTCCCAGTCTCAGGCATTTGTTCTCTGAGGCTTTAAGGTGCTCCTTACACTGGAACAGGATTCCCTTTTGAAAACACTCTTCCCAAGTAACACTGTTTCTTCAGAATATTTTTTGAAATAGCCTACACAGCTTTCTACATGATTTTTAGATAGAACATATTTGCAGAAATACTAAGTATCAACCATTACCATCACTCAAATACATTATCAGTGTATTTAAAACACAAAAATACTGGAGGCTTAAAATTAAATTATTTGGCGTGTCTAAGGACTCAAAACGTATATGAAGTACTTCAACATGATGTAATAGTATAAGAAAATATTAAAGAAAATGAAGTCAATTCCTGATACTAACAGGAATAGTATATTATATTACTACAACAGTATACTGTAACCATACTAACAATAGTTTTGAAATCTAATGTTTTGTTAATATCTTTGGACAACTAGCTGAACAGACAGATGAATACACATTAATTTCTTCTATTCTACTACTTCTTTTTCTTGAATTTACTTTTAAAATCTGAATATTTTGACTGATTAACTATCCTGATTAGATTATCTTTTTCAGCTATAGAGGAATTTGTAATATTCAGGAGAAATTGTGAAACCGATGGTGTACAGACTAAGTTTACACTTCCAAAAATCAGATTAGAGTTCCTGAACACTTTCCATGGTGTTTCTTAGATGTGTCCTATAATAACATCGAGAAAACTATTATATCTGATAGCTGCTTTCCTTATTAGCAGGGCTATATCACTGATTTTAAAACACTGTCGGCTCTCACAGTTTAAAAAAATGCAACATATCAATCATTCTGAGTGTTCAAAAGGGCAAATCTAAACCTCTCAGAAAAGGGACAGGAAATGTCCCCTGGATTACCTTTTGGAGAGCATCTAAGGAGGAACCCTTCACTGCATGGTCTCCTTTCCTTACACTGAATGCATGCTCAGCATGCAGTGACAGCCTCACACCTCCCAGTTCTGCTGCCCGAGGATGCAGAAGAGCAATCTCCTGCTGGGGATTTACCTGGTATCTATGACCTTACATGAAATAAGAAGAACAGACACTGGAAAAAAATCTAGATTTGCCTCTTGTAATCTAAATCATAGACCAAAAGAGCACTTTAAGACACTATGGATGAAATGTTTACAGGGATATACATGGATAAACTGACTGCTTCTTCCTGGATGATTCATAAAAATTGTTGATTATTAAATCAAGTGGGGCACCACAAATGTCCGCTTTCTAATTAGGCTTATCATTTTAAACAATCACAATGTCATTTTAAAGTCATTACATGAAATAATTTATGTTTCCATGGTGCAAACATGAAGAAGTTATTTTAACCCACATTTTTGCTACCAGTGTGTATTTTAAGAAGGAAACCTTCAAAGTATGTTGTTATAGTTGCAATCCCTTTGGCTAACAGACACACTATGAAAAACAGTTACAGGAGTTCTGTCCTCAGGAAAACAGACTCTCCTGCAGTTAAGTCTTTAAGCATGTTCTTTTGATCCTTACCGAATCTAATCTGTCTAGGTATTTGGAAAGTACTCCAGTTGCAAAATCCCTTTTGTTCTATTTAATGCCCCTTAGCCTTTTGGTTGGCATTACACTACCATCGCCCTATTTCATCATTAGAAAACCACGGAGTGTTCAAGATTAACTTCTTACACACCTTGGAAAAATGGAGCCTGAATTTACTAGTATGCTATAGAAGGATGAGCTGCAACCTTTATTATTTAATTAACAGACAACAGAGGTCTAATACATCAATGTTCTACATGATTAATACAACTGGAGGTGCCATGGGGAGAATCCCATCTGCTCTCCGGCAAAAACCTTGTGTGCTTGAACCTTTTAAAAACTCTTAGTTCCACAAGGTATTACCTGATTTCTGCTTCTCTGGGTCTATAGACATTCATTCTAAAAGCCATAATACAAAGACCAAATGTTTTAATATAGCAACATTCGGATAATGAATGGTAAAGTACACATTTATATAAAGCTCTGTTCAAACTTCACCAGGTCACTTGAGACCACTAAAATGCTATTCTTGCCCAATTCTGGTGATAAAATCAAAGTTCATAAAGGCAACAGTGGGGAGTTTAATTGATTTCAGGGATATTGGCATACACATGTATTCCAGTGGGATTTCCTCCTTTTCCTCTCATTGTCCAGCACCCCCACCAGAGATAAATGAGCTTGGTTATGACAATATGTTTTCAGCTCACAAATTCACAGATCTTTAATGTCAAGCTCTTCTTAATTTCTTATAACATAGGAAGTACATTTTACAATGAATGGTAATGTCTTATAACATAGGAAACACATCTTCCAATGAACTCTGTGTTGTGGAATACAGAGAAACTTGTATTGCCATTAGGATTAAACAGGCATATGAAAGGCAAGCCATTGTTCTTATGATTTTTTTATTTATTTTGCTTGGCTCAGAGAATTTAAGGCGGCTTTCTTTTGACTCCTCTAGAATCTAGTAAAAATAGTCCATGTGCAATTTTTATTGCCACCAGTTTAGAAACTAATTAATTCATAACTGGATGTATCAGGATGTTTAAACTGAGTGAAGGAACTTCTCCCAGTAGTCAAGATGCACACTTGTACTGACCAATTTTGAATTAACCTAGTGGATGCAAAACATTCTTTAACAATTACTCTAATTTCCCTGATACAATGCACTGTTCAGGAACAAACCATCATAACAACTTGCATTCTTACTGATACTTTACAAACAGTTATACTGTGATCAACAATTCTGGTACTCTTGCAGTTCTCATTTTTATCTCTAGGAGCAATGTGGACTCTACTGCAATCTCAGTTACATACTGCTTTTCCCTCTGCAGCTGTGCACTGCCAGCTCCTCTGCAGGACTCTGATTCTACATGGTAGTATCTTTTAATGTCAGAATGACTACCTCTACAGAAGCTGAGAGAAATATGATTTCTCCTTAAATCCTTGTGACACATAATTGAGAAGTATCCTGTAACTCTCTTGCACCAGAAGGCAAAGTGGAACATTCACTGCTGTATCTTCCAGATTCAATCAAACCAAACAGCACAGTACACACTGCACCCACTTCAGCCTTTGGTTCTGTATTTAGATTGTTGAAATAGGTTTTAAGTTCTTTGCTCTGGTTTGGGTTCTCCTCTTGCAAGAAGAGAACTAAATCATGCTCACCTACAACTCCAAGAGCTTTTTAAAAATGTAAGGAGGTCACATTTTTTATAGGACCTATCAGCCTAAGCTTCATGGGGACATTGAATGTTGCTCTTCTAGTAAAATGCAGCAACTATTAGAAGAACTTATCTCCAAAGGAAGTTTTGCATTGACAACACTCCCCCTTCAATCTGATAGCAGATGAATACCCATCCATCTCCTGAACCAAAGGGCAAGTGCACAGTAAAGCCTCTACTCACCTCCCACGCCAGAGGGCTGGAGAGGCTTTCGTGCTTCATTGTTTTCCTCAATATTATGATGGGAATAAAAACAAAGTCTCTGAATTGAATTACTGAAGTCAGTGTCACATCTTTGAATAGCTTTTTTCACATTCCATGTTCATGCTGGTTTTTAATTCCTCAGTTGGGCCATGTGAGTACTTTTCATTAAATGACTTTGAGGCTATGAATTAGAGATTATGATTTTCCTGCCGTATCAAGAATAAGTAACACCTGAATTATAGAATCCAGAGATGGCAGATCCAACAGCACTCTGACCACATACATCCTTTTTTGTTTGTACGAAGGTTTATTTTCAAGTCTGCTCCAATCTAAATGTTTCCTGTTATGAGGCAGACACAGAAGTCAGTGCTTCCTTGGAGATCAATAAAGTTCATATTTATTTGAGATACAGCACATTGTTTTGGTGGGTTATTTTTTTGCCAACAACAGCATAAGTAATTGTGAGTGGTTTATTTTTAAAAACTGCAGATTGCAATGCATTCAAAAGATGGAATCCTGCAATTGTTATGGTGATCATGGTAACCACTCTCATTTTCAGCTTCTGAGAGGAACGCCTGGCTGCCTCAAGCAAGTCCCCTTGGGAGAAAATGAGACAGTGCTTACAAAAAATCATATGCACAGCACAGAGAGAAAGCCATGCTGTTGTTAGGCAGCATATGCTGCGCAAAAATAATCTGTACTAAGTAAAACCATCCATGTCTGCAAAGCTGTTTAATGAAAGATGTGATAATGAAAGATGTAAAAAAGAAATGGATGCCTATTCTACAGCAATCAGAAAAAAATAAACAAGCCCTTTCTTTCTAAAAGAAAATAATCTCCAAAGAACATACTCGCCTTGAACATGCCTATACATATCCTGCACCATTTGTTTTCTTTTATCAATGTCTTCATTTCAGCTTTATTGATCAATATGTATTTTAAATGAAAATACATGCTATATTTAAAACAAATTCTTACATTAACATGTTACGTTTTTATTAAATCAAATTCTTACCTTAATAATTTTATTCCAGATGGGCTGCATAATATACACAGATAAAGGATTTGTATCCACAGCACTGTACTGTGAGGAAAAAGCAAGCACGTTAAACAAAGCACTGAACAAAGGCTATTTTTACAGGACTACATATCCTTCAGCATCTAAAAGCCCTCAGTGAAACTGGTGTACATTTATTTTATTCTGATACATACAGGTTTTACTTAGTTTAAAAGCACTGACGTGGTTTACAATCACCTTGTTAGCAACTCTGTGTGTTAACACAAAGGTTCAGGCTTGTGAAATTGCACAGTTCTGCAGTCACATTTTACATTTAAATTCTTATTAATTTTACAACCCTTTAAGATTCTGCATTCCTACCATATTTTGGATTTAACACCTTTATTTGCACTACCTGTAATGCACAGTCTGAGCACCAGTTCATTGCTAGTATGTAGGAGAGATAGTGAATATGGAATGTGTTTGTAGGTGGCATATTATCTTGCAGAGATACACAGCTTTTGTCATAGCAACACAGTTGCATTTGCACTATGTTAATTCATGTGAGGCAATGTTATTACAAAAAACAAGCTCTAAAATAGCACAGTTCATTACCACAATAAAATTTCTCTATTGGACAGACTTGTAAATACATGTGTTTTATAAATTCCAGTAAGGACATATCTATACCTTTTGTAAACAAAATACTTCAGAAAGCCAAGGCCACCCTGAATTGCTGTTGTCTCCTTTTTCCTCAGAGGACAGTATCAAGTTTTATCCTGCCTTGAGTCGGCAGAACACAGAATAATTTGAGGAAGAACAATCTGAACCGATAAGACCCCTCAAAACCATGTAGTTGAGCCCTGGCAGGTAGGCATTGGAAGAAACTATCCATCATTGGAGTGGTACACATAATTATTTCAGAAATTCTTGGACTTTGAAAATGCATATATGGCTTAATGTTGCTAGGATGATGCATACAACTCACAAAGATTCAGATGTATCTGTTTATAGCACTGTCCAAACACTGTGTGCAGAAAATGGGAGTAAGATAGGGAGGGATGTATCAGACCACAGCTTGACAAAGCTGTTCACTTGCAGAAGAGCTGATGGCTGAGGCTCATTTCACATAACTTCAGCTAACAGTTAATTGTCTCTCCATTCTCCATTCTCCATTATAATTAATTTATTGGTCTTTCTTAGCCAACTACTGTTTAGAGGAGACTGCACTCTGGAAGTACCTGTTCCAAGTGATTAATTATCAAAGCAACTTAGACACTTGTCTAAAAACTCAGGTACCTACATATGAAATGCTTAGGAACTCTTCCATGTATTTTCTTTTTCTATCTGAATACAAAGCATATGTTTTAATTACCTTCTGGACAAAACAAAGCATTCACATAGTAATTTTGTGTGCACAAGTTTAAATCACAGATCATAAACATAGCATCTAATAAAATTATTATAACACAGCTATATACTGTAAATACATACTGACAAATATAAAAAAAATTACCTAGTGGTAACTGGTCAGACCAGACTGCTTAAATTTCCAAAGGGAATAAAATTTTCTGTTTAATGAAGAGTACATCACTGATTTTAATTTTTCTAAAAATGCTGTAGGTGTTCACGTTGATGTGTCATTTTTCTCTGCTGCTGCCACCCATATTACTTAATACACGATACAATTTTGTCATTAACAGATTTTTCACAATGAATATATATTAGAATTCTTCAACATATTGCCTCAGAAAAAAATTAAATTTCAGGTAAAACTTAAGTTTTCATTATTCTGTATGTATTTGCAGGTACAGATGACGATTTTTCTTTCAAACACTGACTATTACAACTGTTTGAACTTTCGATAGTCCAGCTTGCACGTGAATTACCAAAACCTGTGGCTTTGCTTACATTTATGCCAAAATTAACAGTAATACCAAGCCATACAATACCTACGCCAACAGAACAGTCAGCTAGTACTTAATTCACATGGGAACTGAAGAAAATTCAAAGTATCTATGCATTTTTCAAGGTTCCAGGTAGTCAGGAGTCTGCTCAAAATTTCACTGCAGCTACTGCCCATTTTCTTACCCCAGCTGGTATTCAAAGACTATGTGAGATACAGGACAATTTGTCGACCATGAATTCAGCGAATTCAGCCATATCTGGATAAGAATGTGCAAAGGTCAAAATAAGTGAGTTTTACCCTTGCTTCCACTTTGGTGTTCTCTTTCTCCCCTCACCCCCAAGTCAAAGTCATTAATAAAATCAGAAAATGCTAGTTAAATATCAACAGTAAAATGAGGCTTTCTATCCAAAGTGTTCACTGGCTGTTCAAAACTATTGCTTTCTCTTAGAAGAAAAAAAAAGGAAAATCAGTCTCATTTCTTTGAAATTGTTTTCTTATAGAGAAAATATAAGAGACGATATAGATTTTATATTCTTTTTGTATTTTCTTTAATAGAAAATGTAAGAGATTAGGTAGCTTTCCTTCATATCTCTACATAACAGACACAAACAAGAGAACAGTCAGCTTTTTGTTTGCCTCACAGTTTCCAAAGTCAAGTACCAAAAATCAAAACAGACTGTATTGGAAAGAAAAAGAAAAAGAAAAAGAAAAAGAAAAAGAAAAAGAAAAAGAAAAAGAAAAAGAAAAAGAAAAAGAAAAAGAAAAAGAAAAAGAAAAAGAAAAAGAATTGAATTGCAGCTAGCTTTTGTCACCTAAAGACATTTCAAGACACACCACACTTCATCCTGTTAGTTCCTCTGTCTGTGGCTGAACTCTTGGTCCTCTGGGTGGGGAAGGAACATTCAAGCAGATGTGCAGAAGAATGGAAATTTGCTCTTCCCTCCACAATAATTTGCTTTAGCCAGACCAAAGGAAACAACCATGGAAAAATAGTTTTCAGTCATGGCAAAAAATAAAGCCTGACAAATAAAGTCTGCTATACAGTTTAATAGGCTGCTTTGTTCTGCTCCCAGGAAGTTACTAACCTCAAGGCCATGAAATCCTCAGGAGTTTAATGTTCATGCATGCTCAGAAAAGAAAGTACTGAGTAACATGCTCACATTATGACAAATGAACACGAATGCAAGAATCCATTGAACCTGATCTAAAAAAAAGCATTGCCATTTGCTATTGTGTAATCCTGTCATTTTTCAGGGCACTTATGCTAAAAGACAAAAGTAGAGAGCATAAGCCTGTTGGAGGTTTTTAAGTGCAAGGCTCATACACGTACTAAGCACTTCCCTGCAAACAGTTTCTGCTCTGGAAAACGGATTGATTGTCCTTATATAAAGAAGAAGGGCTTGGAATAATCAGAAAGTTTCTCAATTATTTTTAAAAGAAGTTGTAACAGCTGGGAGGGAACAGCAGTAGTGAGGGAATAGGAAAAATGGCATTGACTTCATCTTCCTCCCAAATTTAAAAATGCTTCTTCTGGTTTTATTTAATAGCTGATAACCCCTTGAAAGCCATCTGCTTCCTCTCTCAGTATTAATGGCTTCTAGAAGAGCTAGAAATGAGAATACAGACACCAGACATGCGCACACATACATGGTGACTTGGGCAACACCCATGAAATGTGCTTTTACTTTTGTGTTCCTGCATCTTAATTTCCATCCAGGGGATCCAGCACAGCATCAAGTTTGTTCTGGTCACCTGTGTTAAGGGGGAAAGGAAAGAAGATTCAGGAGTAAGGGAAAAAAAAAAGATAAACAGTTAAGAAAAGTAACAGAAAAACAGAAGAAAGGAAAATGAGCAAGGGCAAAGTTTTGGCTACACAGAAGACAGACAACTGCTCTGCAGTGAGAGAGCAGAGCCAAACACGGAGGGGCAAAAGCACAGTGATCAAGGTCTGCTCTGCTAAATACAAGACAAATGGTACCTTTTGGCTCACATCCCATTATTGCAAACTGGTCACATCAGCACTGCACAACATCTGCTGCTGGGGTGTTGGGCCTCATCATCTGGCCCCACACACCCAACACATCATTAGCATTCAGTATGTTTAAGTTCAAAGTATCTGAAACAATCTGGAGGCTACACTGTAACCCAGCAATATAGCACTTTCAGAGCACGAAAGTGAGCCCTGTCTGCTGTGCATGTTCAAAAACCCAAATGCCTGTGCTGAAAGAGTGCAGAAGGATGGTGAAACCAAAAAAAATTATGTGTACTACCTCCAGAATAGACTATTTCCATACCATAAGCCTAGCTATTGCCTTGGAGAGACTTTAGAGAAAACAAACAAATAAAACCCAAGTAGGGAGTGAGCTAATCATTAACGAGAGCACACACTGGATCTTCACTGGGCTCCCTAGCCCTCTCCAGCTTTGCACTGTGGAGGCATCACAAGAACAAAATTTTGGAATGACTACAATTAAGAGAAAAATACAACGCATGTCTACGCACACCTGAGAGTCAGGAGAGAAAGCAAGCTGCAAGAAATGTAGTTACTATAACTACATTATATAGTTATTTCAGCTGCAGCTGCTCTTTATACTAACAGACTTCCTTTCCTGTACTTAAATCATCTTGTCCCAGGTAGCACCATATTGTGCCATTCAGCCGTTTACATTCACAACACCCTTGTTTTGTAAATGACAGACAAAGGGATGGGAGCCATGACAATGGACTCTCTTTGGCACAAGATAAGGGTTTTTGTGTTTTTAAAAGCTGCATAATGACCCCCCCTAATCCAGGGCATGAATCAGTCGCTATTTAAGAAAGCTCAGTGGGAATTCACCCTTCTGGACAAGTCTTATGCAACATGAACTTGGCTTCTGTGATACCTTACACTTCAGAAACCACATAAAAATTAAAGAAAATACTGAAATAGTGGCACATGTGGTAACAATTTTCCGTCAATCTTTCCAGTTCCTAGAATACATTAAACATGTGGAGTTTAATTTTACTTTATATATGTTTTCACAGGTTTGTAGTTATTATGGGACACAGTCTTGGATTTTAACAAAAGCTTCACAAAGGGAAGAAAGAGAAGCATGCTCTACAAAGCTCTACAACACTGTGGATGCCAAATATGTTCAGCAGTTTAAGTGCTGATGTATTCCAAAACACAGTCCTGTTATTTCTAATAATAGAATTACTTTACATTATATCATCAGTTAGTTAATTATTCATAAATAATGGCTTGGGGTTTTAATCTCCCACTGCTTAAATAATTTGGTGCATCCTGCATTTTCCCCCACCCACACACACACACACACACATATATATATATATATGGAGTATTTTTATTTTGTGTTTATTTGGTTTTTTGGTTTTAGTTAGTTGGTTTTGTTTTTGGTTTGGTTTGGTTTTGTTTTTTGTTTTATTTTGTTTTTTTTTAATTAGGTCACCAATACCTAAGTCCAGGACTTATAAGCCTGTACTCGGGCTGGATGCAGCTGTGAAGAAAGAGACTGCCCAAGTTGGGCTCCTGAGCTCCTTTCTTCCCTCTCACTTTACCCCCTTCAGTTCCATTAGCCTGTGCATGCTACAGCTAGGAAATATAGTTAGATTTTCCTTCCACCTGATACTATTCCTAGTAAATACTAGAATGTCATGGTTCATGCAATTCAACAATTTTGATCGGTATTGCTAAGTCACTGGGAAGCTGTTATTACACAAACTGCCGTCCTGGGGATGTTTTGTTGTGAAGGCATATTTATTGTTCACCTCCTCATTTTCAGGAATCCTGACACACGCACTGAGCCAGGTGCCACATCCTTTCCCTTAATGAAGTATATAAGGACATGTATGACATATATGTGGCACATCCCCTCACTTGCAAAGCACTGTCATGGCCTTAAGATCACAGAACCAGGATCACAGGATCATTCAGGATCACAGGATTATTCAGGTCAGAAGGACCTCAGCAGGTCTCCTCCTTCTCAACATAGGCTCAGCCAGGAGCTCAAAACCAAGTGCTTTATCCAGACCAGGGAGAGGCAGACAGTCAGTGGGACTGAAAGTCAGCAACCAATTTTCAACTAATAGTAGTTATATTAAGGGTGCTGCTTAATTTCTCTTCAGGAAAAGGCTTTGTTTAGTGGGACATGTTCAAGCACTTAACAACAAAGCTAAAATAATTAAAAAGAGCATAGAAACATGATTAAATCTTGAGCAAGGGGTAACAGAAAACAGCTGCATGTGTACTGGTATAAAGGGACAAAGGTAGAGGCTGGCCCAGATAGGTAAGAATATAAATCCTGCTAAAACCAAAACCAGAACACTCTCAAGGAACTGCCCAACTGATCCTTAACTCACTATTCAAAGAAGCTCTAATATAGCAAGAAAGTTGATTTCTATGGTTTTTGGGGTTTTTTGCAGACTGGCCTTCCACACTTGGTAAAAGGAAACAACAAGCAGGATTTGTGCTACGCCTATTTCTGTACATGTACAAACATGTGTGTGCCATGAGTGTCAGTAGTCCTTTAAAGATCAAACAGTAGACCAAGTACCCATCCAGCTGGAGCTCTGCCAGAGCATGTACCTAAATACCTGGGGAACCCAAAGTGGGGAAACCACTCCAGGCCCAAAAGGGAAGACAAATTAAAAACATTTTGTAGTTTCCTTAAGAGATGCTAAACAGTGCTGCTGTAGCACATACACTGAACCCTTGTGTTATCTAATATCCTGATGCACAAAAGAGGGGATACTTCACAGAAAGATTCCTCCCTCTATAAAACAACCCTTAGAATAAAGGTTCCCTTAGATTTTTAACAAACAATCCCCAGTCAAATCACAGATATATCTTTGCAATTAGTCTTCTATTAAAACACAGATGAATTAAAAAATACATTTGTATACATGCATATTCTACACATAAAAATCCAAAAAGCATTTCAGAATGCTAACATCTCTTGATAAAGCAATGAAATGGAAACTATGCAGTTGGTATGTGCAGTTTTATGAGATTCAACAAGGCATACAGCTCTTTATATTGAGCATATTTATCCCAAAAGTGATCTAATTAACCTTTGTAAATTCATGGGTGTAATATTGCACTCAAAACCATGTACAATTTCCCATCATTGGGAAAAAAGTCCTGCGGCAAGTAATATCAAATGCAACATCTCTGTGATGTGATTTCATTAAGTTGTTGGTTCATTAGCATATGATAGGTAGAAGGAAGATAATGATTACAGAATTCATGAAATGCTACATTGTCAGCTACAATTACAACAGGCTGAGGAAAAAGAGGTGATGCGTGCATGAAGATTGTCCTTCAGAGTGACATGTTCAGTTGGCCCATGGATCTTTGACACAAGACACATGAATGCAGTGACAGATGCTGTGAGAGTAATTAATTATTTGATTTATTTCACATACTATTCAACAACATTTAATTACAACCCCAGTCATCCAATCCACCAAAGTAACAGGAAGAAGACTGAAAGATTTTATTGTAGAACAGTGGCGTGTTGACTCATGATTTTGTTGAAGTTAGTTTTTAGTGCTTCAGATATTCAAGGACTTAATTAAACTGCAGTGGTTTCAAAAACCTAACTACAGCTGACACAACTGATAACTGCTTTCAGATACTATTTGGAATTAAATATTAGTGAAAAAAACCTAAAAATACTGTGTGGAAAAACACAATATAATAAACATGTAAAGAAAGTACTCAGCATACATAAAGTTGTTCAAGTGCAATGAACATTATTGTATGAGCATTATTTACTGTCTCCTAAGAACTTCCAGATGGGCATGGAAATGAAAATCTCCTATCCTAAATTTTCAAAAACATGTAAACTCCTTGTATTACCAGAGTAGAAAGCAAAACTAGTTTTCAACTAGGGTGAACAGAACCCATGATTTTTCTAAATCTCATAGTTACACTTGTAGCCTTGGAAAAGCACAGACTTCACAGAAATCCAATCCGGTATCTAGGTGAATCCTGAACTTCCAGACACTAATTCGCTAGATTACAGTTAACACACTTTGCTCTTCTGGTGTAAGTCAGTATAAGAGAAAGAGTCAGACCTTGAAACGTGATCATCATACATCTGATCTGGTTTCTCTAGCCCTCCAAAATGAGGGCTGAGAGGTAATTTGAGAGATCTTCTAGTCCAGAGCGTTCACCTAATGCAGGATCACGTTCAGTATACATTAAGGATGCAGATCAAGTTTCCATGAGGTAATGACCCCATTGCTTGCAAGAGGCAACCATGTCAGCACACTAGAAGAAAATACAGTACCCAAAGCTTTCATATAAAGGCGTCAGCAGCTGTTTTTTTAATACTCAACACTAGATTGTTGATCTTGCCTCAGAGAAATCATGCCATTTCTTAAGACTGATAAAACGGTTGCCCAATCCCCTTTAGTACTTGTTCCAGCAGGCCTTATCAACACAAGACTGACATAGCAGACGCCCTAAATTTCTCTTTGTGCAGCCAAAACTCACATTTGTCTTTCTTTAAATAGGCACTCTTGAAAACCAAATGGCTTCTAGGCTCTTACTCCCACTTCACTCAGACTGTTTCACACAGTTCATCTTTTCTAAGCATCTTGGTACTCATAATGTCATTCTGAGGACTGTAAACTGTGGGCCAAAGTAGGCAGGACACAACAATCCAGCTGATACCTGATCAGTACATCAGCTGCAGGACTAAATGTAACCCTTTGACATATTTATGACACTTCCAGCTTAACTTTTTTTCTCTTTATTATAGCAGCCACAATACAGTCAACACTCTGATCCTGTGGTATCTTTTCTGCAGTCTGATGTCTCTTGTTTTATGTTCTAAATGTTGATTTTCTTTCCCCCAAGTGCTGTACCTTGTTTACTGAATTTCGTCATATTGATTTCTGGCCATTATATCTTCTTTCCAAGTATATTCTAAATCATAAACTTATTCTTCAAAATTCTTTAGTATAGTGGAAATTTTACAATATTCTCCCTTCTGTTACTTAAAGAAAGTATTGAAAAGCAATAGAGTTAGGACAGAGACAGCTGTGTAGGTAGAATCCCATTTGATAGAACCTCCTACTTTGACAGAAGACTTTAAATGTTTCCATTGTCTTTGAAGATGCTTCTATTCTCGTTGAAGAAATGTTTTAAACTCCTTAAAATGATTTTATCTTAGTTACCTCTACCTACTTGTGAGAACATGGGGCAGTAGCAGACCCCTCACTGAAATGAAAACACCTATACCTCATTTATTCTCCCCACCCCACCACACCCCTTATCCACAGAGTTACCTGCTAAAAAAATTACTTAGAGGATAGAAAGTGTGGGCAAAACAAGACGAAAACATGGAACTTTAGATGCTAATTTTTAATGTAGTGTATGATTTTTTAAACCACTTTTCCCAAGATCTATTGTTTGAGTCAAGCCCCTATAGTTTGTTCTTAGATCTCTTTTATTCTGACAGAGGATAAAGCATCAAAGTTTTCTGGACTGAAAAGCCTCTGTGCACAGGTGCTGAAAAAGAAGGTGACTCAAGGCAAATATGCAAGGGGAATCCTAAGAATGAAGTGATGAGAAGAGGCAATGGCAACATGAGCTCATCACTGACATTATTGCATTCTGGTGAGAAGGATAAAAAATACAGAACCAAATTTTGCTTTTATCTGTACTCATCACCTGATTGCTGCAGAAGAGCTTGTTTCCAACAGAAACCCAAGCAGGCAGAAAAAAAGGTAGCAGTGTAATTCCTTGGGTGCAAAATGCTGATAAAACATAAGAGTAGGAACGACATGATCCAAGCCCTACCATTCCAGTTGGTTGTAGTTTGTTGGCTGTGTTGCTCCATGTCCTAGAGAATAGCACACAAATCAAGGATAAGAATCTTCTGTGATACAGTTGCAGCAAATCACCTGAGCATGCAAGTGTTCTGAAATCAGCACCTGCCCCACAGGCAAGAAGATGGCAGAAATATCACAGCAGTAATATTCAGGATTATATCTGAACCATCTCATTGTCGCATCTCCACCTGTTCTTAGTGTGCTTTTGAGCAAGAAAAGCAAAACTGAATCTCTAAAATCCCATTAATAGGCAGAATGAATGGGAATAGATTTGTAAAGTGAAATAGCTAGCCCTGAGGAGCCAATGCCCATGCTACAAGGTATCACACTACATTGGTTCCATTATAATACTATGGACTGAATGTACTGGGTGTACTTGTGTGTTTGTTATCTGGTTTAGGTTCATCCTAAGGGAATGCATTTTTGTGCTCTGAGGTCACTCTGTGATGTAAGGCAAGGCTTGGTAATTGGGGAAAACTTGCTTCAAAAGCCTAATATACATGGACCTGACATGCTGAAGTCTTTGCATTCATTAGAGGTCTGCCATTCCCTTAGCAAAGAACTGTGCTGGTTTTGTTGCCAAGGCCCTCCTCCAACTGCAAACAGGAGACAGACAGTGCCTGAGACATACAATTGAAGCATTCATGGCAGAGAAATGAATTCAGCTGTGTGAAAATTTTGAAAATTGAACAGTATTATTTTGCAAGCTGTATTTACATTTACAAAAGGAATGGATTACATAAATTATTTTTTTAAGCTGCGTTACACTCAGCAGATAAATTACGCAAAGCACGGAGTATGTTAAGCCACTGATACTATTGTGAATACAATGGTGCAGTGTGATGTACCACAGAGACATGGATGCCACTAAATCTAAAGTTTTCTATGGGTGCTTCAAGTCCAGAAGCAATACATTGTTTTAGCTCAATACTAAAGATATGCTCACAGATCTTTTCAGAGATTACATAGTTCTTCACAGGGCCAACACACATATCCCTTCACACTATCCCAGAACTGGGTTCACCAGGAAACAGTGCAGAAATAGCCAGGAGGTTGTAAGAAGAGCTGACCCATGTGTGCTGGGCACAGTGATCAGAGTTCTGCACTTGTTGAATAGGCAGCAAAGGAAGTATCAATCTCCTCCAAGGGCCTGGGAAGCTGGAGAACCAGGATGCAGTAAGCCCCTAGGCTGAAGGGAGGAGATGGCAGCCAGAGGGCAACAGGAGGTTGAAGAGCATATGTCAGGCCCTGGAGGTGGTGAGCACAAAACTGTGGTTTTGGCAGCCCTAGGTATTGGGAGGATGAGGGACAAGAGATTGTGGTAATAATTAGTATCTCCTTGCTTCACCCCTTTTGTATTTTTGGAGTACTTTAATCCACTGTGAGCAGCATTTAGGAATAGGGAGAGTTGCCATCACCTGCCAGGTCCTCCTGCAACCTGGAGCACCAGGAAAATGGTGCAGGTACCTGACCAGCTCAGCAGCACCAACCTCATATAGCTGTGTGAAACCCATGCCATTTGGATTTATTTATTTCCAGGATATCCCAGTCCCAAGTCACCTCAGATAACAGAAAACTATTTGACTTCATCTTCCTAAAGCCTGCACTTAATAAAATTGTTTTCAGAACACAGTAGAACAGATTCTTCTTAAGTATCTGTGTTGGCCAATTCTTATAGTTAAG
The DNA here is from genome assembly GCA_013400315.1 of Bombycilla garrulus. Classification (NCBI taxonomy): domain Eukaryota; kingdom Metazoa; phylum Chordata; class Aves; order Passeriformes; family Bombycillidae; genus Bombycilla; species Bombycilla garrulus. Next base: position 911,008 of record VXBU01016443.1, on the reverse strand, counting down.
AACATTACCCTACACAGTTTCTTTGCAATGCTCTTGAGAAACCAGTATATTCAAATGAAATTATTTGATATGTGATTCTGTCTTTTGGTAATCATTTGCCCTGTAAATCCTAAGTATGGCACAATGATAACAGGTTTTTAAAGAATGTTGTTTTGATTCTTCCTCATCTGCACTTGTTTGAAGCTATTTTCATTCAGGTGATAAGAAAGAATGTAATACAAGCATTCTCTGTATTTATACTATGAACTCAAATAATTCAGGAAAGTTACTTAAATAACAATGTCCGTTTATGCTAAAAAGAGCTTTTTATTTTTCCTCATCTTGATCTCAGGCAAGACTGTGGCTTCACCACTCAAGCACAGACCTGCACAACTCATGCCCTGTGGCCAGAAGCAGCTTGCAGAATGTTTTATCCCGCTCACACCAGAGACACACAAACAGGTTGGTACATTTTAACGAGTTGCTGTGCATAACAAGTTCCTAGGAGGCAAGCTGGAGAACACTCTCGAAGCCACAGTTCCTCCACCTTGATTCCTGCTGAGGTGAACAGGGCAGAGCTGCTGGCCCAGGGAAGGGAAAGGCTTGATAGGAACCAGGAAAAGATGAACGCCCTGCTTGGAGCCCAGCCTGAGAAAGCTCATGGTAAGAGCAAGAAGGCAAGAATCTTGGGGAGCATGGTGTAGGGGCTGCTTTGGGAAACTGAACACAAAATAAAAGGCTGGGTGTTGTGTTGGTAGAAGCCAGCATGACCCCTCTTCTTTTCACAGGGAATGGGGTTGGGGGTGTGTGAACAGAGTGGCATGGCCCCTTTCAGACACCTGCACCTCAGCAGGAGCAGACCTGGATGATCCCCCGTACTGCATCCCCTGTAACTCCTAGGTCCGTGACATAACACGGGTAGATTCAGATATCTAATGATTCGCCCATTCATTTGGATTCTGCATGCCGGTTGTTTACAAACACGAGGTTTAGTTCAAATTATTTAAAGCAAGTTTTTCTTTCCCCTCCGCTCTGGCTTTCTTATTTATTTCTTAATGCCAGAGCATTCCTGTGTCCGAAGGCTTTACAGACAGCCAGACAAAAAGCATCAATGCGTGCTTTCTTACAGGAGCACCGGATCCCAAAACCACGCTTCTCTAAAACGGGCAGAGCTTTTACAGACGTTGATACTCACTCAAACCCCAGTTCACTCCGTCTCCACCGAGACCTGCCGCCCCGCGAACACGCACCTCCTGCCCATGGCACGCACTCGATCAGAGCGGGGCCGGCTGCGGGAGGGCACAGGTGGCGGTGCGGGACATCCCCCTGCGGGCACAGGTGGAGCCCCGCGGACCCTCTGGCGTCCGGAGGGACGGCGCGGCCGGCCGGGGCCGCACTCGCAGCAGGGCTGTGATCCCGCCGCCCCGAGCGGAGCGCCCCGGAGCCCAGAGACGCGACCCGGGGAGGACAGTCCGGGGTCCGCCCTCCCGGCTCGGGGCTGCCCCTTACCTTGTAGTGTCGGAAGCCGTGCAGCTGCCGGCCGCTCACATACCGCCACCGCCACATCGCCGCCCTGCGCCGCGCCGGCACCGAGGCACGGAGGGATGGCAACGATGGGAGGACGGAGGAGNCGGGCGGCTCCCGTGGGAGCGGGCGGCTCCCCGCGGCCCCAGGACGCCCCGGTGCCCGCCCGCCAACAGCGTGTATCGCGCTCCCGTAATAGCCTCACGGTCCCAAGGCACGTCGCAGAATCACCTCCGAACTATTTTTCTGGCAAAGGGTCTGTTAAAGATGCCGTATTTACAGCGTACGGGAAGACGCGCCGTGAAGTCGCTACAGAAAACAATGTTGAGTAACAAATGCAAAATATGCAAAGTAACACTACACAAATAGTGTTAAGTAACGTGTTTCAGAAACAGGTGACACTGAGGTTTAAGGTTTATATTTGCATTCCAGCAATAATCTGAGTCTTGCATATTTTTAGAGCGCCTGCACTGGAGCCTGCCGCACCACATCAGTCAGCAGTGCACTCTGCGTCTCCTGATTTCTAGGGAAGTGAGACACTGGTATTGGAGACAAAAAAACAGACCACAAACCACTGGAAAACATCAGGAATAATGTTTCAGCTGCAAACGTATTTAAGCATATGGCATGACACCTTGTGTTACCCTCACTGTACGCTGCTGGGAGAGAGATTTGTAACCACACACATCAGGGTCTGAGATTTTATGGACCAAATGGAATCTGTCCAGAAAGCAAATCAATTAAAATCCATTACTTGCACCCCACGAGGCATCTTATGTATTGTGAGAGTCAGTGTTATTTTACAAACTCTGCAGGTTTGATAGGAATTATATACAAGTTATGATCGTTAAGTGCAAACTGTATAGTTCTGTATTATTAATTACACATTAATCAATTGAGATGTGCTTACACCTGCATTCTGCTTCAGCAGCAGCAGCTGAACTTCTGCTCTTGAAACCAACCCAGAACTTTAATACTTAGCTTCAGGTTACTGAGTTAAAAGCTTGATACCAGTTAAGAAAGCTAAAGCGTTTGGAGCTTATATTTTTATGAGCCAACTCTAATTTTAATTAGTGTTCATACCCTGAATTTTGTTTTGGGATTCCCTTCATCGTTATTATCATGTTATTAAATTGTGTTATGCTATTGGATTAATTTACAAGGGTACATAAGAGAAGATTCACGACCTGTACTCTACTCAGTGCAGTTTTTTTAGAGCAAGTAAGTTACTAAAACAGGCCAAAGTGTTTTAGAATTATCACTTTCTTCTCACTTCTTAACACTAACCTTAGAAGCCTTAAGCACTAAAGCAGAAATTTGAACAACTATTAGGAGTATGATGGACAGTAGTAGAAAAGGTGCTTGCTTTTCAGAAAGGTATAAGGTAGGGCAAAAAAAAGGTATTTTTTCTCTTTGAAGGCTTCTAAATTTATGTCAAAAATATATAGATACAGAAGATACATGGATATAGCCGACAGAGATTACAAGTTTTATTTCCTATTCTCTCAAAACTATTTTGGTGATAAATGAAACACAAAACCCCCCCAAATCCTCAAAAATACTCCACTAGACAGGGAATGTGAAAGACTGCTTACCTGTGAAAATGCAACTCATACACTTCAGCATGTTCCATGTCTGCTAATGAGCACATCAAAGGAGGCAGCATAAGTTATACTAAAGAGCTGGAAATAGACTGGTGAATAAGTATGGAACATCTCAGAGCAAGCTGTGACATGAATAACATGGGCTTTGAGAATACTGTGGAAATTTTACTGATGTGCTACCTGTTGATTTGAGGAACTTCCTTGATTTAGGCATCATGGTTCATATGAATAGTTGGCCCTTAACACCACATACACAGACTGGGCAAGCCCAGGTGAAATCCAAGCTCAAGCCATGTGCTTTACTGCTAATGCTCTCACTGGCTCCATGCATACCCACATATATGTTTAGAGCTTGTTCTATGGTTATATCTTTCAATCTGGGGTGATTTAGAGTTCTTTTCTGGACAATCACTTGAGCTGTGATCCAAGCTGTTTGTCCTATACGCATGACTGTGGGAAGAGCAGTGAAAGCAGCTTTAACGCTGCAGCACATTCCCTTGATTCTCTTCTGGATTCTCTCTAGTAAGTTGTGGCCTGAGTAAGGAGGAGCTCCAAGTGGCACATTATTACCTGACTCCATTTCATGAGCTTGAGTGTGGATGAGACAAACATTTAGACAAAAGGCCAGATCCCAGCACAGTTAACTTCCACTATAGAAAAAGCTCAAGATTTTTCACAGCTGTGGCTGGAGCATCGCAACAGGTCAGACTTTATTAAGAGAATGATCCAAACATGGCTTTCTGCAGCTCAGGGGAAATAATTTAAGGCCAGATTTTAATTCAGTGAAATCAACAAGGGAATCCCCAGGTCTTCAGTGCTGTTTGTTAATTACACGTAGTACTGAGAAGAAAACAATTATTTATTATTTTGAAAGACTAGACCTATTGTACCATGGGTACACCCAAGAAAAAGTTAAAAAGATATTTGTTCTGCAGATTCAAATGGTATTTTTTTGAAAACAGAAATCAAACATGAAGACAAACTGTATTCTTTATCCACCAGAATAGTAGGCAAATAGATAAGGGCTCAGGATGACCCAGAATAAATAATAAATTAAAACAAAATACATATAAATATAAAAAGCAGATAATAAATAAATAACCAAATAATTCCTTGGGTTTCATTCTTCTCTCTCTAAGTTATAATAATAAATTAATAATTATGGAGCTTCTTGGATAGGGAAGACTGCCTAATACGGCAACTTCAACTTTAAATAATTTGTCTTGTTTGTTCCCCACCTTAAAGCTGTGTGCTATGCAATAGCCTTTATCTAGAAGGCATCTAATAGCACATTCCTGCCTACTTCAAGAAGTGAAAAAAAGCAGAAAGAAATCATGTAGAGACCAAACCCAAAATGATCAGCTGCCAAAGCAGTAGAAGAAGGGACTAATATATTACCCTACCCACTTTTTAACATACTATTCTACCTTGGGCAAGGCATTTTTTCAAGAACAATGTTTATAAAGTCTTCAACACAAGGGTACACCACAGTCATGATTAAGCTAAAATAGTATTAATACTAAATCTAATATCTGGAGTTACTTAAAATTATAAAGTGCAGTGTTATCAGCCCCTCAGTAATTTTAAAATCTTGCTGAATTAAGAGGAAAAACTTTCATGGGAGAAAACTGGTTTAATGATTGAAGTTTAAAATATGTCACTTTTTTCCAGCTCTGAATATGTGCCTGCATTTTTTCTCACCAGCTAGAGCCAAAAGAGAGCACTTTTATGATAGATGTTCAGTTTCAGCTTGGAAAATATTATTTTATTTGCACTTACCTCATTAATCTAGAGGCATCTCATAAAAAGTAGGCAAATGTTTCCCAAATGTTACTGTCTGTCAGAAAGTTATGTACTCATATTCCTTTTATAGCACTGACACAGAGAAATAACAGGAGGAGACAAAAATGTCAGCCTCTGCAAGATGCCATGGGGAGCACTTGGAGCTGGGATGAGCTGCTTAGGCTCAGTGTGCAGCCACTCTGTGCCAGTCAGTAGCCAGGACACTCCAGAGGCTGCAGCCCCTCAAATCCTCACGACCCAGGGGCAAGGGCTGGTAAACAGATACTTCCTGGGTATATGCTGATTAATTTAAAGCTTTTTTTTTGCTTTTGATTCTTAAATGATCAGCTATTAATTTTTAATTTGTGTGAATGTTAGAACTTGACTCTTTGATTCACTGCAATCTGGCATCCCCTGAGGGGTTTTGCAGTGGTTTTTTTTTCCATTTCTTCCACAGTTTACAGTTTGCCTCAGCATAGTGATGCACTGTACTGTGAAAGAGTACAATTTAATTTAAAGTGACATGGTAGCTTGAGGATTAAAAATATTTAAGTGTTTCATGTCGTTTCCTAAAAATATCTTAGAAAGCCTGGAATGATCAAACTGCAACACAGTATGCAGAAGAAAATGTTATTTTGGATCTACACTGTGATCTGTCTGGTATCTAGCCTAGGCCTTTGGATCACCTCTTACCTGACAAACTCATAAAAACCTATCCAGCCCTGAAAGACAGACTCTAAAATATTTGATGAGTTTTTTCCTCACCTACTTCATTCCAGTTCAGTGTCCGGGATACTTGTGACTTTTAAAACTTTCCTGAAGAAATTACTCACACCAAAAACCTTTCTTTGTGTTTGAATTTGACATTGTCTGTACCAGACTTTGTACACTGGAAAGCTTTTAAAGCTTTAACTTAATGCTCTGTAAGAGGAAATGAATCCATAAACCCATATTCGAATGAAGGACGGGCACATTCAATCAATATAAACAAGTGCTCAAACTTCAGTAATTTAAGCTTCCTTATCTTTAACTCCTCTGTATAAAATGCATTTTGTTTATTTGAAAGAGTTCTTTCTACATGCAGATTAAGGAACATTGGTGCAATCAACAGCACCACCAACAAATAAATGCCCTTCCTTCTAGATTTCACTGAAGACATCACTTTTTATTGCTAACGGAAATGTTATAGTTTTCATAGAATTTTCATGCAACAAAAATACAAAAAGTACACCATTTCTTAATGTTCCCTGAGCAGCAGTAGATTTGATCTTGAGTGCAAATACAATCAATCAGTATATCAGATAAAACAGTGGACTCAAACTATTATTTAAGCCTGTAAAAGCACAGATATGCTTGTATATGTAGTTGAAAAATCAGTTCATAAAAAAATAACCAACTGTATTAATTATTACTTCCAAAATATAATGCACAGAAATTTTTAACAGATTTGAGGAATAATGTAGTGGTATTATGAAATTTAAGCTTTTGTCAAGAAGCTTGGCTTCTATTATTCTTTTTTCCCATTATTTCTAATAATGAAACGGAGACATTGTGTTTTAAAAAGTTGCAGCTCTGTTTTAATTCCTAGTATATATGGTGGTTTTCTCTACTTCCTCTACTTCTATGTCATTTGTTTGTGAAGAACATGAAAACAAATAAAAGGAATCTATAGATTGGGTCACCTTCTTGGGATTCTATAGAAGTCAGTTCCTCCCCGGTGAGAGAACCTTGGAATCCCTGGAAGGAGTCTGTACAGAAAGAAATACACTCACTAAAGCAGACCAGACTTTTGTGGTCCATTTCTCTGTGGTTTAGCTCTAATATAAGATTATTTAGCTAAGCAGTGCAATAACATACTTTTTCAAAGAAAACCACCTTGAGGATATATAATAGAATTAATTTGTCAGTCTGGTAATTTCAGAAGAAATACTGCACATTTTTGGAAGGATGAGGACTTTTAACTCTGTTTTGAACATAAAAATCAAAAGCAGTATGGGGTTTGGATGATGATGTTTCTGGCTCTTCTGTTTGCAAAATCCACTTTAATTAGTGCCAGTTTTATAAAGCTAATGCCAGATGGGTATTTGCCATAGGGTGCTTTGGAAAAAACACAGACTGAACTATAGACACATATATGTAATTAGGATTCAACAATAGAAATGCAGTCAAGCAGTCCCTTCTATCAAAATATAAGTACTTTATAAATTCTAATTAAGTTATGAGACACAACTAACTTGTTTTAAAAAGATTGTTTATTATAACTAGTGTTTAAGATCAGCACTGACAGCCAAGGTGACCTTGTCAAGAGCATACAATAAGCAATATAAAAATAACCTATCTGTCCCTTTTCTGCCAGTGTATCCAGTTGCACCAGTAAAACATTTGCAAAGGTGATTAGCATTTTTCCTTCGATTAACTGCAACTTATCATTTTACAGAAGAGAATATCCATGCAAGGCAGTTTAAATTCCAAGTCTACACCTTGGCACTGACATTACTCTTTTTGCCAGTAAATTTATCAACTTACTTTTTGTTTAGGAAGTTAAAAAACCCCTTATTTTAATAGCGTGACAGCAAATGTATTTTTTATCAGGTTCCTTGTGTTTAGACATTACTTGCTTAGGTATCTAGCCAGTGTTTCCATCTCTGTGCTTTTCGTCCTTGTGGCGTTAAACATTCATTTGAGATTTACTTCTGGGTGAACCTGGGTACCACGAAGGATGCATGAGTGACCATGAAGGATGCAGAGGCGAAACCCAGGTTGAAAATCTTCTCGGAGAATGACAGAGCTCAGACGTCGCTCTCCACACCATCCCCTCAAAAATCAGCGCTGCCAACTCAGCCCTTGGCCTGTGCAGAGAACTGACGGCCCAGTTCGCGGCAGCTCCGCCTGGGGCCTGGGGCAGCTCGGCAGCCAGGGCAGGAGGGACACGGTGCAGCAGCGGCGTTTGCCGCCGGGAAATCCCCGCCGGCTCCCGCGGAACACTCCCACGGCGCGGAGCAGCCCCACGGCGCGGAGCAGCTCCCACAGGCGATCCCGCGGCACGGACCGGCCCCGCCCGCGATCCCGCGGCACGGCGCAGTTTCCACCCGCGATCCCGCGGCACGGTGCAGTTTCCACCCACGATCCCGCGGCGCGGCACGGCGCAGTTCNCCCCGCCCAATCAGGAGCCGCGGCTCCGGCGGCGCCAAAGCTACGAAGGGCGGGCGCGGGCCCGGGGTTCCCTCGGCCCCGCCCCCGGTGCTCCCCCGCCACGTGACCGGGACGCGGCGCCGTGCCGGGGGCGATGCCCGGCGGGAAGGTACCGGCGGCGGCGGGACGGGANAGAATGACAGAGCTCAGACGTCGCTCTCCACACCATCCCCTCAAAAATCAGCGCTGCCAACTCAGCCCTTGGCCTGTGCAGAGAACTGACGGCCCAGTTCGCGGCAGCTCCGCCTGGGGCCTGGGGCAGCTCGGCAGCCAGGGCAGGAGGGACACGGTGCAGCAGCGGCGTTTGCCGCCGGGAAATCCCCGCCGGCTCCCGCGGAACACTCCCACGGCGCGGAGCAGCCCCACGGCGCGGAGCAGCTCCCACAGGCGATCCCGCGGCACGGACCGGCCCCGCCCGCGATCCCGCGGCACGGCGCAGTTTCCACCCGCGATCCCGCGGCACGGTGCAGTTTCCACCCACGATCCCGCGGCGCGGCACGGCGCAGTTCCCACCCGCGATCCCGCGGCACGGACCGGCCCCACCCGCGATCCCGCGGCACGGCGCAATTCCCGCGCCCCCGGGCAACCGGCCCGCCCCCGGCGCGCGCACCTTGGCCCCTCTTCCCGGGAACCCCGCCCTACCCCACTACGTCACCGCGCCCCGCCCAATCAGGAGCCGCGGCTCCGGCGGCGCCAAAGCTACGAAGGGCGCGCGCCGGCCCGGGGTTCCCTCGGCCCCGCCCCCGGTGCTCCCCCGCCACGTGACCGGGACGCGGCGCCG
>VXBU01016443.1:708439-902049 GCA_013400315.1 Bombycilla garrulus | reverse complement strand
GCAGGGCGGAGCCGCGGCGCTCCCCGCTCTCCTCGCCGCGGCTTTGCCGTGCACCCCCGCCCCGCTGCGAGGGGCGCGGGGGTGGGTGGTGGTGGCGGCAGAGCAGCAGCCTCTGCCGCGCTGTGCCCTCGCTGCCCCTTCACATCCTGCTCCAAGGCGATCCTTGTGGTGGGGACCCGCCACGCTGGAGCGCGGGGCGGGACCGCGGGCCTTCCCCGCTCTCCTGGTGTGCGCGGTTGCGCAACCCTGCCAGTGAAACCCATCGTGGCCCAGCTGCGTCGAGGGAAGAGGGGAGCTCGGCCTTCTGACATGGCAATCGGGGAAAAAGTGCAGGGAGAGTAAGACTTGAGAGAAAAAGAGAATTGTGGGACTTGGCAAGGGTTGATACTGTTTTGAGCAGCTACCTAGGAGCGGAGGGAGGAGAAGCGCCCCCGTGCAGTTTTCTGTCCCTTTCCTTTGGCAATTTGCTTGGTGCACTGAATGTTCCCCGCAGGGGGCAGGTAGGATGTGCTGGCTCTGATTAGTCGTGCTTAGGTTAATATTGAGGTACTGCTGAAAGAGGGATTGCAAGTGTTTTGATATATAGAGCTGACAGATAGAGTTGACAAATGTCAGATCTGGTTCCTAAAGAATTTTGTCTATACTGCATGTTCAGTATAAGCACTTTTTAAATATAAGGACATTTAAAATTAATGGAAGAAAATGTCAACAGCAAGCTTAAAAATAACCTACTACACTTTACAAAAATATTACCCAACCTGTAATATTGAAACTATACGTGTTTTCTTCTAAAAGGTTGTAAGTTCTTGGCTAGTGAAAAAATGCACACGTAAGTGAAACAAGTTTTAATCAACTCTTGTTGCAATGTGATAACAGTCTGTGATCGTAGTAGCTCCTTTTGCTGACAAAGATAATGTTCCTTTTTACTTCTGATTGAAAACTGATCAGAGGAAAATAGAGCAGTCCTCCCTACTTGCTGTTCATTAAACTGCTTAAAAACCCATGCCAACCTGAGACGTAACAAATATATGCGATACTGTTTTTGTATCCTAAACATTTCGATAACTTAATTTTGTATAAGCTTTTCTAAAATACTTTTGATTTAACTGCTTTCATAGACTGCATATGTCTCTGTAAATACTTGGCACTAGTTGTTAATACAAAGTATACTTCAATAGTATTCTTATTCCATGAGAGTTTTTTTTTCAATGCAAGCATATAATAATTTATAGTCTTGCTTAAAAAAGGATGTCTAGGTTAAAAAATCCTGACATTCAAGTGGTAATCTTGTATACGTCAAGTGTAAGTCGTTGAGAATAGTCATTCATTTAGTGTAATAAAAATCATGAGCACAAAGAAAGGTTTTGAAAGAGTGTTTTAAAATTTTTGGTTTCACGCATCAATAGCAATGGGAATATTATTTTAAGATTTTAATTTGGTTTTAATATTTCTTTACCATGAGAGTAGAAGGAGGTATGGTGTTGCAGGTTATGATTACTGTCATTGATCACATTGTCACTGTGATCATACAGTGTAGTGTTTTTTTTAATGAATGATTACAACTTGATGTGGACCTTTCTAGGGACCATGCATGTTCCTGTGAATCATCTTTGGAAAATAAGTATACTGATTTTCATAGGAGTAAAAAAATAATCTTTGCTGGAAGAAAAATACAAACCATGACTTTAAGTCTGCAACCTTTATTTGAATCCTCACTTTAGAGTTTAAAATGCAAGGGTGTTTTCATATTAAATTAAAACTTTTATCTAGGCACTAAAAGCAGTAGTTACACTTTTAGGAACTCAGTATCGTGAGTGCGGCATTTTGCTGAAAATGAGGTGTCTGTTGTCAAATTCGGTTTTGTACTGTTTTGAATTTGGACTTTTGAAGGCCAACACAAGTTGAAGTGCTTTAGTTGAAGTACTTTCATTTGAAACCGATGAGAACAAAGGTGAAAGATGAGGATGACTGTTGGTCAGTGTTTGGTATTTGCATACTTTTATGTGATTGCTCCCTTCAGTTTTTTTTAAATACATGAAAAGTCTCTGGCAAGTAGAGCTGTGATTTTCAATACTTTTTCATTCTACTCTGCTCAGGAAGAATGTAACAGTTGTATTTAAATACTTCTGACTGATGTTTAAGTAGCGTGACTAATTTTTGGATTTGAAAGCCAGTAGCAGGAGGAGTTCATGTGATGAAATGTTTTATCATTAGTTTTCTCCCTTGGCTTATGTTGCTTTTTGTGTTAAAGAAGGTGATTTGTCAAAGAAATGCCACTTACATATGAGGTAGATAATATATTGGGTCATATGCTCCTGGGGGTTCTTCCTGTGGATTTTGGAGTAGCCCCAAAGAAGTGGAATTGTCTGGAGTGTAAAGGCCATGTAGTGAGTAGCCTTTGAGCATATGGTCCCAGTGATATTATATAGGGTGTTTCTGAGTAACACAGTCCAAGTAATAAGTAACCACACTGATGGGTTGAGTGGAGATGTTCAAGATAGCAACATCTATTTAAAAGTCGAATCCAAAACCCTAGCCCCCATACTTGCTGTAGTCTGTTGTGTGATCACTATGCATTTTCATTATTTTTTCAGAGTATGCCCCCCTTTTCCTCACACCTGCACCCATGTAGGCTGATTTACCTTTATCTCACTGGAAATAACTTAAGGAATAATGGGGTAAGGTTGCTTGCCATGCCCTTTATGAGGAGGGCTTGGTCCTAATGCCATTAATGCCAACAGGAGTAACTCAATTTTTTTTTCATTCTCATTTAGAAGGAACTGCTCCAGAGACAAAATGCAATACTTTTGGGAATGGAGGCCAAGGCAATTTCTATATGAGGTAGCCTTCCCCTTTTTAACTCAAAATTTCAGAGGTCATATTCTGGCTTCTGACACCTTACGCAATTTACATAATTCTTTGAAATACTCTGTTTTGTAATAAATCTTGATTTTATATTGTATGGTGGGTTTGTTCTAGCTAGACACGCTCTAGGCTCTTTTGAGCCTGATGCAATGATTTTGAAATTCCAATACCTTGTTTCTAGATACTTCATGCATTCCTTACACAAGTTATTGTGAAATAATATAAGTCAATAAATTACACAAGTTTTTTTTTGTGTGCCCCATTTTTGTTTCAGATTAAAAGGAAAAGATGATTAGCCTTGTGACTCAAGATTAAAAGAACTCACAATTGTTGCTGCATTTCTTTGGAAACAGCACAATCTTCAGATTAACTTTATTATAAGTATTTATTCCTAAGATGTAAGTTTCTTAAAATGTTAGTTTCTCTGCTGCCTTGAAGCAGGATGGAGCAGAAGCAGCTTTGGCTTTGCCATTTCTGCATGCCAACAGATCTATTGCTGTGACAGAAGTCCTGGGGCACCCCCGCTTTGTGCCTAGGTGGCTTTGCAGGGGAAGGGTGACAATGCTGTCCCCAACATTGGCATTGTCCCACTGTGTCTGAAGGCAAAGAGCCAGAGAGCCCCTGCAGGCTGCTCTCAGCTCCCTTGCACCTGCTCACAGGCCCTCTCAGTTACTGTGGATTGAAGCTGTAGGTCCCGTTTCTTGAATTCTCATAAAATAATTATATGGAGATTTAAATTGACAAGGAGTTTAGGATGGGGTAGTTGTTTTTTAGGATTTCTGGTTTGTTTGGGTTTTTTTCAGTTTTTTAAGGTGATCTAGGAAGTGGGAAATGGTGGCAAGGTATTTCTATTTACAAGCACAGAACTCAAAGCTACTGCTGTCAGTATCAACAACCATAAGTCCTTCTCTTTTGTTTCCTTCCAAGTGATGTCTGCTAGAATTTGCAGTAGCTGAGGAATAGCTCGTGTAAAGGGTGTATTACTTTACTTTCTTGGTTCCGGACTTCAAGAACTGTTTTCAGGTTTTCTCAGTGATTGTAGTGCGTATAAATTTCTGTGTGGTGGTGGCAGAAACTCTCAGATTTTCTTGAATCTGGGGAGCAGGATGCATGGTGAAACAAAGAGCTAATTAAGCAGAACTGTCCACAGTACTGATGGTTCTTCAAGTAATTAAGCTGACATGGTGTCAAGTAGCTGCTGGAGTGGTCCCATTGACACTTGTACCCTTTCTTGTGCTGCTGCACCAGCTGTAGATAACAAGTGCTTCTTCCCAAAGAACTTTTCTTACAGTTTGGTTTGTCATTGCTGTGTCTGCACAGAGTCTGGCAAGTGCCAAGTGCTTGGAAAGAAGAACGGGAAGAGGGGACTCCAGTTGTTTCTGGTTTGTCATGGTACCACCTGCCCTGAAACAGCTCTGTAGTGCTGCTCTGAAAACCTGAGCCAGCCCTGCCTTTAGTCAGGCTAAGGAAGTGCAGGGTTAAATAAAACTCTTCTGCTGTTAAGTCATTAATTATGAAAAGTCTTTTTGCCTGTCACAGCCATGACTGTCTAGTACTCTGAATTTCAGTTGTTTAAAAGCCACTTCCAGAGCAGCTTTACGTTGCACTCTAAGTAGAAGTGTAACCATCTAAACATAAACTCAGCTATTTGTTCTACTCAGTCTGCTTTTTTTAAACCTTGTTGTCTGTAAGCATGTCCTTTCTATATGCACCCTAACTCTTCTTACTTGGGGAGAGGGAGTTACATGTAGCCTTTTTCTGGCTGATTTTTGTATGGCATTCCCTTCCCAGATCGTGGCAGTTGTGCAGCAGTGGCCACGTCTCCGCTGCCACATTCTGCTGTTCATCCTCTGACTCTTATGTCACACTCTTTCTCTCCTCCATTGGTAATGCACAGCACAGAGACATTGTGGTTTGCTGTCTGTCAGGAGATGTCATGATTTTAAAAATAACACGAATCAGAGACTTAACAGAGAGTAACTCTCTAGTTCTATGTTTATTAAGCTTGCTAACAACAGAAGTATATTCCAAAGGCTATTTTACGCAACACTTCGTGCATCCAATAATGTGCATTTCTTTTTCACTTATTTGCAACCATTTCTGCTTTTAACTGACCGTCAGAAGTGGTGTCCTTGCAGGCTATGGTGCTGCTGTTGGTACAGACCTGTTCCTCAAAACTGGAGCATCCCATTCAAGAAGTAAGCTTAGGTGGACTGTATTTGATACTGTAAGTCTTTGTCTGCAAAATGTATCTCGCAAAATCTTCTACAAGGTTCAAAACTAGGCATATAAGCAAGACTCCCAGCACTAAGGTTAAAAACCATCAGAAACACTTGCCGAGAGGATAGCCCAATGTAGAGGTTCCTGTCTAAGCACTCTGAAAATCAAGGCTTGGGCCAGCATCTTCACTGGGAAGAAAGCAGTGTTTAAATTCTTCTTGTGTTGTAATGTTAAATTTTCTTTTAACTGCTGTAGTCTCCTTACCCGACATGTGTTCTTACAAAAGTGCTGTTGATTCCGGATTTAATACCACGTCAGATGGTACCTTTCACGTATCTATGGGAGTAGTTATGGGGATGGTTTGACTTCGGTGATAATGAGCAGTTGCTTTGAGGTGTAAATACCCCCAGCAGTTTTAGAAGAGGCTCGTAGCAAGGTCAGTTATCAGTGGAAACTGCAAAGCGTGTTTGTTCTGCTCTCTTCTTACCGTGTACAGCAGGACTGTGTGACTGGAGGGGTGGAGTAGGATGCTGCTTTTGGAAACTGCTTGTTTCATTCTCAAGAGCACTGAAAAAAACCATGGAAAACAAACATGCATTGCACCTTACAAAAGGGACAAAAAGTGCCGAATGCTTGTGATCTCAGGCACTTGGTGTGATTCTTGGAGCTGTGCAGGGCCAGGAGTTGGGCTTCTGTGATGCTTGTGGGTCCCTTCCAACTCAGAATATTTATTCTGTGATTCTACTTTGTAGTTTTTTGTTGTGCATATGTTTGACATGTATGTCACAGTCTTGATTGACCAGCCTGGCAGAAAATGTGTGTGCTGATTAACTTAACTTTGAAGTAATAATTATTTATGGGTAGGAACTGCAGTTGCCTGGGATAAGGTCTATCAGAAGAAGACAGACATACTCGGATGATGTTGTCAGCGTTTTCTAAGATAAGTTTCAGTAGCACAGTAGGATAAGATACTTATCATGCTCAAGTTCGATTTCTATGTGCAAACTGGTGTTGAATCTAAGAGATAGCTTTGGATGTGATAACAGGCAATTCTCTCATCTTCAGCTATATTCAGAAGTTACAATCTTTTGCATGAAATTAGCACGGGGTGCTAATCAGCATCCTGTTTTGTGACTTATCTAATAATCCAAATGACTTCTGGTATCCCATGTAAGGGGAAGGCAACATTTTTGGTGGGGAAATGGTTGTGAAAATAAGTGTAATTCTTACAGCTGAAAGAGCCTGGGGTGGTTTTTCTTGGCTGATTGGTTATTTTTAATGGTGAACTATATAGTGATACCTAGTGTGACCTCCTGCATAAACAAAATTAAATCAGATTAAATATGACTTTGAAGGCATTATTTAGTTAAAGGGTATTTTACTGAGCTCTTCCTGTGTAACATATTTTCAGCTTCTCTGAGCAGCTATCAGGTATTATGAGATGTAGCTTAGACCAACAGAAAGTGTAGTTATCAAAAATTTCATTTACCCCTGACATTGGTGGTGTTATTATTTATTGCTGCATAAAAGATTCTTTAAATGTTTGAGACTTTTTTTTCATTGAGCTCATTAAAAATTGGAATTTGTAAACATTCAGAAAATACTAGGCGCAATCTAGAGTAAATAAATTTAACTTGAAATTGATTATGTCTACACAGTGTATTTAATGGGTTTGTTTTTTTCTTTCTCCAGCGGAAGAGACTTTGGAATGCAGAATGCACGCCATTCCCAGATGAGACACCCCTACGTCTGAAAAAATCAAATGTCAGGACATCAGTATCTGCTACTTCAATTTCCAATGCGTGGCTTAGGTGTGGAGATGGTTTTCAGAGCACTTCAGTGCTGGAGGTAAAATGCTGCCTTAGTGGTGTAACAAAGAAATGCAAACTGACAGCGAATTTCCATGCTTGAGTGAATAATAAGATGTTGCCTTTTCTTTTGGTGTTGTTTCCAAACTAACAGCATACTGTTGCAACTGTCAAAATAGACAGAAAATAGAAAGCACAGTTACATAAGGACGTTGTCTTAACTTGTTAGTGTAACTTGCTGAGCAAATGTTAATATGTTGTGTTCTAGATAGCACTTATCACTTAGAAAATTTCAATAACACACTGAAGGATGCAAAAGTAATTTGACATTTGGGATGGAGTGCTACATTTCCTAAAGAATATGGAACAAAAATGCTATAGTTTGCATCTGAAGATTTTTTTCCTAGACTTAAATAATGTGTTTGCAATAGTGAGTTAAGTGTAGAAAATCCTGCTCAATCAGCCAGCTCTGAATGAAGAGTATTTTGTGCTGACCCAAGCTGCTTTTCTAGTTCTTCTTCTGGTACTGAGCAGTCAGTGTTGCATATCTTGTGGGATATAGTAAAATCAGAGACAGGGCAGTCAAGTAATTGTTTCTGTAACTTTTCAATAGGACACATTCTTTATCAAGCATGCTCTCACTGCCCAGTTTTGACATTTTGCTGAAAATACTGGTTCCTGTCCTTCTCGAGGTCACGTGTGATTTCTGTCATAGTCACAGAAAATTTGTACTTTCCAAATCTATGAAAATTCAGATTTTATGTTACTATTCTCATGCTTTAGTACCTCATTATATTACAGTCTTGTAAAAGATTTTAAAATTAATTTGAAATTGCTCTGCTGAACTTTGGTGGATGAATAACAACAGCTTTGAATATATTGATACATGTTAGAATTATTTTAATGTCTTAGTGATTAAATCTGTCTCTTTTTAATGTAGTCCCAGAGGCTTTCTAATAAGAAATCCAGGATTAAGAAGCGTCTTGGACCACTGTTAACATCTGCTGAAAGTGCATCTAGTATGTTTTGATTATTTAATGTTAACATTGTCAGAATATTGTTACTTTATTTTGTCCTGTATCGAGGTAGAAGCTGGCTCAAAATACTGGTTGTTTTCTTCTTCTGTTACTGTAATTAACTAATTTTATTAAAAATTAGAAGCTAGTTTTGATAAGACACACAGTCTCTTGCTGTTGTGGTGCGGCTCATCTATTCACCCATAGTGCCAGAAATTTATTCTGCAAAGCTGCAGGCACTCAGCTATTGCTTTTAAAAAGGTGAAAGAAGTATCACTAATGCTGTATATGGTGTGTATTATAACAAGAATGGGATGTTTAAGTCTTGTATATTTTTATTAGGAGGGAATGAAAAATAGCCCTTAGCTGTATAGATTGAAAATGAAATTATTCTGTCTTCTTCTAGACAGACAAGCAGGCATGAAAGAACACATATTTTGTAAATATGAGCAATAGAAAAACAGAGTTTTGTCAACCTCCTGCTTTTACAGTCTTCTGTATGCCCCCAAGTTGCTTAATATTGTAATTAAAAAAAAGAACTCTAGGCAGAATAAAGAGGAGGAGGACTTACTGGCTCTTTCTCTAGTTCTTTTTCATTTTTTGAGCCCAGAGGAAAGGAAAGAAAGAGGGGTGGTATTTTTCAGTCTGCATTTCTGCTTGCTCCAGCAGCTGTGCTACTTCTGTTGGATACAAGTAGGTGACCTGCTGGATACTTTTTTAACCTTTTGGGGTTCTAGCTTTTCTATATTTCTAAGAAGAGCCTCTCTGTGTTGCAGGAGGAGATGTGTTTTTCTCTTCTGGGCCCTTCTGCCTAATTCCAAACCCCCAGTAATTGTCTAAATTTCCATTTACTTAAAACATTTTAGTAGTAGTAGGAAGTGGAAGATCCTACCTTCCTACTTCTGTATGCTCTGTGCTAAGCATGAATCCTATTCTCCTTGCTTGTATGATTAAAAATTATGCAGAAAGGTATTTTGAATTGTCTTACTTCAAAAACACACCACCTTTTCTTTACAACACCTGAGAAGTTTATTTTTCCTCTCAGGAGAAAACTGAAGAATAATCCCTACTAATGGAATACTTTTATTTTTTGTTACTTGTTGGATAAAGTCACAGAGCTCCCAAACTCAGAATTTTAAGGACAGTCTTTCTTTAAACCACTCAGCATTTTACAAGGGAACATGTGTGGGAGTGGAGGAGTGTTAGGACTGTGTGTAGGGGGACTAAATGTCAGACTGTCATGACTTGTCCTCACAGTGCTGAAGGACACAGTGGTAGCCTCATTGTATAAAATGAAGTGTGAGCATTTATTGGGGAGAATTAAACTGAAAATAATGCATGTGTGAATAAGAAATATATGTGAGTTAATGCTTCAGTATTAATCTCTGATGCCTAGTAGCAGAATTTATAACTTTGCCCATTAAAAATAGTACAGTTTAATTTTTAATACTTTTAAATTTAACAAAACTGCATTTCTGTAACAATCTAATACTTTGCAATACTTTTTCATAGGAGCTGCTGCTGCTGAAAGCTCTAAGGAAGCTGAGGACATAATATGGACCTCTAGTGGCAGTGATTTTTCAGATGCTGAAAATAAAACATTAATTCCAAGGTTGCACAGCAAAAAAAGTGACACTTCCAAAACAGAGGAGTCGCCTAGCAGACATGATTTCTTGTTAGAGGACAAAAGTAGTGAAGGTAAGTTCAAATGCAAGATTAAACAAGAAACCTTCCATCAATAACAGTGCTGTAGTGAAAATATTCTTGAGGTCATTCTGACAAAATGACATGATCCATTCCTAGTTTGGTTAGATCAGTTGGAGGTTTTTTATTTTTCTCATAGATTTCACTCGGATATAGAGGAAGCTCTTAGTATAAATTATGTACAGAAACTTTAAACCTTGGAGTAAGGAGCACAGTTGTCTGCATTTACTGACTAGATATTGGAGACTTTGCACCTTCAGATAGCATCATCTTCTGTGCCATACATTTTCATTTTGGAACACAGTCTTGCTTCCCTGTTAGCTGGACTATGTGAACATCCACGAGTTTAGTTCTTAGAAGTTCCTTTCTAATTCATGGATCAGTAAATGACAGAGGGGAGAGAAAGTGATTAAAAAGTGCAGCTGAAGACAGAAAAATCTGTGTTTGTATGCTCTATTATAGAAGTGTTAGTTGGGATAATGTGTAAGGTGCAAGTAGAACTTGTTAGGAAGTCTTTGCAATGTAAAAATAAGTTAGGTTAACTTCAGCTAGATCTGCAATATTACAGTTAGACTGAATCCTGGGTTTCTGGCAAGGCATTCAAACACTGCTGTGAGCTGAGCAAATAGATTGACTAATGGATGACTTTTTGTTTTGTGTGTGACACTGGTTAAATATACTCCTTAGGTTTAAAACAGAAATGCAAAATCTTCCTCCTTTCATCCATATTTGTACCATCTATATAACACTGTTATTGACATATCTAATGCTTATCTTTTGTAATTCCCAGTAATTTTCTTCTTTTCATAAAGGAAGGACTGTTAATTTTCTAAACTAAGATCTGTTGCTGAGCAGGAATTTTTCTAACCTACCATTAATATCATTCATTTGTCTCCTGCAAGTATATCTTGCAGGCTTTAATGTTGCCTTGTTTTTTTTTAAGAAGCAATACACAGACATATTTTTATGCTTGCAAGATAGCAAACTTTGGTTTCTCTGTGTAATTGAAGAAACCCTGATGTGTTATGTATCTGCTTGAAGGTTACTGAGAAAATTCAATAATTGTCATGTTTTCCTTCTAAAGCCAAAAATATCTTGAGTGGGGAGTAAAAGAACTCTAATTTCCACAGCTTTTGAAGTAACCATCATATATAATAATTTTAGCGTTTACCCAGTGTGCCTCTATGTGTGTGTGCATATATAGGTACAGTTGTAGGTGTGGTGACAGTAGGGAAAAAGTATTTTTTGAAGAGATGTTCCCTTTCATGTGAAGTTCACTTTCAGTGTCAGTACTTCGGTGTGAGAAGATAAAATAATTGCCTTGCATTCCGTCAAGAAATTTATACTGTTGTCACAAGTTGCATGTAACTTGTCACACAGCTTCAAGAGAAACATCTTTGTGCTACTTGGTTGCTGATGTCTGCATTTAAATTTTCTGATGAAGCTTCTTCATAGTCAGAAACAGAAATGCATTCCTGTGTGTAAAAGGAGGCAGCACTATAGCTGTGTGTTTGTCTGGGTGACTTCAGAGTTTGAAAGGTCGATGTAGAAACTAGTAATTTATATTACAGTAGCGCTGCCAAGTACAGAAGGTGCTGCCACAGTTCCATGGATATGTACAGATGCCTGGAGCATTGTGCCGGTGCCTTCTTTCTCTGCTGCCTCTCCCCTGTACATGACTATTCCAGTGTTAGAAATATGACATTTAAAAAAGCAACTCCCCAAAAAAAGCTTTCATCCCTTCTCCTTTGAACATGCTCATTTATGCAAAACACATTGAAATTATGTCTCTCAGTACCTTGTGGCATTTGGACCTAAAGAATTGTAAGGGTGCTGCTACAGCTCAGGTTTCCATGCCCTTCAGTAGGTCTGTGAAGTTACGAATGGACTTTTGGAGTTGCATTAAATACCACATGGTCCTGAGGATGGTGGAAAAAAAATTCTGCATTTCTGTCTGCATGTCTTTATTTTTGGCATTGCATTTTGGGTTTTCTTGAGGCTTTTTTATTTGTTGGGTTTTTACCTCCATCATCTTATTCCTGTTTGTATTAATTTGTCCTCAATAATTCTCCCTGATGTGCTTAGAGATTNACTAAAAAGAACACCCTACCTTCCTGTGCAGTTAAATGGACTGCCTCTTTGCAGACAGGACTTTGAAATCTCTTTATATGTATGTAATTTTTATCCTTCCTCACAGAACATTTTCAGCTAGTAGAATTTAGCTTTAATGAGACACAAAATACTTAAACATAAAGATCAGTTGACCATAGGTGAAAAGTAATGTTGCAGTTCTTCCCCCAAATTCAGGACAGCTGTAGTATTACTCTAACTTTGTGCGTGTAATAAACGGTGATTAAGAAAAACTCTTTTTACCAATATTCTATTTTAGATGAATTGAAGGTCATTGACTGGGAGGATACTCACTCCACCGATCAGTGTGATGGGTCAGAAAAAGACAACAGCTCAGTAGAGATATCAGACTCGGACTCTTGCACAAATACTAGTTCTCTGCCTGTCAAAGAGGAGAATGATGAGCTTTGTAAGGTGAGAAACTGTTCCAAGTCTAAGAAAAAAACTGCTGCCATAATTATGGAATGTATTCATATTTGTTTGCATTTGAATTGGGGCAGCGTGAAGATTTGGCTTACGTTTTCAGGAGTTCTGTATAAAAGAATTTTGAGGCATTTTCTTTGACTGCCAAACCTCAAAACCAAGCAGTGTCCCTCACACAGAGCTTGGTGTTGGGATCGTTGAATCACAGGATGACCGAGAGGTGGGAAGGCACTTCTGTAGAGTGCCTAAGTCAAACCCATCTGCTCTCATCTGGGCAGCTGAAGCTGGTTGCTCAGGGCTGTGTTGGGCTTTGAGCAGAGACTCCACAACTTCTCTGGGCAACATGTGCCAGTGCTTGGTCACCCTTGCAGTAAAGCAACTTGTTCTTATATTGAAATAGAATTTCTTGTATTCCAATGTCCATGCTAATAGTCATCAGGTGGGCGGGTTTCTCACCAGAAATGATCATATGGACTCTCTACAGTCCCTGTCTGCTTGTGACAAGTTGGTGCCCAAATTTCCTGTAGTGTGGTGGATGAGAGACCATTTCCTATTTTTCTTTAGTACTTTGAGACTGTGACTATCTAAAAAGCCAGGTGTTGGGAATAGAGCATGATGGGGGAAAGGACTACATGCAGGACTCCCTTTTCAGTGATGAGGATTGCAGAGCAAAGTAACATTTGAAATGGACTGTGCATGGTCACTGCCCATGGAGCTGTTCAGGCAAAGACTGGATGTGGCGCTTAGTGTCACGGTCAAGTTGACGCGGTGGTGACAAAATCCTCTGGTGTTTGTTCAGAGGTTGGATTCGATGATCTCAGAGGTCTTTTCAAGCCTTACTGACTCTGTGACTCTGTGATTTACCTTCTCTCTGGTGCTGGTGCCGCACCAGGGAGCCCCGCGCCGGCAGCGCTCCCGGGATGTGGCGGCGAGGCCCCAGGCGGGGCGGGCAGAGGGGAGGGCCCGGGCACGGACCCCCGGAGGAGCAGCCGGCAGGGAAGGGGCAGCGCTGGCCTGGCAGCCGGGAAACATCGGCCGGAGGCGGTGCGGGTGGGAGCGGCGGGAGCAGCCAGGGATACATGCTGGAGCAGCCCGGCAGAGGGCACCGCAGGCCCGGGAACCTGGGCCGGCGGGGGCCACGGGCAAGGCTGTTGGCGAAGTGGATTAAAGCCTCATTGAAACTCGTTTCTGTATCGATTCTGTATTAAAATGCTCACGAGTGAGTGTGACAGGGAGTCCTGCTCACAGAGGAGGGAGAGCAGCCTCCGGTTTCCCGGTAATCAGCCCCATCGAAGGGTGCTGCTGTCTTGCTGGGGCCTGAGGTGGGAAGGTAGCTGTGTTCATGGCTCCTCACCACAAGAAGGACATTGAGGTGCTGAAGCGAGTCCAGGGAAGGGCAACGGAGCTGGGGAAGGGTCTGGAGAACATGCTCTCTGAGGGGCTGGGAAAGCGGGGACGTTTTATCCTGGAGAAGAGGAGTCTCGGGGGTGACCTCATCACTCTCTATCACCACCTGAAAGAAGGCTGCAGTTGGTGGGGTCAGACTCTACTCCCAGGCAGCAAGCAAGGGGACAAAAGAAATTAGCCTCAAGCTGTGCCAGGGAAGGCTCAGGTTGGACATCAGGAAGGATTTATTCACAGGAAGAGTGATCAAACATTGTAAGGGGCTGCCCAGGAAGGTGGTGGAGTCACCATCCTTGAAAGTGTTTAAGGAAAAACTGGATGTGGCACTTAGTGCCATGGTCTAGTTGAACATGGTGTTTGGTCATAGGTTGGACTTGATGATCTCGGAGTCTTTTCCAACCTAATTCTGTGAAGCAGCGAGTCTGGCTATGGCAACACTTGTGACCTGGCACTCTTCAGGCTCCTGTGGGTGTCAGTCCCACTCTAGCATCTCTAGATGCTCAGAGTTCAGCATGGGTTAGTGAAGTGTTTTCAAATTTTGAAGAACTTTATGTGGCCCAAGTCCTGGGCTGCAGTATCAGAAAAGGCTGCATAGCCTACATAAAGCTGTGAAAACAGAATTGACATTTATGCAAGTGGTAAAAGTTGTCCTGTTTTTATTACACCAGCATAACTTGTCCCAGTGTACATAGAAAGTTGCAAAATTGTTATGAGACACGTTCATATTAATAAATGATGCTCATGAGAGGTTTTTTTGGAATGCAACCATATTGTAATAAAAAGTTTTTAAATCCAACCAGAATAGTTATGCTAGTACAAAAGATGCGGATACATTGGGAAACTGAGGTTGTCCCTACAGATTTCCTCTTCCCCCATCCCAGCTGGAGTGCCACACTGTGGGAATTTTGCTGGGTGGTCACCCTCACCAGAACACTTTCTTCTGGGAATTCAGCAGGAGGGTAAATCCCCAGTGATTACTCTGCGTGCTACAGTCTTTGTTTTGCTTTACTTGGGATATGCTGTTTTCCAAGGAAAAAACTGCTAGAAAAAAACTGCAGGCAAGCTGAGAGGTTTCCAAGAGAGAATAGAAAAGCACTGTTCACTATAGGAGGTCATTTGCTGTATGAGTATTCTTTAAAAAGGCCTGTTAATTTTGTGGCCTAGTTCATGGTGAGGAAAGGGAAAAAAGCGCCAAATGTTGATATATCATCATTTTTGTGGTATTTACTAAATATCTAGGGTCTAATGGAGTGTGTGGATAATCAAAAGACCATGAAATTTATTTTACGCCACTTCAAAATATGCCAAATACCAAGAGGTTCTGGAGGTTTAGGATTACTGCCAAAATATCTTTATGGTAGTATTTACTCTTGGTAGGAGTGTATTAGGTTTCTGCTGTGAAATCTCTCCCCCCCCCCCTTATATACTAATATATCTAATTTAAAAATTACTTCTATTCAGTGATAATCAACTGCATAGAAAAGCTTCACATATTGTTTTGGTTGGAAGATAAGACTCTTGCTTATCTGTAGGCTGTAAAGCTGCAGTCATGACTCAGTTTATGTTCCAAATCCCTGTGCTGTGTCTTTCCTATCAACTACCCACTTCTGATGGGTAAAGCTGCTTGATAGAGGATAACGAGAAAGGCAAGTTGAAGCTGGCCTTGTAGCAGCTAATTTTTGTCTTAATTTCAGAATTTTTGAAAGAAGCATGTTCAAGATATGACAAGACCATACTTTATGTTCCTTGAGCTATTTTTAGGGGATGAGAGTGTTGTTTTATGTTAGCTTTCATTTGACCTATAAGTGGATGAATTTTTGCTTAAGATGATGCAGGACAAAGATCTGACAAGGTCATCCCAGATGGTTCTGTTCTTACAGTTCCTTGACTTCCAGTTACCAGTGGTGGATACCTAGGGGAACATTTTTCTTGGAGAACATGGTACTAAAATAAAATTAACCAATAATGTTAGTTTTTCAGCGTACATGTTTTCCAAAAGAGCGCCATGTAATTACTTCAAAATTGAAAAACTTCATATTTTTATGCATTGGTAGTGACTACTTTTTGCCGAACTTGTGTAGCGAGTTTTTGTGTCGTGAGCTGAAGTTCCATATTTTGTAAGAACTGCTTATCTATGAATTATTTTAAACTTATAAATATTTAAATGCTAGGAATTAAATAAAAGGGTGTCCTACTCTGGGTAAATTCCTCTCTCCTTCCATGCTACGTCTGAAACTGGGAACTTTTTCTGGCCCTGTGCACTGAGTGGCATCATCTTCCCCACTTAAACCTTTCCTCAAAACACTTAATCCCTTAAAGTAGGCCAGCATTTGCATGGAGTATATAATTCTGGTATCTTACAGGAGTATGGTCTCTTCTTTGTGCCCTCTCTGGTACATCCACTTTATCAGTTTCTGATGGGTAGTCAGATTTGCTTGCTTTACATGGGGAGCAAGTGAGGTTTATCCCAGAACGGTTTGAGGAATTAGTCTTATGTATTTGCTAAGTAGCATGAATAAAGCTTAACTGGTTACAGCAGATCCTCTTTATTGCACAGCATACTAATAAGTGCAACAGACACTTGTCTGCTATCTTAACTTCTGGTTTGGGTGAAAATTCATCAAAATGTTGCATGGTTAAAAGCTTGTTCCCTTTAAATCTTAGAACCGTAGAATGGTCTGGCTTGGAAGGAAAATTAAAGATCATCCGGTCCCAAGCCCCTGACATGCGCATCGTCTTTCACTAGACCAGGTTGCTCAAAGCTCCATCCAGCCTGGCCCTGAACACTTTCAGAGGTGATACATCCACAGCTTATTTAGGCAGCTTTTTCCAGTGTCTCACCATCCTCACACTAAAGATATTCTCCCCAATATCTAATCTAAAGGTGCCCTAATTCAATTTAAAGCCATTCCCCCTTGCCCTATTGATACAAGACCTTGTAAGAAGTTCCTCTCCAGCTCTTTCATAGGCATCTGGTAGGGACTGGAATACACAGAGTGGTAATATCCCCAAACTATTATGCTGAATGAAGACAGGCAACTGAAAACAAGATTTGCCATGTGTTGTGTGTTTCAAAACTCTTTAATAAATCCCTACCACATTCTCAGCTCTTTGTTGAGCCGCAGTCTGTTTGCCCTGACAGTGGGCGATCTAATGTGATACTGAATTATATGCAAAAATTATTTTAGTGTTGTGCAAAAGGTTTGTTTTGGGGTTTTTGCTGAGTGAAGAACACATTATTTTAGAAATCCTTCCTACATGGATATATGTAGGTCTGTGTCTTTTACCTGAGGCCTTCTGATCTTTTAAATTAAGATTCCAGTCAGTCTATTTATTACTGTCTTAACCTGGCTCTTAAAAAAAGCCCTCAAAACAAATTCTGTCCTTTTGTGGCATTTCATTGAGGGAGATTCAACATACTTCATAAAATTCTGGAGAGGTCACTTAGAAGATGAGCAGGCCAAGATTTGCTTTTATTTCTGGACTTGCTTTGTGTCCTGGCTTTCTTGATCCATTATAATGGTAATTGTAACTAACATTGGCTCGGTAATTAGAATTGAGTCTAGAACTATTGTTGTGTAACAGAATTTAAAGCAGGTTATCTCAAGGTAGGGAATCATTATTATGGCAAATGGAATTTATGTCATCCTGTCAGACTGATGACTTAACATGAATAAAGGGTGATGATATGACCGTGTTATTGCAAGCACTTAATTTTCAGTTCATTACTGAAGGAAGTGTATTAGAATATATGGAAAATAACCACAAGCTTACAATTTTTTCTAAATGTGTAATTTATTGAATAATTCAGATTGAAAATAATTTCTAGATTTCTCCAGTTCAACCTGCACAAGGCAGTTTCAGATACAAGGTCAGAGAAGGTTGCTTAGGGCTTTATCTAACTGGATCCTGGAAAACTTGAAGGGTGAAGACAGCATAACCTGTCTGGGCAGCATCCTTCTCCCTTCCCTGTCTCTCTCTTCCTTGTCTTTCCAAAGACTGGAGCCTTACTTTTCTGGATAGAACTGGCCTCTTCAGCTGGGCCTTTTAGGCAAGACCTACAGGTCTGCAGATTGCAAATCAGTGGTGGTACAGAAACAGACACCTTTTGCACTCGTGTCTGCAAGGTGAAAGGATTTATACCTGAGTGACCAGACAAAACTGAACCTGTGCACCAGCTGCTTTCTGCTACATCCTGGCTGCAGGGAGGTCTCTGCATCTTGTGATACAGGAATCAAGCCTTGAATTTTTTTTCCTTAGTCACAGACAATATTCCCTTCTCAGCTTCCTATTTCCATGGTTTGGTCAGATTATCAGAATAGGAAACAGGATGTTTCTGGGTGTGCTGTACCTATTTGTATTATAACTAGCTTTTTTTCAGTCTCTAGTTAAACAATGACCCCATTAAGTTTAAAACAGGACTGATAGCTAATACCTGCCTGGCTCAGATGTTCCTTGCTTTGATGGCTTAAATTGTCTTGGGACTATTTTTCCTTATAATTCTGGAACACAGGGGTTCAAATGTCCATGTGGCTGAATTGGTTCATTATCCTCCTTAAAAAGGGCACAGTCATATGAGTGTCTCAATACATGTGTGTTTTTGATGGTGTAAAAATGCCTGAAGTCTGTGATGTCCATTTTGAAGGAAGCATCTTTGATCACAGTTTTCATACTTACAGGTACTTTTGTAGGTGATCCACAGTGTCACTGAGGTAGCTGAGCTTCTTTGTGCCTAGTTTGTGAAATTCCTGGATTCCTTAATTAAGTTTAGCAGAGACTTGTGTATACCACATTCTGGATGTATGAAATCTGGGGTATCACAGCACCTATGACAGCAACATAAACAGACTTTAGATCTTGCTGCCTAGAGCTGTCATTCCCAGAGGGTATTTTTGTGTTGTTTGAAGCACCAGGCTGTTTGTGAATGCTAATCCAACCCCTCTGCTTTGTTTAATTTAAGGCTTCAGCTGAGCTCCATATTCTTTCTTATACAGCTCTGGAGAGCAACAACTTTAAGCGCAGCTGACAGCATTGCTATCTTGGCATCCATGTATTGAATGCCCCTCTCTTTGTGGTCTTCCCACATCCTCCCCAAATCTGCCTGGTGTTTTAAACAAGATTCAAGAGGCCTGTGTTAACTTTCCTGCAGCTGCATGCCGTACAAGGCATCTGCATTTCCTCAGGTCTGGCACCTCTCTGGAGCATGGCTCTTGACAGCACCACAGAGGATCTTCAGGAGTAACAGGGGGAAGAAAAGCAGTAATATTTTTGCCCTGTTAGGGCCCTGACTTCCATCTAAGGAGAAGAAGCAAAGAATTAGGGTCTTGTCTGTCTCATGTGGGTGGCTTGCCTGGTGCTGCATGCAGAGGAGGCTACAGGGAGGAGTTATCAACATTAATAGGAAGTTGAAGGCTTTTGTCTTGCTGGTTTACTTGCCTCTGATGAGGTTTTCTGTTGTTTGCTGTTATGGATAATTCGCTAGTAACTTTGCACTCTGCAAAGTACTGTGAGTGTAGTGAAAGCTGCTGAGTTTTGATTTGTCTGACTTTGTCTTCCAAACTGTCTCAGGAGTCTTCAGGATAAATTGGAGGAGAGATTGATTTGAATTTGTTGGAAATTCTTTTTGAAGGAATGGTGGAAGAGAACTTTAATGAGATACATAGGCCCAGTCTTAATAATTTCTCTTTTTTGTTAGTGTGCTTTCTAAATAGCAGTTTAAACTGTAAACTTTGTAAACTGTAGGTCTGGAAGGAGACCTGAACAGAGTAGAATGGCTAATGGCTTGAATTCTCTAAAAGCCTTTGGTTCAGTCTTTCTTGTGGGTTGTCATGGTGCTTTAAAAATAATTTTATGATCTTACAGTGGCTGGTTCTGTCACCCATTTTGTTAGTTAATGGTGTCAGGAGAGGGACCTAATTTATTGGGGAAAATAAGGTTCTCTTTTTCTACTAAGGATATTTGTTGCAAGCAGTTGTAGGAAAAAGCATGACATTTCAAGGTTCCTAGTGCAGTCATAACTTCCATCTTTTCACAAGTGAATTTTACTTGTGTTGAGGTTTGTGGCAGCAGTATATGAAAGGCATGTATATGTCTGCCTCAAAACCAAAAAACATGTGTAATACTGCCTATAAAATGACTTAAGTGAAAATAAGACACCTAAATGTTCAAGGTTATCCAGTTCCCAGTAGAACAAGTAAAGCATGAAGTGTACCAAAATCATCCAACTATCCTTGTATTTAGGCTTCCTCTTCTAATGAGTTCTTTGTCAATTTTCACCAAAACAGAAAAGTTCCTTTTGTAGTAAGAGTTAGTGTGTAGCAGCTCTTTGTAGAACCTACTGCATTTTGAAGATCTAGAAGTAAATTTAGAATATCTTACAAAACACAGGAAGTCCAAAGTTCAGTAAGAATTCTAAACTAGCCTCAGGGTTATTAAAAACCCCTGAGGTTTTTCCAGTGTGTTTCTCTTTAAGGGATGGTGCTCCTGTGTATCTCTCTTTAATAGATGAAGCTCCTGCCAAATCTATATATGGAAGAAGGTAGTTATGTGGTGTTCTGTTCTGTGGTTGATTTGTTTTGCCTTTTTTTTTTAAGTCATGGCACTGTATCTTTAGCTTGTAAAGAAAATAGTTTGATGGTAAGGTATGGGGAACATGACTTTTGTTCCTGGCTCCCATTGCCAGGAACAAAACATTCCAGTGTGGAAGTGTGTTGGATAGATAAGAAAGGAATAGAGGGGGACAGAACAAATGGAATAAAACTGGGAATATGTATAATAGAACTTGAGAAATTTGGAGGCATGAAATGTTGTTGGGCAAGGGGTTGACTTTCTTGGGAACAATAAGAAGGGACTGGGGTGGTGTGAAAATGTCATGTCTTTCATATCCAGTTTGTCAGGGTCTGTGTCATGATAAGCAGTTTCTATACAAACGTCTGAATCATCTGTAGATGACAATTCAGATTTACAGTTCTTTTGTTATCAGGACTCTCATGTTCCAGACTAACAACCTCGGTGACTGATTAACCCTTTCTGTGGAGATGGTCTCTAACTCCATAGCTCTAATATGTTAAAGTATGTTAAAGATGATTTGCCTGCTCTGTAGGAATGTCAGCACATTCTGTTTTATAGGCCAGCTACTCCATCCCTTTCATCCCCATTGGGATAACATTATTTGCCTTCAGATGAGGGCAACAGCCTTGACTACCTGCTGGTTTTATCTTTGTCCTCAATCTCTCTGGAAATATGCTATGAAATTGTTACTTCATATGATATCTTTCCCACTACTCACAACTTCAGTTTGTTATTCCAGCTTCCTGGACGCATGGAGAAGCTGTTGCACATGGCTGTTGATTCACTGCTCAGTCCCAGCACAGTGGCATTCTTTTTGACTCAGTCCCAGTTGTTTTCCTCCCACTCTGTCTCCTCTTCTCAGCACAGTCACTCTTTCATTGTCTTGTCCCCATTCACCTTCACCTGGCCATTGTTTGGTGTCAGTTCACTGGTTCTGTCTTGCCTAATACAACATATTAGTCCTGTGCCACCAAGTTCTCTCATCTGGTTGCAACTCTTTAGAAACACTGATTGCAGCAAACTTGTTGCTGATTTGCAGACACCTTGACACCATCTGTGCATGGGAAAGGGAACATTAAAGCTAAGTGAGAAAACCAGACTAGAACTGTCTGCTTGTGAAGGCAGACACAATGGGCAGAGCAGCTTCATCCTGACCTAAATAGTCATGTATGAGAAGGGTTGAGGTTTGTTCTGGGTTTTAAATACTCTGAAAGGCTGCTAGAAACTCCACGACTTTAAGAATCCCTTAAGCTTGCACAAAAACTCTACTTGTGGATAGTAGCTTTGGTCTTTCAATTCACAAGAGAAAGGGTGCAGTGGAAATTGAAAAGCTTCAGAGCAAGTTGGTAGAAGCAAAAATTTCTGGAGAATAGAAATCTTCAACCTCAGAAAGAGATTGCTGTGGAGAGGGCATGAAAGAAACCTATGCCTCATAAATAGATAAGAAGTAAACCAAATGGCTGGGTACTGTCTTGTGCTAGGAGGCATCAAGTGAAACTAGCAAGTTGATTCAACATTAAAACAGAGTTGATTCATCCTGCCATTGAGCTGCTTGAACTCCTTGTCACAGAATGACACAGATGCTGAAAGATTACATGGGTTCAGGGCTAACTGGACAAACTCAAGGAAGACAAGACAAATCTGTTAAGAATTAAATACAAAGACCTTGCCTCTAGTTTTAGCCACAAACTGGAATCAGGAAGACTCTTCTGTGGCAACACTGCTGCATGCTTGTCCTGTTGAAACTCTTCCCTAAGCATCTGACATTAATCATATTTGGAGACAAAAGTAAGGGGGTAGAATGATCCTTGGTAGACTCCCCTACAGCTATTCCCATGTTTGTGTGCTGTGGGCTTTTCAGCATGTATGGATTTTGTCTTTTTTACCATCACCACCCTCCGTGCTTCCTTTGCTGAGCAATTGAGAAGTCACATACCAAAAGACAATGTTGCAAATGAGTCTCCACTTGGTCAGGGCAGTGGATGTCCTCCGTAGCTGTAGTTCTCTACCACCTGCTGCTCTGTGTGCCTTCTGCAGGGTGTTCTTTTACGTAGCCTAGTTTATGCTTACCTCATGTTTTTAATAAAGCTTTCTATACAGACATAGGGAAGGAGAGGAGCTTTTGAGACAGCATAGATTTTGTAGAGGGTGGTGGCTCTAGCCAGAGAAGAGTTTAGCTTCCCTGGAGTGAGCTTCATAGACTTAAGTTTCTTTGATTTGCATGATTAGCTGAGGGAGAAGTGTGAAGGTAAGTCTGGGCTTTTTTGTTTGTTTTTGGTTTTTTTAATTTAAATCTTTAATTTTTATAACTAATTGGAAAAGCACAATGTTAGGGTTTTTAAAGCATAAGCATTTGTTGGAGTACATTGAAGCATCATGAAAGTAAAAAAAATGTTTTTTCGAAGTTGTGAGTCTGGTATGTTCCAATAATAATGTGATTTGTCCGGGATATGAAGCACTTCAGTATCTTTTAGAATTGGATATACTACTTGTATAAAACAACTAAATAAATAAATACCTCTATCTAATAATGCATTATCTGTTTAAAGGCAGAATGTGAAAAAAGACCTTTTATTTGTGACAGTTGCAGATAAAGTATCATGTTGCCTTTTGACAAGTTGTTTGCAGACTTGTACAGAGGAAAAAAATAATATTATGGACAGTAATGTAACAGTTTTACATAGCTGCTTGTAAAAAGAGATTATTATATCTAGGATTCTTTACAGAAGCTTTGACTGACTTGTCCCTCCTTTATGGAGCCCAACAGATTAATCCTTATGAGATGTTTGCGGTGTGGTGGAAGGATATAAGAGTTTTGGTATGGTGTTTACTTACTGGTTTAAAAAGGAAGGGCCAAAGCATCTCTGGACTAAGAAACCATCATCAGCCTCAGTCTGTAGTAATTGGAGGAGGAGAAGAGGAGAAAGATAGATACATTTTCTCTTGAATAGTTTATGGGTAAAATGGTAGATTTAAAAAGACTTTTTGAAGGGTACAAATTTAGGATGAGGAAATAAAATAGGACAAAATTGCCATTCTCATGGCTAAAAAGCAATGAGCTGGACAATAGATAAGACTGTCGGTTTGAACAACAACAAACCCAATGTTTTTGCATGTAACAAGTCTGAAACAATTGTCAAGAGGCTGATTATTCCCCTCTACTTTGTAACCTTTATATGCACACGAGTCTAGTTTTCCTATGCAAACAGTAGAGCTAGGTTTGTTCCTTACATTATTTTTGACTTGTGGCTTTACATCATTTGCTATTTAAAGATTCTGGGATGCTGTTCTCATCTGAAAAAGCATTTCATTGTTAAAAACTTTACGCTAACCACAGCAGTTGTGGAGGAAAAAGGTAGTTAAGCAGGCATCAGAACAGGACAGAGGATTCTTTTTTTTTTCTTTTTGCATGGCTTTACAATTTTACATAAATGATACCCGTACATACTGATGGCTTCTCAAATCTAATGAACTCAGAGGAAAAATCTGTGATAAAATCTCTGGTTTAGTTTCTTCAGTGTTAAAAAGAAGGAAAGAAAACCTAAATGTATCATTCTTGTTGATAATGAAGCTGCTGAGTTGATTCATCGCTTTAACAACTCTTAGTGAAAAATATTCCACATATCTCCTTAGTGGATCATCCTTGTGGATGCTGAGTATAAATGTTTAAGTTATCATAGTTCATTTTGTTGGGAGGTAAGTGGAAGAAATCATGATTTGGGAAGTAATGAGAAGTAAATAATGGAGATATAATGGAAAGGAAAGCTAGGACATGATTTTATATAGGCTCGGAAGACAACATAACTTCTATGCCACACTTCTGTGGTACAACTCACTTTTTAAAGGCAAGAATGATAATAAGATTTGAGGGGGAGGAGCTGCACTATGTTATTATAAAGTACGCAACATAATTTTTTGTCGTGTGTGTATAGCTTTGCAGCTACTTTGAGCATTTCTGCACTTTAAAAGCAGAAGTTGCTTGTGACTTCAAAAATTTGGTTGTGAAGAAGCAAAACTTTTTACATCCTCTGCATGTGAGTTGCAGAGTTTTCAAATACTAGTTGGCTGTTAATTGCCATTAATTAATTTGTAAGGATTTTGGAAAGTGGTGGTGGAAGTTTTCTCTCTGCCTTGCATGCTCCAGATGCTCTGAACAGTCAGAAGCAATAATGCAGACAATAATCATTCGCCTTTGACACATTCATGATCTTTGTCATCATCACAGAGCCGAAAAAGTAAGACTGCTGGTGATATAATGTGTGGTGGTCTATTTTCACATTTCGAGCAGGGAGGGATGATTTAAAAGACCACTGAATGCTAATTTCTGTTGCTTTGTTACCATGCATTTTAAATAGAAGAATAGCAAATGGATTTAATTTTATGAGACTTGCAGCCAGTAATTGCAAAAATTCTCCATCTGCTTATGAGCAGCACTAGCTCTGTTTTTGAAAAGAAGAAAGATGCTGGTATTTTCCTGATCTGGAATGAACTGGAATGAATGAATGAAATGTTCTGAAGGAGATCCCTGGGTATTGGTAGTACTGTAAGGTTGAACTGCAAGAAAAATATCTTTCAATGTAGTTTTTTTGATCAGCACTGTGACTCTTTAAAAATGCACTTCATTGCTTAGGCTCTTTATCTGCCACAAATTCATTGAACAGAGGTTGCCACTTATTTTTGTACATTTTGGTGCAGTTCTCAGCATTAGCACTCATTATCTTTTCTGAGACTTCTTTAGATGTTGCAGCAATAATAAACCACTGTGACTTAATCAGAAGTCTGTGGCTCATGACCCACCTGTGACTTTCTTCCAGTGACTTCCTTTGCTGACATTAAAACCATTAATTAGAATATAAGAAATTCTACGATATTACAAGAATTCTGCAGAGTTTGGTTTAAAAGTGATTGGACTTTTTTTCTGGAGAAAATTGTAATTGCCTAGTAAGTCAAATGATGTTCCCTTGTCAAGTTCTGGAGATGCAGGTCAGGTCACTCCTCAGGAGTGGATCAGGGAAGAAGCATTCACTTGCTGTGTGCTTCTTTGCTTTGCTTTTTGCACCACATGGGCCACTGTTCCAGATAGGATGCTGAGTTCAACAAGTCTCTGGCATGACTTGTTCTTGTTGTTCTCACTTGGTCTCCTTCATCTCCACAATATTTTTATTGCTGCTTTATTGTGTGTTTAGGTCCTCAGCTTCCAGAGCCTTGTTAGCATGTTATCTTATGTGGCATTATGCCAGTGTGGATGGGATTAAAGCAAAAGGAAACCCTGGTTTGCTGCTTGCATCTAAAGTGAGCAGCATATCTGATTGGTTATTTCTGTTTAATGAAACTGAAGTTTTGTACCTGGTGCCTCAGTCTCTCTGGGAGGCACTAGTCCCAATCTCTGTAGTTTCTAGGAAGAATAGTGTTTCAGTTTCTGTTATGTGAAACTAGACTAATTGCACGTATGGAAATCTAAACAAACAATGCTGGAAAAAGTTACAAAGAAATTCTTTTGTTTGGTTTTATGAGCTTAACTATGTAGTGTTGGAAAGAGAAGAAACTGTGCTTGAGAAAATCAA
Source organism: Bombycilla garrulus (assembly GCA_013400315.1). NCBI lineage: Eukaryota > Metazoa > Chordata > Aves > Passeriformes > Bombycillidae > Bombycilla > Bombycilla garrulus. The sequence goes on along the minus strand of VXBU01016443.1, from coordinate 876,345 downwards.
TACTTGCTAAAACTCTTGAAGACCACACAGAGGACAAACTAAGGCAAACTAGTCCATAATGAAGTAGAAACATAAAATTAAAGTGAAGAAGGGGATAATTATAAGCATAAAGAATTGACAATATGTAAGGATGAAATTGAGACTGAAGACACCAACTTGACACTTTATTTAAGTAAGATATGCGTACAGATCTGTTTTACATTGTGAAACTCTGTAGAATCCAGAAGCCTGATGGGTTATATCACGTTGCTTCTGTGGTTAAAATGCGGTCACTACTACGGGTGTGTATATTTGTTTTTAGAAAAATACCTCAACCTGCACTAGCTTTTGAAAAAGAAAACACACACATACACACCTCAACTCTAAGCTGTAATTGGTAAAAATAAAAACAAGCGTCTAGAAATAGGTTGCCGTATGTAGCTGGCAAGGAGCATCACCTCCTTTCCTGCAAACAGTAATAACTTCTGTTTAATAAACTGAAAGGTCTTGAGTTATGTATGCATAGTCAGGTGCAATTTTTTTGCCTCTGTCTGTATTTATTGTAACCACAGATCACATAAATCCTGTTGTGTTGCCCTGTAGGTAGCTTGACATTTTTCCTTTCACTCATTTTCTGTGCATGTCATATGGTAATAAGTAATTTCCAGACCAAAGTTGTGAGGATTGACAGATTGAGTGTCATAAAAAAGGCAATAGAAATAAAATGCTTTTAATAGAGTTAAAATGTTGCAGAAGCTGAAATGCAACACCAGCCTAATTGTGGCATCATCCTGGGTTTACTCACCTATGGATTTGATTGTATCTGTCATGTGCTACCCCACTTCCTGCTGCTCTGAAGTCATGTTTTTTGTGTTGCTTCTGCACTTAACGACTCACTCTTGTTATGGATATGTCCTAGATTCTTTTCTCTGACCCTCCAAATGGGTATTTTAACTATGTTTTAAATGGAGTGAGGAGAAAGTAGGCAAACACGTTAGATTGTCAGGTTCTGCAACATTGCAGACAATAAGTGCTCTTTACTTTATTAGCAGATGACCCAACTCTCAAATTAGTGACTTGGCATGCTAACGGAACTACATGATATTTCTGTGCTTTTTCAGTATGAGTCTTGCTTACACTAGTTTTTAAGGAGGATGACCCATCTGATACAGTTATCCTTCATTTAAAATGATGGTGTTGTATTTAAGAAAATAAAAATATCCCTCTTGCCTGCATTTTTTTCCTGCCTGGCGGGTATGTAACTAGCAGTAGTTGTGTGCTGTTGTGGTTGCTTTCATATGTACATACTTGAATGTGGTTAGAGATGGCTCAGGATTCAGCTGTGCTTTGAAAATGGGATTTTACTATTAAACTTGTGGATAGGTGGGATTTTCTTTTGTATGTTAAATAAAAACATAACACACTTCAGCTGAAAGTTTTAATTCAAACCATATATATGAAAGTCAGGGAATGTGTTACTCTGATTTTGGTCCTGGTGCAGCTAATTGCATACAATCACTTGAGATTCTATAAACTGCAAATGAAAATATGATAGAACTTCATGTACCAGAGAGATTAAGTGGTTTAGGAGAGAGAGAGGGGCAATGGATGACCTCGCTGGCTTTTGTGGTCAGCTACAAAACATGAGGACTTGTTGCTTTACCTTTTAATTGTTAGAAAACCCAACTCATTTTTTTTTCCTATCTCACTCGCTGATTTGAAGGGTGTAAGAACAAACTATTTTATTGAATACACACTTCAATAACACAATAAAAATTAATCTCACCCTTTTTGTCCTGTGCATTTGCTTAGAGGCTGTAAACTACACTGGGTGTTAGGAACACAAGTAGGCTGCGTGATTGCGGTAAGTGTGTCACATCCTGCCCTCAACTTTGCCCTCCTTGGAGGCTCTGGCAGTCTCTCTGTGGTTTGCCCACTAGCCAGCTGGGAGTGGCTCGAGAAAACTTCTCAAACCTGTGGATCTGGTTCTCGAGCAAACTTTCAGACTTAACAGTATCTTGATGCTCCTTGCCAAACCCAATTAGGAGAGGGGCGAGGGTACTAGGGCAGGCTTTCAAAGTTTCACGGAAGACTCATCTGTAATTTTGTGACAAATTTAATTGTGTGTATTCAAAGCATGTAGTATGGAGATTGCTGCAGGGCTTTTTCCTCCTTGACAACCCAGTCAACTCCTTTGTAAACATAAGACTACCAAAGAGCTTCCTTCTTCTGTGAAAATCTTCCCCCATCTCTGCTGCAGGAGTAGTGTTTCTGGCTGTATTTGGAGGGGAATGGGCAGGCAGCTGCTTTGACATTGGAAATGTACAGTGTAAATGCCAGCACATCTTTCTTTGTTAAATAAATATGAACAGCTCCTTCCATAGGGATTCTTAAAGATAGTTATCAAGTCAAGGCATGTCACTGGAAATTTGTGTGTCATATGAATTCCCTGTCATTTTTGTCATCAGCAATCTTTCTATTTCTTACTTGAATGTCGTCTCTTCCTGTATCTTGCCAAACTCTGAATTCACTTTCTCTCCTTCTTGGTCTGGAATCTAACCATTAAAAGCCAATATTAGAAACTGAGTCCACTGTTTTTCTCTTTTACTCTGTGGAAGTTTTCACTTATACACAATTGTGTCAAAAGATTGTAGATTGTTTATAGGGAGCTTTTAAGTTACTCATTCTTCAAGTAATTCCATTCTCTATTTTGTCTTGATTAGCATTTGTGGGGTTTTTTTCTCATGAATGTGCTTTTGATATAGCCACCGTAAGGGAAAGGAAAATGATGTAAGAATTATATTTTTTTACTCTCTCTAGACTTTTTTTTTAATTTTAGGATGCAGTTAGTCAGAAAATGGCATTTTGAGCATCAGGAAATCATATGCACAAAGCATAAACACTTGAGGTCTTGAATTTTTTTCACCCTTGGGGAATTAAAGCAGAATTTTTTCCCTACTGTTACAGTATTGAAGCTAATACTGTTTCAATTTGAAAGGCATAAGCAGAGTTCTGGGTGGAAGAAAAGGCATTTTGAAGCAGTTTTCTGTGATACTGAACAGGGACTCCAGAAAGGGCCTAATTGCTCCCTATGCAAGTTTTACTGTCTCTTTGGTTAGCAGATGGTTTATTTCTATAGTTGTAGGTGTGTAATAGTCAAGCTGAAAAATAATCGGTGCAACTTTCACATACAGCATGTGCTCAGGATATTGGAAGGACTGGCCAGAGATATGGATCATCTGCTAGATGCATGTCTTTTTAGAGAATCTGTAACTAGACAAAAATGTTGTTGTCTCTCAGCTGATGGATGAAGCGTGGTGAAACACTGGATAAGATATTAACTGATGCAGCTTTTCAGGTTTGCACTGAAATGGTGGAAGCAGCAGGGGCTGTCCAGGTAAGGAGAAATTGTCTTGTCATCTCCTTATATTTTCCTCTAATGGTATGGACAGGGTGCTGGGCTGAGGATGTGTGTGCAGAAGATAGTGAGGATGAAACTGGATCTGTGTTCCTGTTGTCATGAGCAATGGTCTGGCTGTAAAGCATTACTGGAGGCTTGTGCCATCAGGATGCTGGTGTGTTTGCTGGTAGCAGGTACAGGCCCTGAAGAGGTGCCTGTGGAGAGTCTCCTCAGCAGGTGTGTGTGAGCTGGTTTTGATCCGATAGGTGTCAAATGTCTTGATCAGTCACTGAAGAGGAGAATAGGACATCAGTGAGATAAGAGGTGACCAGCGAGAAGAAGGAAAAGGACTTGAGGCCTGACTTTGGAGAAAAAGAGGGGTAGACTGGGAGGGAGGAAATGCAGAAAAAGGAAGTAATAGCAATATGGTGGAAGCACACAGAGCTCATGATTTCTTAAGTTTATTTTGCCTGTCTTCCTTCTACTGTGTGCTTGTCATCTCGTGACAAGGTGTTAGCACAATCCATCGGTGAGTGGCACAACTGTGTCACCGATCATCCCCTGTAGGCTTGGGGTGCCTGCTGTGCTGCCTCTGGGGGAGGGCTGGGCCAGGGGGTGAGTCAGGGGCAGCCCTGGCAACGCAGCCACTGTCTGCCCTCGCTGCCTGGCTGAGTGCTGCACTGGAATTTTCCAGGTAGGGCGCAGATAGAGGTGAGAGGGAGAGCGCGTGGGACGGGATTTGGACAGGGAAGGGCTCGTCCTGGAGAGAGCTACCCGTATGCCGAGCCTCCGGTACATAAAGGAACACCAGTAATAAATAAACTAATAAATCAGGGGGAAGATGCAGCAGATAGATTTAAAAACATATAACGCCGCCTTTGCGCTTTATTACCTTTTCATTACCATTTTCCTTTATTAATCTGAAACATGCACTGACTTTTTTTTTTTCTCTCCCCCTCTCCAGCGTGGATTTCAACACATACTTGTGCGGGTGCCAAGAACACTGTGTTCTGTTAAGTCACGGGGTGACGTCGGGTGCTGGCCGCCCGCCAACCTGGGTCAAGTTCATTCAAATAAGTTTCAGCAGCGGCCCTTGCTGCCCCAGCCCCGACAGTCCTGCCTTTGCATGGTAGATGGCTCTCTTGCGTTAGTTTTCCGGAGAGCTTGGGATTTCAGGGCTTTAAATTTTACAGGNAAAAAAAAAAAAAAAGAAGCCTGACCTCGCATGAATCTATGAGGAGAGAAAAGGAGATGGCCATGGGTTTACTGAGCAGAACAAGGTCTGCAAGTTGGAGCATGTGTTCCTCTGCCCACTGATTTTTATGATTTTTTTACTCCTGTCCTTGGATGGCTTTTAATCATGATGTAAAGACTTTGTGTCTTTAAAGAAGGAGCTACTCCTGAGTTTCCAGTGTCAGTCGTGGTCATGAGAGAAATAGATGAAAAGGCACAAAGTGTGTAAAAGCGACAATGGCTGTGCTAGATTAATCACTTCCCTTTCCTACAGGATTTTGTGTTTTGCTCTGTTAGCTCTGGAACTTTGGACTGCTCTTAAAAATGCATTAAGTAAAGAAATCTCTTGGTTGGGGTAAGCTTCGCATGTACAGGATTATCCCATGTCATGGTGTTAAAAAAATCGGACCAGTTTTCTCGGTCTCTTTATTCCAGCTTCCCTTTCAGGGGACTGTGTTGTTGCTACTTTGCATAGCAGCATATTTTTCCTTCCTGTAACCCTACCAGAAGTCACACTAGATCCCCTCCCCTTCACTTCCAGTAACTGCTCTGTGAGCAATAATTTTGGAACTACTGGCAAAATAAGAGTCTTTGACAAGCTTCTAACATCCTTACAACTGGAGAGCGTTTGTAACACCAGAGACATCACTAACTGGTCTCTAAGACAGCTGTTGATATTTTAGTATTTAATGAGAAACCCATTCTTCCTGTTTGTTTCTGGAATATATATTTTTAATTAAGAATGAGGTCTCTGGGAAAACTTGGTGTTTTCAGAGAGTGCTGATTGGTTTTAAAGAGAATAGAGAAGTGAATTTGCAGGTCATGATTTAGATCTGTTTTCACCATCTCTCATTTGGATAGATTAGCCATTTTATTCTTTTTAGCTGTACACCAAGTTTCTAGGTCTTGGCTCACTTGATATTTGGCTTTTAAGGGAGAGAAACATAGTAGTGTCAGGTTCCCATGATTCAACACCCACTCCTGAAACACCCACTCCTGAGTTACCTGTTGGTGCTTGCTGGCTTATCTTCTCTGTGTGGGAGAGTGGAGGATGATCAGATTTGTGTTCATCACTAGGTGTCACTCACTTGCAATTACTTAAAGTACGTTTCAGGGCAAAATTAAAAGAAACAAGAAACTCTCTTGCTTCCTACCTCACCCAGTTTGGGTGTGTGAGGGAGAAGAAATTGGTGTGAAATCTGGAAAAGAATATTTTCTCATCCCTCTTTCCCATAAAACTATTGTATGTAGTGTTTTGTGTAATTTTATTGCTTTAAGTGTGTCTCAGTCTGTTGGCTTTTCTTCTTTTATAATTCTGTCGATGCAAGATAATGTTTTCTTGTATATTTTCAATTGTCTTTTCTGATTCCTTTTCAAGTGTGTAAAAACTTGAAGAGCATGTAAAAGATATGGAAATCTAGCTCAAGGGACTACAGGATCATTTTAGAGAACACTTGGAAAAAAATGAGATGACAGGACTCAAAATTTTTCCTGGAACTTGACTGCTGAGCTGTGTTGGGCAAAGGATGCTGATTAAAAACTGCACGTATAAAGATGATTTATCTTTGTGTTATTTAACAAATTATGTGGAATGTAATGCCTCAGCTGAGTCCTGGTCAGCCTTCTCTTTCATCAAACAATTAGTGTGGGGAATGTATGTTCAGTTGTTGAAATATGTAATATTTCAAAATTTTAACACCAGTGCTGAGTAAATACAAGTGAGGGAGAGGAGGAAGGTTAAAAAGTGAAACTCAATAGGTTTGTTCAGCGCACACCAAATGCTTGAAGTATTTTATTTTAGAGGAAGGTTTTTCAGAGAGTGTAGAAGCGTCCATGTGGATAGCTGGAAACTTTATTGGCAAAGATGACAAATTTCTTTTCCTGTATCTCTCACCCTTCCCCTGTATTTTTCCCTTGAAATGGGATGTGTGTTTTATCTAGCCTGGTTCAGTCATTTGGTTTGGGGACTGCTGTGGATTAGAATGTTTCGTAGACTGTGCCTTCCCTCCTTTGTGTCCAAGTAAACTGGGTTGTGTCTGTCTCCTTGGGAAATTGAATCTCATGGAGAGTTTCAAGGCAGTAGTCGCTGGGCAAGGTTCTCTAAATGGCTCCAGTGGTGTTAAACGTAGACTTGGAGTGTCAGCAAAAAAAAAAAAAAAAAGGTAGAAAACCAAAGCTTGTCTATTGTGCATTTCTTTCATCCTCTCTCCTGTATAACCAGAAGCATTATTTCAAAAAGTATAACTATATACAGAAATTACCTTCCCCCACCCTGTCTTATACTAGAATTGTAGAAGCTATTTGAGCTCACCTTCTTCTGTGAGAAAGGTGACCGCAGCCAAGGAAACTCCTCCTAGTAGACAAAAGTTGTTGTTCCTGCGAACCTGCAATGATGATTTGCTGAATTAACAATAATAGAGCAAATCTGCTATGTGGATATCGATAGAAGCTACGTGCTAACTGTATAAACACATCAATCTCTTAAGTTCTCTGTCAGACCCTGTGTTTACAATGTCTTCGCTCATATTTAGGCCCTAAAACCAGCATGAATTTCTTATGACAGCTGAGAAGAAAACAAGCAGCCTCCACTGATACCTGCACAGATATGACAGAACTCTTAATCATAAGATTTAGTTTCCCTTTGCGAAGATTATAGGTTGAGATTCATCTCCTTGTTCTATCTTGGATTACTAAGTGTTTGTGGCTGTGTGTCACTGTATTTATCTAGTCCACATGCTGTATTTGAATTTAACTGAGAGTGTGTTTGAATGAATAAAGTAGCATAATTTCCTTCCCTTCCCCTGAAGGAGAGGTGGGTTTTTTTTTAAGTATGGCAGCTATTATGACTAACTATATAATTACACCTTTAATCAGACTAAGCTATTTTAGATACACAGTAGCCCCATATGGCCCCTCAGTGCTGAACTGAAAACCCTCTAAAGATGCATAGTATGGCTCATAGTCACCATCATCACTCTTAATCACTCAGCATATTAAAGCCACCGTGCAGGAGTGTACATGGCGATGCGATTTACTTTTGGGGGTGGTGGTGAGGACAGGGAAGAGACGCATGTTACTGAAAATTCCTTTTAATGATTCTGGATCTGTGAGGACACCATTGTATGTCTCTTCTTACTGCCTCTGATCACTTTGCCGGCATTCAATGAATTCCTTCTACTATTGTTTTGTATTTGAAGGTGAATGTGGCTCTGACTTGGGGAGAAGTTTTTAGTCGCTCTGGGCTCCTGAAGCTACTGATGGGTGTGGAAAGCAAGTGGTTCAATGCTCAGTTCAGAGGCATGGCCTCCAGAAAGCCTCTCTTTGTCTGAACAATGAGTGAGGTGTCCTTGTCTTCACAGCTCTTCAAAGACACAGCAGGGCTGCTGAGTTTTCCACTTCGTGCAAGCTAACTGCAGTCTCTAATTTCTGGCATCCTGGGATTCATCCTTAATATAAGGAAATGTACTGCCACCACTAACATATCAGTTTGTTCGTTCACGCCTTTCACCTCTGGTGTAAATTCTGTGACTTTAATAAAGCCTAATAAGTGCTATTTCTTGCAGACCTTAATTATACTAGCAGCCCATTTTTAAAAGAAATCTTTTGCTCTAGTTGCAATACAGTTGTTGCTTCCAATATTTACTTCAGTTGTTTCATGTTTTGCCTGATATGGTTTTGTTTGTTGCTTGGTTAGTCGGTTTTGTTTGTTTTTAAGTAAAGAGGAAGAATGGGGGTGGGGGGAGGCAGATGTCACATAATGAAGGGATACCACCAGAAAGGCAGTTCTGTCAAGTGCAGCCAGGTGAATGGACTGTACAAGGTGGCACACATGGTTTACTTTGTTGTCTTTTCTGGAACTAACATAGGCTACTTTGAGGCTAAAATGTTAAATATTGTTGGGAGAAGGCTTGAAAATGGCTGAGAATGCTATTTAAGAAGGTTAAAAAGAGCTTAGGGTTGTGCTGTGATTTCACATGGAAAGGCCCGAAGTTCAGAAGTGAGCAGACCTGTAGCTCCAAAACGCACACATGCACCTGACAGAGTTCTTGGTCTTAATTAGGCAGTCTGGTTTACTTCACCACGACTGAAAAATTCTGAGCATCATGTTTGCAAAAGGGATCATGGCAAGGCTGGAATTTGTTGCCTGTTACTGCATATTTTCTCACAGCTTACTGGATATACATGAATATTGCACAGGGATGTTGGTACAGCACTAAGATAAGGGCAACAAATTAAAGCAAACATAGGAAATGGGAGAGCCTAAAAATGTGCAGACAGCTCGTTCAGCACAACTGTTGATGGCTTGGCCTTGAGCTCAGTTGGTGGAGCTGCTGCTGCCTGTCTGCCAAGATGATGTGTGTGATGTAATTGTGCCAAGCCCATACTATCATGGTATTACAGCAGAACTGTCTGTGAATTGGGCATGTTCTGTGTTACACTCAGGTACAGTAGCAGGGTAAATGGAAAGGTTTTGCCAATACTGTATATATGTAGGGTTACAGCTTGAAGTGGATATTTTGAGGCAAAAAGGGCTAAGTGTCTATTGCTGAGTAGATAGAGAACAAAGTCTTTGCTCGGTGCCAATGTTCTCTCTTCTGCTAAATGACCCTACAAGGATGCCCCTCTCCCTCGCTACAGAGGTGCATTGCAAGCTGCAGAGGAAAGATCTAAGAATGGCTGCACAGGACAGATTAAAAACTCATCCAGCCCATTGCCCTGTCTGTGCTTGGGGCCAGAAGCCCACAATGTGGACACTGGGTATAAGTATAGATTAAGCTGAAAGGATTAACTGGCCAAATAAGAATAGCAGTTGCTTTCTTGCTGGCTAAATATGAAATAATCCCTGATCTTCAGTTAAAATGAGGTATCTGAATGCTAGAAAGTTCTGAGTGTTTTTTGTTCTTTTGGGTTTTCTTGCTTGGAGACATATTCTTAAGATACTTATATAGTCCTAAACTGAGCTTGTTTATGTGGTTGCGTGCAATTTCTTTATGCAACATTCACAACCCCTTCCTGCTTTCTGAAGTTTTTGGAACAGTTAGTTAATTCTAACTCTTCATCTTCCTCTTTGACTGAAATTTGCAATTTCCTTTCAAGAAACAACTTCCTATTGAGTACTAACTTATCTGACCACTTTGATGTATTTGAAGTATTTTTTTTAAGTCCTGAAGGCGTTGCAAAATCCAGTGTTGTCTTTACAGCTTGAATTTCTGCACTGTCTGAATTGAGGAAGTACAGAAGTGGGTAGGAGCTCATCTAACTAACAAATGAAAATACAATTAAGTATTAAGTTGTGCTTGATCATGCAGTGTCATTGTAAAATTCAAACTGTGGTAATTGAAACCTGGCTAGGCAGCTCAAGAGGACTGAATTGTCACATTTTTGCTGTGATCAGCATCGACTTTGGGAGATTTGGGAGTTGTGTGGATTTCCAAAAAATGCTGCAGCATATTTGGAGGCAGATGCAGCAATGGGCTGATTTCTGTGGTGCAGCTCATCATCATGCCAGAGCTACAAGAATCTAAGTCCTGGCCTGCAAAATAGCCATTAAACTTAGATTTAGATGCCAGTGTTCTATGTACAATAAACAGATGAGCTTAAGTGCTAAATAACAGGATTCCCAGCTACTGTCTTTCTGACCAAGGAACACTTAAGCTCCCTGGTGTTCCTGTACTTTATCTAATGCCTTTTTGATGTGGAGCAGGGACTGGAGCTCTTCAAGACCTTTTGAATCCTGTGGGATTTTGTTCTGCAGTGACACAGCCTTTGAGGGAGAGGTAGAAATTATCTCCTCATTGCTTTGTTGGTGGGGTGAGAGCTTTGCAGAGAGGAAGGGATTTAAATTCTCTTAATATAGAGATTGTCTTGCTGGAGTTCAGGCTTCTCTGTTGCTTAGGCTGAAATGCTTGGAGTGTTGTAGTGTTTACTCTTGTGGATGTGCTTTCCAATGCAAGCAAGACATGTATAACATGCTGTGGGTGGAAATCCCTGCAGAGCATAAACTCACACCTACTGAATCAAACCCCTAAACAGGCTTAGGTACAGAAGTACCAACTTTGTACTCACAGGCTTATATGTCACATAAACCATGAGTCTGCAGAGTTGCAGTGCATCTGGTTATGTTCAAAAGGACTGACCTCTTGGACTTTGATGTCTGAATGGCATCAAAACTCTTGGAGCCTAAGTCTTAGCTTTTAGAGCTGAAGATAATCTTATGTATTTGCATGCATAGAACATTTTTAATGTTTTCTTTTAATTGTCATCTCCCTGAGGTTGTCCAAGTGATTACCAGACTGCTGTTTTGAGGAGTTAACCAATTAAGTGAGGACTTTCAAAGGTCATTTAAATTTGAATGTGTGCTTACACTGATTTTAAATATAAATGCTTTGCAGATCTGCTTACCTCACCCCTGGTCACTAACAGTGCTCAGTGTTTTTACATGGGAGTCGGTGTCTAGCACCTGTGCAAAATACATTTCATAACAAAGTTGCCAGATACAGTTGAGAATCACTTGTGAAAAATTTGACTTAAAAAACATGTCCTCAAACCACAGGAGATTGCTAGATTTAGTCTTAAACGTCAGGCTTTCTGACTCAGTCCTGCACTTACACCACACCACTAGATGATGACATTTTATTGAGAAGGTTCACCAGTTCAGGCAGTACTTCATAAACATCATCTGCTTTTTAAAGTAGATCCTTGGCTTTCTATTACAGCTATTGTTTCCTCTTCTGTATCTGAAATTTGAAACAGGGANTTTTGTAATTCACTCCCTGGAAATCTTCTGGTTTAATTTTATTTCATCAGTCACAAGTAGTCATATGGTGGTGGTTGCCATCTACAGAAAATTATTTCTTCTGCTTCCACCAGTGTGGTTGTATATGTTGTCTGTCAAACTACTTTATCCTCTGTACTTCTTTGTGCCAGGGTTACATCTATAGAGAGGCCACATTTGTGCATCTGGTCTTCAGAATCTTGGCCATGATATCTGGTAGTAGTATAAGAGCTAGAAAACCCATGAGCATGAATCCAGTGGTGTTGCTATCATAGCAAACCTGATTTATATGCTTTCCGGATCTTCTCCCTACCTTGTGCTTTTTGAGTGGTTGTCAAATGAAATAGAGGAGTTTTTCTCATCTCTGCCTGTTTTTCCTGGACTACTGTACCTACTGTTGAGGACATGAATGAGGTATTGCTTTAATGCTGTCCAAATTCTAGTTTATCACTACAGTAAGTATAGTAATACTTGAAACCACAGAAACAATTGTGATACTGACCTTGAGTTTTAAGATTTTGAGTATAAGAAAGCATTGCTGCTTTTGCTGCCTATTCTTGTGCGATATGTTTCTGTAATCCTTCAGATCTCAAGATAGCTGTCGTGGAAGTCCTCCAAATATTTTTTATATATTTGGAACCAATTTCTAGATGATGTATCAGTGTGTAGTGGGTTGTGAAGGGATGTGGAGTTAATTTTTGGGGCAAGGAGGAGTGGGTATGTAGGTGCATTCATCTGCTTTTGACATGTGGTCATGTTTCCTTTTCTGTTTAGTAAAATTTATCTTGAATTATTACAACCTTACATAGAAGAAGTTAGTGAAGATAACTGAAGTTTCTGTTCTGCAAAAAAGTAGAGTGAATTAAGGAACCTCTTTATAGCCAGATTACTTATTAGGCAGAATAAGCTAACAAATTAACATGAGGTGCATAGAAGTACACAAAGAGAATCCTAAAACTGGGGAGGAAAAGTATGTGACATTTCCTAAATGGAAAATGACAGGCTTATTTAAATATAAACAAGCAAATGTAAATGCTTGTGTGTAGGATGTAGTGAGGTGTATACATGTTTTCTTTCACTGTGTTGTTAGAGAGTATGGGTGACTTGTTACATTCAATTTTCAATTTCTTTAATGCTTTCTCCTTAAGAAGTGGTTGTCTCATTAGGTAATCTAAATTTAATTGTGCAATTTTGCTATTTTACATAGGGTAGTCTTTCCGTTCCTTCAGTAAGTGCATTCCAGGAACAATGCTACTTCTACTTGGCTGTAGTGATTCAATTTTGAAGGACTTTTGTTAATAGTAAAATGAAAAGAAAAAAATAAAATCTCTTGTTTGATGCTACTCTTGGAAATTGACACAGATGGTCAATTTTTGATCTGGAAACTCAGTTCTTCCTCTCTTTTAAGTGATTAATCCGTAACAGAATCAGTTGGCTTTTGGCAGTTTGGAGGGAAAATGCATTTAATGTGTCTTAGATTTCCAAGCCTAAATTTGGCTGTAGCAGATGTCAATAAACATGTCAAAAGGATTTTTATCCTGAAGTCTTGGTATGTGTTAAAGTTACATTAATGGTCTGAATTGCAGTAGCTGTGGAAAACTGTAAGTCAGCATTTTGAATATCAAGGGTTTAATTGCTGCATTTGTGATTGTACTTTAACATTATTTTGACATAAGAGTGTAAAAAGAAGTAATATTTTCTCCAAGAATATTCAAATGCTTGTCTGAATACTGAAAATATATTCCCCTTTATGTCTAGACTAAATCATCTTGCACCATTATATGACACAGCTGTGTTTCTTGTTCTGAATTTCCTTAACTAATTTTTTGCTTTATTTTAATGATATAATTAGTGTGTAGTTTGCTTTTAGTGAATTGATAACTGTAGAACACAATGTGATGCTTACCTTTCCTGTGATGTCTAAAAACTTGCTTTAACTTTGGCTCTCCATGTCTGAGAAGAGTTATAATACATTGACAGATTTGTGTAGTTACTGTCCTAGCACTGAAAGGAAAATACTGTGTGAGTTGCAGTCTAAATCATTAAAACATCCATATAGATAAACTGATTTGCTTTCAGCAAATAGAAACACTGCAGTTCTGCCCTATTTTGTACCCTGAAAAATGACCCTTAGATCCATGTGAAATTTTTGAGCTTTTACAAGACAGGTTATTATTATTAATATTATTGGTTTTGTTCAAACCACATCTGCTGCAATGTCTCGCCATTTTTCTGACCCAAATGAAATTACTGTTGTTGTGAGCTGGGGAATGCAGATCATCCAGGCAGCAATTTAGTTTACTCTATGCACGAGTATCTCTTTGGTGATTGAAAGTGGGAGATACAAAATGATGCAGTGTTTTAGTTACCATAGACCCTGATGGCCGCTTGTTGCTACTGAAGTAATATGAGTGCATGCTGTATTGTTTCTCTAGACTAAGAAAAGAACTTCTGATTAAAATAGTTGCCAGTAAGACAAGCACAAAATTGATACAGTGGGTGCCAAAATTTGCACTTCTGCATTTAGGCAATAAAGCTGCCTGTCACACAATTCCTAAAAATGGTGCAGCCGGATGCACAGAACTGCTTGAGCACTTCTTCAAAGCTGCTGTCACTGCCCCCTCTCCTTTCCCAATTTGGCTTTTTTCACTTCCCCTGTCCCAAATTTTCAGTGCGGAGCACAGCTCCCAGAGCTTGCTGGTGTTTGAGAGTTAACTGCTGTTTAATGAAAAGTTGTTGTGTTTTTTTTTACTTTTAGTACAAACTTTAGGCTCCAATTTGTGGCCCCAAACATTTCATGAAATTGCAACTTGCACAGTATTTTTTCTTAGTTGCTTCATGCTTCAGACATTGCAAGTTTTTTATTAGAATGCTAATAAGTCGCTTCCAAGTTCAAGAGGTTTGTAATGCTTTTAAGAAGTCCCGCTAGCTGCAGAGTTCAGTCTGAAGGACAAATATCACATAAGCATTTTTACCTTGGGAAGAGGAAAATTAGGAGAATATGTTTGTTAGTACCTTGTAGGACAAATTTCTAAATGCTTTTCTGAGATGTTGAATTAACTTCTATGATTTTAGCATTATCCTGTTAGCTTCCAGCTTCCCTTAAAGCTTCCCTTTCCATTATAAAAAAATATCCCACACATGAATTTTGCATTTTCCACATGTAAATACACACTGACAGATGCTAACAGAATAGAAAATAAGATAACAGTTTTCCATTATTTTTCCTTTCCCCTTCTGAAGCACTGCTTTAAGAATGGAAGTGAAATTAAATCATCATAATCTCTCAATCTGGTTTGAGATAGTGGAGGCATGAAGCCAAAAGGCATTGGTGACTGCCGTGGAAACCAGTCAACTATTGCTTTTTCAATTATGTTAAAGTATGCAGACATGCACTGAGGCTCTCTTTCTCTTTGCTTCGTAATTCTTAAGAATTATCTTAATTCTTCTTAATAATACTACATCATACAAGCTTTATAATCCTTATAAGGAAATGCTTAATACAAATTATGGATGTTTGTATTTCAGGGCTCCTTTCTTTACAAGTTCTCGATGTCAGCTGCTAGCCTGTTCTTAGAGAATTATAGTCCACTGAGTTTAGTTGTGTAAGGATTGTATTTGATTACCGGGACATTTCAAGTGTATGTTCTTGATAAGTTTGTGTGTGCTTATTTTCTACAGAAGTTTTAAATATCTGTGATTGTCTCCTGCAATGTATGTTATACCCATATTATGGCAGTCATGTCTGAATGTACATGAATTACTGAATGCAATGTAACACACCTATATTACAGCACACACATTTTTATTCTAATCTAGATCTCAAAGGAGTTTTAAGGTCTGTAATTTGAATCTTTTCAATGTGTTGTGAACAATCAGCGACAGCTAAATGTGTCCAACTTAAGACAGAATTGTAGCAATTAGCACTTTTGACTCTATATATTTGTATTTGCAACAGCATTACAATTTTCAGTTACAATGCTGTACTGAATTGGTGGTTACTTTATTGTCCTTCTGCTCCCCCAAAGTTTAGGCACATGATCTGAAAAAAAATCTGTAAACTTTGTGTTGGGCTTCGTTTCCTTTGTTCTTTATCCAAACAGAAACTTAGCTGAGTACATTTAATGTATTTTTCAAAATAGTTTCCTTGTTTGGTGTTCTTTGGCTTGGAAAAGCAATTAAACGAGTCTTCCATTTCTTTAGCCTGCATATAGGTGCTCCATCAATGTTAGAAATCAGTTTAGATGAAGGTGGTGCTTTTGTGTGTATGCACATGCTCTCATCACTGACACATTATTTCAGACGTGGTAAGACGTTTCCTGCCCTGAAATGTTTGCTGTTTAAAGTAGTTTTAACAGTACAAAACTGCAAAATGATCTAGAAAAGGTAGGCTGTGGAAGGACTTCTGGAGAGGAGGGAAAGGGTTGGAAGAAGCTGGAAATGAAGAGGAGGGAAGAAATGAAGGGACTATTTTAGGCTTTGGGGGCAGTTCCGCAGGAGCTGTGAAGCAATAAATGGGGCAAAGGGAAGCACAGTCAAGTGAGAAGAATGTGGAGTGAGTGGGAGTAGAAGAAAATGAATGTAATGTGCTGCACTGCCTGGCAGCCTGGTGTTTCCTTAAGCTGCCAGTGCTGTAGCTGTGAACACTGGCACTGCTGCAGCTGGAAGTGCAGAATCTAATTTCAGGATGTTTCTGTGTGTCCCTGTGGATATTATTTAACAAAAAATTTTCCACTAAGTGCTGAGCATTATTGCAGAAATTATGCCTGTATTGCAGTTGTGTTGTACAACGCCATGACACTTGTGTTTCCATTATCTCTCATTTTTTTCTTTCCTTTTATGATAAGTGCTTTTGTAAGGGTTTTCACAGGAAACTGCAGATCAACCAAAGAGGAGAAATAGGTGTGAATGATTTGTACTTTACTGAATATCTGTGTGCAATCCCTCATTTAATTGATTATTCTGGAATTGCTTCCTTTAATCTCAGAAATAACATGCTTGCATTTATCGTCTACTTTTAGAAAGAGAATACATAATATGAAAGATTTGGAAGTCTTTGTTCCCTGATCTATCTATACAGTGACATTACTGTGAGATGCATTTCTTATTTAGAAGCCAGTTTTTAAAAAGCTTGCAAGATGGTTGTACAGTTCATAACTGTATTGGATAAAGATAAGAAATGAGCAATTTTATAAGGAAATACTTAATTTGCTTAGACCAAATGATCTGTTTGGAGAAAAAAACAGCAAACTTTTGAGACTTATAGAAGGGTTTGGTGCTAAATGCTTGTCTGCTTTCCCACAGTTATATCTGTTTGTCTAGTAAAAGATATTGCCTCCCATTGGAAGTGTTTGTCCTCTCCAAAGGCTTGAATTCAAACAAAACAGTTGCTTGAAGATGGAAATGTATTTCCTCCTTTAACAGTACCTACTGAATCCTGCAGGTGTTTAGTCTAGGTGCTTTAGGATTTAGTTCATAAATAATAATTTGGCTTTTAATCATGCCTTTCAGTTGAGTCCTCTTGTTACATCCAAGCTTTAACCGGGATGATTACCATAGCATCGCCTAAACCAGAGACAATAAAACTGAGGTTTCATGGCACAGATCCACTAACTTTTATAAATGAAACTAAGTGAATAACTATAAACAAAGAATGTGAAAGTAGGTTATCAAACCATGTGATAACATCTGTTCCTTGGAAACATGAAAGTAACTATTTCTGTGTCAAGAACGAAACCCTGGTTAAGTGCTATTATAAGCTGACTGCAATTTTCCTGTGTGCCCAAACTTCAGTGTATAATGTTGAGGCTTCTGTGCGAAATGATGTAATTATCTGCATGCCCTATCGGAGTCAGGTATTTATATTTGAAAGCCTGGGTCTCTGTCATCTGGAGGATCCTTATCAAGATGAGAGCTCAACTGCGTGGGATAATATGCAGTTGCATGAGATGAGACCTGGTTCTGTCCCTGAATAGTTTGCAAGATGCAACACGTGAAGTAGTGTCTCCCCCTTCCCCTCTTTTTTTTTTTTAAGAAAGGAATGGAGAGCAAGGGTTATGGTAATTCACTTGAATGTAACATTGGCTAACAGTATGCATAAATTGTCTTTAACAGACAGTCGTTTTCCCTGAGAGAAAATTAAGGTGTCCTTGTGTGATGGAAAAAAAAACATTAGACAAAGCAGGAAAAGCACTTGTAGGTTTGCCATGTTAACATTTTTCAGCATTATTTGATCTGTTAGAAGTTGGCTATTACTGATTACAGACTGATGGTGAGATCGGTGGTAATGAGATATTAGGTAGTGATAGATTGAATTCTTAATGCTAAAGAAATCAAGTAAACTGCTAAAACGATGCTTTTAAAGAGATGCAGTTGCAGTGCAAATGCTACAGATGCCAAGATTGCAGCAGGGTCTATCCTCCACAGAGTACAAATCAGTGTCCCTTAACTGATATTTGATAATTTTGTTTTGTGCTCATTTTGCACTTCAGCAGCTCACTCTCCCCTACTATTCTTTCTGTCTTTGTGCACAGCAGACAACAGTTTTGTTTGGTCTTAACCTTTGGGATCACTATTTAATTCTACAGAGTACCCTCAGAAGTAAAATGCTTCTTGCCTTGCAGACTGATTTTGTATAAAAAGGCACTTGGGCTGAGACGAGAGCCTCACCTGTTTCGGTCGGCTGATCCATGCCTCAGAACAACCTGTTCTGGGAGAGGCAGGCTGGAACAGCTTGTGGATATATCTCCAGAGGTATAGCCTGCTTAACCTGTTTGCCTTGTGAAAGCTGAGGTTTCTGCTTGGGATTAGAAGTTACGGCTTCGATTTCATCTTCCTTACCACTTGTGCATTCTTTACCTGGCTTGAAAAAAAAAAAGTCAGTAAATACCATCTTTGCATTAGGTATATAAAAATATCTGGTTTGTTGTAATTTTAATTACTTTTCCCCTGAAGTTCTTATTTTGAAGATCATATTTTCGTGTTGATTTTTGTGTCTGCAAAATCTTATGTTAATGGTTTTTTTTTGGTTCCTGTTTTCTTCAGCGATCAGTGCTGCATGCAGGATATTGCCTGGCAGTGGTGTTTGTGTACAGGATTGTGTGTGAGCGCTCAAACCAAACAAAAACGCACACCTCTCCCCTGACAAAAAAGAATGCACAGCCAAACATACTGCATGCAATCATAGTCGTCACCTCATTTTCCACTTCAAGGCAGTATGATCTCAACAAGATAGAGGAACTGATAAATGATGATACAAGTTATTTATTTTGTTAATTATTATTTCATGTGTGATATAAACCACCATTTTGTGGGCTTGTGTACTGTGCTTCAACTTCCTCAGTCTGTGAAGTGTAAGAGGGAGTCTTTCTGTCCCTCCACAACTTTTCTTGGTTTCAAAAACAGTGCAGGAAGCCCAGCATCAGATAATCGGCTCTTGGATCTGACAGCAGTACCATTCCATTAATTTCTGTAGAGTTCCATGAAAGCCCTTTCAACTCCTTTAGTGCATGAAAGCATCTCTGAAACGGACCCATTTGATTTTCTGTTGATAACAGCTACTGGTATTTTCCTTTGGATTGAATCCTACTTTTGGGGTTACCTTTTAAGACAGTAGCTAATACAGCTGTATTTTGACAGGGCTTGCAGAAAAAAATGGTGTCAGACCTAGGTAAGACGTCTCCAGGAGCTTTTCAAAGGGAAGCCCAGCAATGTAAGCAGTGGTGTGTAAGGTTTGGTAGCTGGCCTGCTTCCTCCAGAGATAATCATGAATCAATTTCCTTTATGATAGGAAGCTCTGGGCTGCTGGATGCAATGAATCCTTTTTGATTAGTCATAGAAGTCCTAACCACTTGTTTAAAGGTCTCAAAACACCATTAAAGAGGAGATGAGGGTGCAGTCTGTGGCCAAATTCTGCTTTGAATAATTACAGTGTTGCTGCCTACACTTCTCCTCCATATTCAAGTAGATACCACATTCTTCTTTGCTACTTGGCATAAATGATTTTGTGTGCTAATAACTACTGCATTCCAGCCCTGGGGTGGTGGCAGCTGGGAGACAGCAAAAATTAATTCCCATGTCTGTGTGAAGGGAGATGGCACTGAGGTTTAGTGATGGCCAGGCAGGGAGAAAGAAGCTCAGTGGTGCTTGCTCATGGAGAATCCCAGAGCAGTGCTCAAGGTTGGCGATCCTGGTACTTGAGGAGCACATGGCTCTGTTTCCTGTAATGGCAGCCACAGAGCGCTAATATGTGTGGAGCAGGACATGTCATTTCCTAGCACACTGAACCAACACCACTGATAAATATTTAGGACAGATCAGATGGTCTGAGTGCGTGTGCTGGGGAGGAATGCTGTACTTGGCTAAACAACCAGGCATTATCTGAGATCCATTTTAAATATGTGCTGTCTCTGTAATAACACTGGCTGGTTGTTCCAGATACAAAATTTCAGTTAATCTGCTGTGTCAGTTTGGGCTTGCAAGTAAAAAAATACCTTAATAGTGATTTATCTTTCACTGTTGTTCTTTTTTTCATATGATTATCTCTGCCCACGCACTGCTACCTAATCTTGTATTTTTGTGTGCTGTTCCTGTGGTTATTCCATGAGAAGAGAGCTTGGTGTCACCAACAGAGCAGCACACGCCTAACTCTGCACTTCAACATAAAGTTTCTTGTATGAAGGAATATTTGAATTTTATCTCTCTAGAGTAAAAGTAGTTAGCTTACCAAGAACCAAATTATTTCTCAAGCTACTAGGAAAGTATATTTGGCATAGACTTCAGTGCTTCAGTTAAAGCTTCAAAAAACACAGAGCTTTGAAGAGAGCTGCAAGCTTTAAATCCTTTGTATCTTTAATTATCTTTTTAGGGCTGAATAATATCCTGTACTATCTGTGTGCACAATGCTTGAACTAATTTTGTGTTGATTAATTAAGGGAAAACTTCTTTTCGTTTACCTTTACCCTACTCCCTGTAATCCTGCAAGCCAGCTTCTGGTAGAGTTAGCTTCAAGCGTTCATTAGCATAGCCTGGGCCTTTGACATACTGCACTGATGATTTATGCTCGTGAATATTCATTGTGCTAAATCCAGTGGCTTTTCTGCTCACTCTTGTTTTTTAGAGAGTTCCATGCAAGATACAAAATCTCCTTGCAACCTATAACCAGCTGGCTGGGGTAGAAGCTGGCTGCATTTGAATCCCTTTGCATGCATTACAGCAAGGTACCTGCAGTGCAAATGCAGGGAGGTCTGAATAAAAGAAGAGGCAGTGGGATAGTCACCAGAGTTCACTGAGTGTGTTTGTTAATACTGGTCACCTTTCACACATCCTGAGAGCTGTCATGAGAGGGCAGATTGGGGAAATGCAGATCAGTTCTGAGAAACACAAGGGAATCACAAAAGGGAAAAAGATAGTCCATGAAAAAACAGGCAGGGGGCAATAGAAAAGGCTTCCAGAACCAGAGGCAAAGATACGTGAATGAACAAGTAGGAAAGGAGATGCCGCAAGATTAATTTTACTCTGTATGTACAGTGATCAGAGTCTGAAACACTGAAATACTGTTTCTGTTTCTGACATAACTTGGCTCTGTGACCTTGAGAAAACCTGGTTCCGTAAGGGTGCTCTGAGAAACCCTGTTTGTCCTGCCATTTGAGGTAGGCTATAGTAGGAAAATAGAAGGAAAGAAATTTATATTATTTAGGGAAGGAAATGACAGAGTAAGTCACCTCCATCTGCAAAAAGTTACATCCATGTCCAAATAGAATTTGATACCCATTTTTTGTCTCTAAGACATACTGCAGCATGCTGACATATCTTAGTTTCAGCAGATGAACCTGTTCATTGTATCTGAACTTTTATTGAGCATTTTTTCTGCAAAGTATCTTCATATCTACTGGGAAAGATTTGCAATATTAACTGAATGTATGACAACTGAACAAATGAAAGTGTTTAATGAATACAAAGGTGAGGTGTGGATACTGATGTTTTTCTGCTTAAATCTAAGTGATATATATTGGTAGAGAGACAAGGGGCATGAGAAACCTACACAACTGCTCATCACCTTGCCTCTAATTAGCAATCACTGTCCGAGAGCCTATTTTTAAAAGCACAGATTTATGATTTATTTTAATAGGGTTGATGTGTTAGCTTTCTTTTTGTACAAAAAGCTTTGTAAGGTTCTGCTTTCTGAACCTGGAAACCTCAAATGGAAATGTAACACTTCTTGTATTAACTTTCTGCTATTTTATTGATAAGAAATATCAAGTGCTTATTCAACTGGTCAAATACTTTCCAAACAAATTTCTTGCTTTCATCCATACTGAAGTGAAAAGGTAAATTTTTTCAGACATTTTAGAGGCAAATACTGTGCAGATTGCCAAGGTACTGCCAGAGAACTCACGAGATGTTCAAGGTGAAGCAAGAGGCAGCTGAAACAAATCTCTTGAGGATGAGGGAGGGAGTACTTGGTCACAGAAGTAACAGCATGGTATTTTCTGTGCTGCATGTGTGCAAAATCTATGTGCTTATGGAATGCCGTCTTCATTCCACTCAAGTCAAGAGTTTTGTCTTTGGACAATTTGGAGTAGGATTTTACAATTTCTGTGGTTGGTTTTTTGGTATTTTTTTGTTCTTAGTGAATGCAAATTGACACAGGTAGATATACGTTCTTTAGCAATCTCAGTTGCTTAGTTGGGAGGGTATTTGCTGTTTCTCATTTTGGTTTCTATTTTTACATGTGTACCATCCTCTATAACTAGTAACTGTGAGTGCTGTCAAAAATATGTCACAAATTAATTAATCTTGAGAACATTTCTCTTTTGGATGCATTTTGATTAAAAATGCTTATCCTTGGAATATTGGGTCCTGGATGCTCCAATACAGTATTCAATAACTTCTTTGCTTTCCTGTAGTCAAATCTTGACCAAAAAAAACGGCAATAGTCTGTGCATTTATACTTGTCATTTTTCCTTAAAAGAAAGAGCCATAAAAGGGGAGCACTTACAGCTTTTCAGATGACACCAATCACAGAGAAGATAGATGATTTTTAAATCAAACATTGAGGTCAACCCCTGAATGCTTTTCAGTCAGCCCCTGGATGTGGACAGGTGGCTAGCATGATATAAAAGAGGATGTTGTGGAAAGGCCATCATTGGAAATATAGGCATATCTTAGTAACCAGTCTCCTACAAAGTATTTGGAGGGATTTGGATATATGGGAGACAGTCATGAAAATCTCCAGGATTGAGGATAATTACATTGGAATCAGGGTCAAAGGAAGGAATTGACATGGGGAAACTGAGCCTGTGTGTAGTGGGGAAGCATTGTACTTTTAGCCGCTGTAACCAGAATTACTATATTTCAAAATAATAAGCCATGTGGAAAAAACATTTTAATTTGACAATTCTTTGTGCTTAGCAGTGGTGCTCTGCTGAAACTCTAATGATACTACTGGGGATATTAAAAAAAAAAACCAAACAAAAAACAAACTAATAAAATAACAACAAAACTCTTGGAAATTCTTCTTTGTGGTATTTAAGATATTGATAAAAAATGAATTATTTTTTTCACTATTTATCAATGATTGTTTTAAAGTGAATCGAATAAATTTTTTTTGACAGCTTTTCCCCAACATATTGTTGGTAGGCTTGCCAGCTCATTTACTGGATACTTGAAAAATCATGTTTGTTGTGTATTGTGAAAATGTTTTTCTGTTTAGACTAGAGTTCTGATGATATCTACAGTTAAAAAATGTACAGAATTGGAAGGCTTAGTTTTTGTTCTTTGTTTTTCTTCTCCATTTTTAGAGTTTCCTCTTTTAAAAAAATTTTCCAACTGACCAATTAAAAAAACAACAACAAAAAACCACTAACAAGCAAACAAAACAAAAACGCAAAGTACGGTTTCCTTGGGGAAGTCCAGTCTAAACAAGTATACAGTAATAAATACTAGCAGAAATTAGCAGAAATTTTTAGTTAGAAAAGCTTCTTAACTCTTAAACAATGGGATTAAAATATGCTTAATTTGAAGCACTTCCCAAGGGCTTTTCTTATTTGCATTTCACTTGCTCAGAGAACTTCAGGTTCACATCCTTTTTTTTTAGGTGTAGTGGATATCACAACTTTTTGAGAAAATTGAAAACATTCCTAAAACAAGAGAGTGCAACGGAATGGTGTTTTAAGAATGAAATGCTTGCTTACTGCTTTCAGAGTCTTTGAAATCTTTTATTTCTGGCTCATTTCCAATATGGAAGGAGTTTGTTTTCAGAGAAATATTGTTGCCAAGGGACAGATGTTGACTGTGTTGTGTTTAGAACAGGCTGATATTAATTGCATTCTTTTAGCTATTCTACTTCTCTGGGTAATTTTAAAAGGTCCTTCCAATTTCCAGAATACTTAGGTAAGCTCTTGGAACATGAGCACAGTGTCTCGGCATTTATGTGAAAAATGTATTAGAGAACTGGCAAGAGCTGAACTTACTTTTGTGCTGTGGAGAAAAGTTGTTTTCAGATGATTACACTAATTAATACCATAGAACAGCTTTAGGGAATTTAGCAAATGCTGTGATTTCCCTCCCTTTCCTCTTTTTTCTTTCAAGTCTTTATCTGGGAGAGATGTCAAACAACCTGTATGGAGCAGTACTTACTGTATTTGACCAGAGAATGGGCTAATGTTTTTTAGAACCTATTCTGTGATTGAGGCAGCATGATCTGGAGCAATATCAGCCTTTGGCATTTTCCAATTTCCCATTGATACGCAAAGTTAATGTTTTGCATTTGGGTTTTGGTTCTTTCAAGGACCAGTCTGAGTTACTCAACTTCCCTCATCTACAATTTTATGCCAGCTTACTTGAGCTGGCCTGGTGCTGGTGGTCCCAGTGACAGGACTGTCACTGTTCCCCTCACCAGAACTTGCAGACAGTGTTGCTTTGGTTGTTTTGGGTTTTTTTCAACTAGCTCCTGAAGACTGAGCTCAGCTCATGTTTCTTAGTCTTCTGCCTATTTCAGTGGTTTAGATAATTTTGTTCTGTACTTGGTAAAATGTCACTTTCCAAGTATTTTTGCTTAATACTCAGTACTTTAAGAAATAGTGGGTCAAGAGAATTTAATGCATGTAACAGCTGTGCAGAGCTCACCTTAGGGAGCCAACCCAGCAGCCTTAACCTGCTTCTGCAGGAGCCCTAGAGGAGACTAAAATAAGCTCAGCCAAAGCAGGTGAATTTTCCCTCCAAGCCCTCTTCTCAGCTTTCCATGTCTCTGCAGGGTTGGTTTTTTCTGCCTTCTCATCCTCTCCGCTCATCGCTCCCTCTATGGGATGAGTTCAGTGTGTCCTGTGAGTTTCTGGGAGAAGAGCTGTGCTGAAGTTTGTGGGGCTGAACTCCAGCCCTGCTGGCTCCCAGCCCTGACTGCTGACCAGTGATCCATCCTCCTTAGAGCTACCTGGAGACAGCCCAACAGCTTGTGCTCAGCTTTTGAAATGTTCCTGGGAAGCTGTAGGCCTGCTGGACATGGATGAAGGCCTGCTTTAGTGTTCAAAATCATGTTTTAACAAAAGGTTACATACTTGTTGCCAGCTACAAGCTGTCAATAGAGGCATGTGTTTCTTCCTTCCATTCAGACTATGGAAGCTGACCTTCCTGTTTGCTTGAATCCCAGTATAAAAGCTCTCTTTCTTTCAGCTGCCAGTCATGATCCCTGTCACTCATTAGCCTCTCTCTGCTTTCCTCAAAACTTGCCTTAGATAAACGCATTAGCTTAATTCTCCAGATCTACTTGTTTAAAAAACCTAAATGTTACTCTTTTCAGTTGTCCCTCAAGAGACGATCCTTATATTCAGTAGTTGATGTTGGCTGACAAAAGATTAATGTCCATTTACAGTGAAGTTGTCCAAGTTATGTTGATAAATTGGCATTCCATGTGTGAATTACTGGAAAACATAAAACCACCTACATAAAGCTATGTCATTAGCATTCTGTTCAAATACCTTTATATCTTTCTTTGTTTAGGCAATTTCGACAGAAATATCCGAGTACTCATCCGATAATGACAGCGTGGGAGGAGGAGAGGTGACCCTGGCGACCACTACTCCAGGATCCAGGAAGGGATTCCAGCTGGGGTCAGGAGGGGACGAGGGGGATGGCTCAGCTCGAGCGGCCAGCGAGTGGCTGAGGTCAGCACAGGCCCTTCTCCGCACGCCCGGGAAGCAGGCGGGAAGGGCCCCCAGAGCCCCCGCCGAGTCTGCCCAGAAGAGGAAGCTACTGAGGTAAATGAACTGTCTGCCCTAAGGAATTCTTTCTGGCTGTTTCTCCTTAAATTATAAGTAAAACAATACTTGCCAAAGCATTGGAGCGTGTTTCAAGTGTAAACGTTTTAGGGATGCAAATACAAAAAACTTTGAGTGTCATTTATCTGTAAACAAGCAAATAAGGCAAGAAATAAGTAAATTTAAAATCTCTGGTGAAAGCTCTCAGTCTTGAACTGGTATTCAAAGTGATTGGTTTTTGCACTTCTAATAATGCCTTACAGATGTGTGAGTGGACATACTTCTGTTCTAGCTTCTAATCATTTAATTGCTTTATGCCTCTCAAGAAAGTCTGCAAAAATGCTGTACCTCAAGTTTTAGGATTTTTTTTTTATGCTCTTCAGATTTGTTTAATTATCCAAAACATTGTAGGGAAGGAGTGGATGAGCAATAGGTCTGAAGAGTGTAGGACAGAGCGTTATGTAGGCAATGGGAGGATGTATTCTTAAGGTGAAATGTATGTCTGTGACTACGTTAAATACGTTAAAAAACTATGTAACTGCTGAAAGAAGGTAGCCTGAGTTGGAGCAGTTTAAGCCTGATGTTCTAGCTAATTACAGTGCAGAAATGGCCACTTCCTATATTGAATTAATGAAAGTTGTTTTAACTTAAAGGTATATGTGAAGACATGCCTCAAGCTGAGGAGACCACAATTACAGATGGTGCTGCTATACATCCCTATTGTTGTTTTAACAATGTGCTTCTCTTACAGCTGAATCTATGTATAGTAATCAATTACTTAAAAAGTAAATCTTTAGTTAATAGGCATGGCTGATTTTTTTTCTCTGAAATATTCTTGGCTATTTCAAAATGCTGTCTGAGGAAACAGGTTTGGAAGTCCTAACTACGGAGGATCTCTATACTTAAAAGTGCTTTGCTTGTGCAATCAAGCTTTATTTCTTGTTACTTTAGAAAACATGCATACACAGCTGTACTAGGTCAGACCAAAGCTGTAACCCCCAAAAATTCCTTATAGTGGTCAAAAGCAAGTATGTGTGAATGTAATAAAACCAAGACAAGTATGCAGTGGTATTTTTGCCCAGGTGCTCTTCCTGCTTTAAGCAGTTCCCAAGCTGTTTGTTACCATTAGTGGGTTTGTCTTTTTCTAAATTCCAGCTTCATTTGGTGACCTTTACTATCAATAATCTAAATGCAAAAATGTTTTACGGCCAAGATACTCTGACTCAACTGTGTAAGAGAATAAATTATTTTAGAAACAATCAAAGCAACAAGACCAAATCATCCACAATTATATAGAATGTAATCTGTCTGGAGTGGCCAGAGGAACAGAGCTTACAGGGTTTTTTACCTTCCATCCTGTGGCTCCACTTTGGGTTCCTTTGGGAACAGGGAAGCAGGCAGGAAATTCCTTAGTTATGAGTGTTGTTTATCTAGTTATTTTGCTCATCCAGGTAATTGTCATCTTTTCACTCTTCCTGTTCAGGGCATTAATTTTGTGTGTCTCTCCCATCCTTCCTTTTACTGCTGACAGAGAACATTTTGATTGGTGTGATAATAGTGGATGTAAGTTTGCATCCTCAATAGGAAAGTACAGTGGTGTGGATTGAGGGCCACTTCAGGGAAAGGTTTGTCAGCTTCTTATTTGATCAAGTGACAATCCCTTCTTTGTGGTTAAATAGCTAAAAGCTACAAAGCAGTTGTGGGCTTGTCATTTCTCCTTCCTTCCTACCTCTGCAGAAAAGCAGAGGGAGCAAGGGAATCATCCTGAAGCTGCATCTGGCCTGTGAGCTCCCACTCAGATGGAGCATTTGGAACTGCTCAGGTGGAAGAGAGCGCAAGTCTCTGCTTAGCTGGGCTCTCTTTCTCCAGGCCAGTGCCTAGGGAAGCATGGGCTGAGCAGAGATGGTGCAGGTGGCAGAGCTGCCATCTTCCTATGTGAATTCCTGTGCAGTAGGTTCAACTCCAAATCCAGACTGTATTCTGTTTGCTTATTCCGTGGAGCAGTCCTGATATCGGTAGGGTAGGTCTCCTCCCATTTTGTTCCCCCTTTAAAGAAAATAGAAAATATTTCTATTTTTATATCTCTTTGCTGTTTGACAATCATAAATCTATCTTCAAAAGTAGAGATAATATTTTCAAGGAATTTGAGCTTATATTTTTCTGTAGAAATCTTAGTCAGGCTGCAATCTGCATTTATATTTGCATTGCCTGATTGCAGCTGTGCCTCTGTTAGATCAATGGGTACATTTTTCTGTGCAACTTTAAATAAACCCCCCTAAAATATACCCCTAAACCCCCTAATCCCAAGCAAAACCAAATCAAACAAAGAAAAGAGCTGTAACAGTCTCTGGAAAAATTCAGATAAATTCCTTTCTACTGTACTCTCTTCCTGGAAGCCTCCTGGTGCTAGGATGGAAATAGGTAGTTGCCTGGATGGGAGGAAAGAGTACTGTTTGTTTGACCTCATTACAGATGCAATTGTCATACATTAAAAAAATTAAGATGCAACCAAAGCAACAAAAATCTTCAGAAGTAAGCTAATTATGGATGATTAAAATAAATTTTTGTGATCCTAGCTTTGGAAATGTGACTGTAAATTCAACACCTTTGGGTGTAAATAAAATGAGAAGCCCATCTATGTCCCCAAATCAACATGCATAATATACAGTGCTGCTGAGCCAAATTTGAAGGAGCATGTTGCAATTCCCCTCTGTTAGGAGTTAAGTGGAGTTTTGGAAAACTATTGGAAAACTATCTGAAGATAAGAATGATGTGGCAGAAGCAATTTCTCCCTCACCATATCTACTGCCAAATGCTTATATGTTTTCTTTATCTCCTGTAGTGTTAGTTTTTGTTTTCAAAAGTGTCCTATGTAAGGATTATTCTTCTTTCTACCACAGTCCCTAGGGGAGAGCAGGTAGTTTGTATAGTGGGGTTTGTCCTTCAGGGATCTTGGTGGTTCTGAAGAGCTGTGCTGTAGGAGATGCCAGTTTGTCATTCTGGAAGCAAAGGAGATCATCTCTCACTCACAGTCATCCATGCCACTGCTCAGGACATCCTGCCCTTAGACACTGCTGTTAAATGGTTGTGCAGTTGCCCTCCTCTATTTAAGCAAGACTGTTGATGGATGCAGTGAGAATATATAGTTTTCCCAGGTGTACTACCAGATCCATGGCCTTGTACTGCACCTGTGAGCTACTAAGTGAGTTGAGAATTAGGTGCTGCTAGTGGTACTTAGCACCGAGATGAATTTCCAATTGTCATACATTAAGAGGTGTTGGGTTTACGTGCTCCTGTCCTTTTATTCCATCCCAAAGCTTCGTTTTCTCATCTTGAGTCAGCACTTCATTGGAAAATTATGCAAATGATTTGTAAACCTGAGGGGAGAAAGTATATATTGCAAAGAACAGTTTTCAAGAAGCTCTTCTTACATTTGAAATTCATGTTAATGCTATAGGGTGAAATGTCTAAGCTGTATCAGTTCCAATTCTTTCAAAGTTTCTGTGTGAAAGAATGGAGAAATGCAGAGTATTGCAAGTTTTAAGATTTTTTACATAGACTAAACAAATAACTGAATTAATTCAGCATTTGTAGGGAAGAAAACTTAAAATGCATGCACTCAGCTTCTCTTATCTGCAACTAAACCTTTCTTAAAGGTTTTCTGAATTGTTTGCGTTCTCCATTAAGATTTTATTTCCATCAGAATAAAAAAAAAGTCTGAGGTTCATTATAGGAATTAAATATCCTAAGTTATAAAATGTTAACTCTGCATCTCAATCTGTCATGTTGCAAAAGTTTATAGTTGTGAAGAATAAGCTTTCGTTTTTTGATTGGGGTTTTTTTAATACTTGAGTGGCTGTTTATAGTTCAAGAGAAACAGGATTTCCCAAGATTTTCTTTTAAATTATCTTATATCTACTTGTATGCAGACCACACACAAATCTGATCAGCTAAAATTAACTTTTATTATCAAAAGAGGAGAAAATTACAGAATGTCCTGGTACTATATGCAGTAAAATGAAACCCAGTTGTCACATGAGGCCAACTGAGGTCCTGAAAATAAAGGAAGTTGCCAAGGGAAGAGGGAGCTGGCACAAATTAAGCAGACTTTTACTCTAAAATTGGTACTGTTCTTTCTTACATGCATCCACAAGTGGCATGAGGGTGTAAAAACAACAGACTAGCCCTTTAGATGGTCATGTTCTTATGCTAATTTTAACTATTTCTATAACTATTTAACTTTGCTAGTGGATTTCTTGTTGGATTAGGAAAATATAAATGAAGAATATCATGGCTGCAGTACAGATGTTCCACTTGTCATCACTGGCAGTGTACACATTAAAATTATTTTGCACTTAGAGAAAGTTAAAATGTATTTTCTCTTTTAGAAAGTGTGGATGGTCCGAATGTTTGGTGCTAACGGGGAAAAAAAGCACAGTGTTTGTCACTGGTCACAGCCAGCACAGCTTCATGAGGGAGAAGTCCTGCTTGTAAACCCTTCCATGACAGGGCAGCCCACCTAGTTGATCTAGGAAAGCCCGTAGTATGTGATCTTTTTGGACTTCAAAAGCAAAACTTTTGGTAGTGTCTCTCACAGTGCCTTCCAGACTCAATGTCCAGCACACAGCTGGATAACCATGCTGAGTGATGGGTGAGGATCTGGCTCACAGCTGAGGCACAAAGGGTTACAGTGAATGGGGTGACATCAGGCTGGGGTCTGGTCACCAGTGGGGTTCTGAAGGGCTCCATCCTCAGCCCTGTTCTCTTCAACATCTTCATTAACCACTGGGATGCAGGATCCAAAGGGAGGCTGAGCAAGTTTGCCAAAGATAATAAATTGAGAGAAGCTGCTGAGTCCCTCCACAGCAGAGAGGCCCTGCAGAGAGACCTTGACAGATCAGAGGCTGGGCAATCACCAGCTGCATGAAGTTTAACAGGGGCAAGTGCTAGATTCTGCACCTGGGACGGGGCAATCCTGGTTGTGTGTACAGACTGGGAATGAGATGCTGGAAGGCAGGGCTGCAGAAAGGGACCTGGGGGTCCTGGTTGGGGGCAATTTGAACATGAGTCATCAGGGCCTTTTTTATTTCTTTAGCAAGTGCCCCATGGAGAGGAAAGGAGTGGAAAGGGACAGCTGAGTGTCGTTTACTTCACGAGTTTGTGAAAGTAGGAGAGACGATTTCTCCTCGCTTTGAAATGAGAAATGGAAATTGCCCATTCTTGAGATAGGGATATATATTTGTTTTGATTTATATGGACTCCTGTGTATACTGTGTATGAGGAGACAACTCAGTAAAGAGTGTTGACTTCAAATTAAGTCTGTAAAGGAGTAAATTTGTGTGAATAGGGGGTTATTTTTGGGAAGTGCCCTGCTGAATGAAAACCTTAATAAATAAACAGAAAGAGACCTCCAACACTTCAGAAAGATTGAAAATTATTTTTCAAAACACAGCAGACTCACTAATGCTTTTTTGTTGTTGCTTTCTGGTGTTGCTTTTTTGCCTCATTGGAGCTGGGAGATAGGAACCAGCCTGGAAGTCACAGATCAGGCTCAGTATTACTTTTTGGTGGTAGCTGTCACAAAACTCTTCAGTCTTGCTGTTAAAGTTTGTGGGAAAGGCAACTACCAGAACCTGAGCTGTTGTACAAGATGCTGAGATTTCTTACTGTTATCAAAGCTGTCTTTCATGTGGATATTGTTAGACATGGACAGTAAAGGCAATGTGTTGTTTTAAGTACAGTATTTCAACAAGTTCTGATTTAGTATGGAAATAGGATATGAATTACTGCTTTTAAATCTGCCTGCCTTCAGGGAATTAAAGGAACAAAATAGTTGTACTGGAAGTTTTGTGATTAAAAATAAAAAGGTTCCGGGCAGTGAAGATTGTATCTGAACAGCTTGACTTCGCCAAACAGCCTTTGCATTAACAATTTGCCAAATGTGTTCAATTTGTTCTTATTAAAACATTTTGGGGGAAAGTTTGAAGTGCTGGTCAGGAAAGTATACATCCTAAACCAATTTTTATTGTTTCAATAAAATAGTTTGTCCGTTCCCTTGATTACAGAATTGATACCTTAATAATCAAAATATATTTGCCAATTTTATACACATACCCTCCAGATGTTGACCTACCTCTTACTGCATAGCCAGTATCTCACAGTACATCACGAATGTTTTATTTTTTGGGCCCCTGTACTGTTTTGCAAGGAATGAGTAGTTTTCAAATGCTGTTGTCAGTAAATCTGTTAGCTTGTGTTACAGAAATCACCTTTTCCTTTGTTTTATGTGTTTGAGCTAAAAAGGGGATTGATCCTCCTGGATTGCGATGGTGTTTAAACTCCTTTGTTTCTGCCTTTTAAAAAGTACTGTTGTGTGCAGTAGCCTCAGAATAAGACTTGCTTTCTTCCTTCATGCTACAGGGAGTTCCTGCCATAGGTGTAACAATAGTGGGCTTGCAGAAAAGTAGGAACTGATTGACTGGACACAACCATAGGCCCTGTTCAGGAAAAAGGGGGGAATTAGGCTGTAAGCCAGTAATAGCTACTCTCTTCTGCAGGTACTTTAGGGCTTTCTTGCATTATTTGAACAAATAAAATACATTTCTCTGACTGGCCTCTGTGGAGGGAATGAAGTAGGAGAACACTTGTGTTGAACAGTTTTCTTTCAGCAAAACTGGTTTTTGAGCTATTAACTATATAGTGTATTGCTACAGTCCACCCACAGAATTCAGATGCAGACACATGCATGCAAGACTTTTAAACAAGCAATCTGAACATGCATTTTACTGCTGCATTTTTAAGCCTAGCTGAGCTGGCATCTACCAGTTTCAGCATGGCTCATGTAGGCCACCCAGCCAAGCTGAATTACAACTGTGTCTGAGAATGGTTCCCTGGTAAGAAGAGAAACTGGGTGGACAGTTTGCTGGAGTCTGTAGAACTGTTTGCCCACAAGTGTTGTGGTGTGGT
The DNA here is from genome assembly GCA_013400315.1 of Bombycilla garrulus. NCBI lineage: Eukaryota > Metazoa > Chordata > Aves > Passeriformes > Bombycillidae > Bombycilla > Bombycilla garrulus. The sequence continues at coordinate 843,737 of VXBU01016443.1, read as the reverse complement.
AATGATTCAGTGCTCAAGTTTGGAGGGAAATGTGGATGAGCACAGTGTTATCAGCAGAGTAGGTTATCATATATGAAGTTTTGTGCTTGACTGTGCTGCTCTTGGAACCAAAGCTTCCATTGTACTTCTTTATTAGTTGTCTCTCTGTCTTAAAGTTCTCTTTGAAACCAGGATTAAACAAGGTTGTTAAGCTTACCTGGAACTGCACTGGAGCTCAATATTTTCTAAACATTTTTGTTTGTTTTCCTCCTTAATGTAGCAGGGTTCATAGCTTGTTAGTCTGGGCTCTTTATTTTGTGGCTTTGGGGATTTTCTTCTTCCTCTGAGTCTGAGTTTCTTTCTTCTCTGCCTGACACCAACCATAGAGATGTGGCGATGTAAACTGCAAAACTTCTGTAGCTCATTTTGGCTTAAATGGGGCTCTTGTATTTCAGAGTTCATTCTGTAATCTGCTACTTAGATGTTTAGCCATTGCCTCTGATAATTCTTTTGATAATTATAATTTTGTAAAGGATATAGTTGTTCATTACAAATTCAGCTGACACTGCTAACTACTTTTTATATAATGTGTTGACTTGTCTGTAGATGAAATAATAACCGGTAACCAAAGAGATATTTTTTTTTACAACTCACCTGAAGTCCTGCTTAGCCTTTTTAGCTCCTTCTCAGTTTCCACAGGTGCGTGTCCTCCCAGTTTCACATATACGATGTGAGCTTTACTAAGCTATTTGTCTTTTTTAACTAAGCCAAAAAAAATTCTTCATGTGCACAAATAGTCAAAAGGTGGTTGTATGCTATCTCTGTTGATTCCTAGACCAGTTTAGCTCAAGGACACATTTCACCTTAATCGAAATCTCTATTAATATATTTGGTAGTACTTGAGGAGAAACTTTACACTGCAGTGAAAGAATGAAGGAGGTCTTTATGCAAATAACTTCTTTGAAGCCAAAGAAAAATGCTCAAACACTCCCACAGTAGTCCAAAGCTCTTTGTAGTAGCCCAAAGACAGCTTCCAACACATACATCTTCTTGTTCTTAAAAGTGAGAAATTATGTCTTCTGGCTTTGAATCCAAGGGCAGGAATTGCTTTAGTGTTACCTTAAGTATATTTGTGCTACATGCCACTCCTCTGCTCCTCACCTTGGGAATGCTAAATTAATTTCATCTTGGAGAGTGTTCAGACCACTGAAACTGCACACTTGACCCAGCTTGTGAAATGAATCATAGGGTCAAGTATGGGTAAAAGAATATTTTTGTGATCACTCCCTGCCAACAGACAAACAAATCTGTGAGGGAAAAGAAAACCCAACCTGTTATAACTAGTGGTTACACTGGTTTGTTTTGAATTTGCAACTGTCTAATAGGATCTGTTCATAAATGCAAGGGAAAGTTAGGAACTTTTTTTTAAACTCCTCGTACTGGAGACAAGACTGAAAACATGAAGGTTTTGGATACCTGGATACTGAAAATGTTTTGTTGCGTGTATGGACCCTAGGTGTATGTTTTGTTGGGAGTAACTCCATTGGCAAGCTCAAAATTAGGAGAACTAATCTACAAAATGAAATTTTACTGTATGATTCTGTCTCTAAGGGTCAAAGCATACATACATATACATACAAGTCCTGTGGCTTGTCACTTGGCAAAACCAAATACTGATTCGTGGCAAAACTGAGCATTCCTTTATTCTCTGCAGGGGCGGGCTAGCTGAGAGGTTATGTCGGCTCCAGAACAGAGAAAGATCTGCCATTAGCTTTTGGAGGCATCAATGTATTTCAGATGATAGAATCCCCTCAGGTAAGAACCATTACACAATACCACTGTGAAAGTATTATACCTGCATGTATCGATGGCCTTTGGAGGGGTAAAAGTGAAGTTTATATTATTTGCTGGTCTTTCCTGACTTGGGTCTAATGCTATCTTGATTGTCTTCTGAGCTAATAATTGCATTTCTGATAAGTATGAATGTTACTAACAACTCAGTCATCATTTGAATGTCTAAGGTAAAGGATTTATTTTAAGTAGACTCCATCTAAGTTCTTCACAGCTCCTTGATTTCCAGCATCACATGTAAAATTAGTGTTTTCAGCAGGTTGTAGGAAAATTCAAGTTTAATTTATGAGTGTTCAGATTTTTTTGGTGGTTTTTTTCTTTCTTTATAATCAACCTTTCCTCTTGTTCTTTTTGCTATGTGATCACTTCTTGCCAACAAACAAACATGGATAAAAATTCATGGATAAGTGCTGAGATTGTCAGTGGCACCAAGTTTGAACAAATAGAGCACAACTATGAAATGAGTGTGAAGCATAACTACAGTGTGCACGTCACTTAAAGAAACAGTGGCAGTCATGCAAATTAGTTACTGGTGACTGATAGCACCACCTTTCAGTAGTGTTTCTTGAGAGGTAATGAATTAATAGAGTTTAAGTATAAAGAAGTAGTTACGTTTTTTAATCAACTTCTGTGTGTGTGACTATAGTCTACAAAATGTCAAGCATTTTTTCTTTATTAAGCCGACTGCTTGTTTTTGAGCATATATTAACTTGCATTTATTTTTTCAGAAAGTTTTCTGGTCTTAATTTGAAAACACACAGAAAAGTGACTCTATCACTGACCTTGAGAGTTTGTCCCCAGTTTTACTCCCAAATTTTTAATGGTGGTTTTTCTTCCAAATCTGAACTTGTCTGGCTTAAGTTCCCCTCTTCTGTTTCTTGTTTCTCCCTTAAAGAGCTCTTTAGTATGTGACATTTTCCCTTTCTGGCACTTGCATAGCAAAACCTCTGCTGCCTCACAATTTTCATAAACTAAACAGACTGAGCTCTTTAAGGATCTCTAAACCATTTTTATCCGTGTTCAAGTGACTTTCATGGCTTTTTACTGTACCCTCTCGAACTTTTCAGAAGGGTCTTTAGAACAAGGATAGCAATTCTGTGTGTTCTGCCAGTTTTAGTTTCATTAACATCATCGGCCAGGTCCAGTTCACTTCTCAGCCTCATGGATATTTGAGGCCTGTAATAAGTGTTGGAGTCTGCTTTGGCTCTGGTCACATTATGGTGCTGGGACTTCACCTTGAATTGATTGTTCACTGTGATTTTATAGCCTTTACAGCTATTTTTTTCTGAGATGCTGTTTGCCACTCTCCAGCTACCCTTTCTGTTTCTTCTGCCTAAACACAGGAAAGTATTTGTGCTGTAGCCTGACTGATTTCACTTAAGTATTCCAGCTAACCATGCAGTTCAGATCACTGTTTAGCTCAAGCCTGTCTTTTTTTAGTCACAGATTTGCTTGAGTTTGTGGTATTTGCACAGTTTCTTTATGTCACCGATGAAACCATTTAATAGCGTGAGTGTTTACTTGCAAGTCCTGCTGTTACTCAGTTAGAATTCTCCACTGGTAAGAAGCTCTAACTGCAATTCACAAAGTTAGCTCTCAGAAATTTACTTTTATTTTGCATTCCACTCAAAGAGTGCGTTAGTCATAGTGAAAGTGGATGATTTTTCATATGAAGGTTGTAGGATTTAACGTCACAACCTAACTGTTGGCTAAAGCTTGGTCTCAGTTTCTCACTGGAGCTTTAGAAGGGTTACATCCCCTTGCCATTTGCATGTTGTGTGTTCAAAATGCCACCTATGTAGAATAGCACATTATAACTCTGATCTTAATTCCTTACTTATTTTTCCAGCCACTTTGCCTAGATCTGATGTCAGACCAGTTGGTCTCCAGTTATTGTAAGCCACTTTGTTTGTTCTTCCTGAATAGTAGCGCAATATCATCATCCTTTCAGTCTTCTGGAATTTCACTAATATCTGAATGCACTCTAGAAAGTGACATCAGGGAACCAGAGATATCTTCAGCCAGCTCTTTTCAGAAATGCTATGTTAGAAATTGTACTGGCATGCTTACTTAAAATCATGTGAGGTTACTTTTCATCGTTCTTATGTGGTGTGAGGACATCCTCTTGCTGCTTCTTAAATATGGAACAGAAATAGATAGTGAATAGACTTGCCTTCTTAATAAAATGAAAAATTTTAATGCACTCTCTAGTAACAGACCTGCAACATTGCTAATATGCTAATATTCTTTTTGTCCTAGTTTCACATGTGTCATTACAAAACCTTGTGTTTGGCTGCTCACCATTCTGTTAGACCAACTTCTAGGCTGAAATAGTCCATGCTAAACATCTGCCCCTGGCTGAATTCCTTTCTTTGATTCTTCTTCTTTCTTTCAGAAAATGAGTCAGAATTCGTTAGCACTTTATGAGAAAAAGGCTATGGGAAAATACCTTGCTGTATTCTTAAGTACACTTAAAAAATTCTGATGAGTGTCTTTAATATGATTTCATTTTGGCAGAAAATGAACTGTTTCTGGGATATGCCTTTTCCATCATAACAAAAAATGTACAAAAAGTCTTTAGGACAAATTACTGTTTGATTTACCCTGCAAGCATTTGCTACAATTTCTGAAAAATGCTGAATATGCCATAAATTTAGGAATACACCTTAACTTCACAGCTTCAATTTCACTTCCAATTCTCAATCCTTATTCCAAAGTATAATGATTATAAAATAAGCATTAAAATAACTGTGATAATATTTTGGGGATACTTTTTCATCTAGAGCAAAATTTATTTTTGATAGTTGTATTCTTTGAACGGCCATAATGTTTTGTGTCACCAAAATGAAATTGGTGTTTGGTTTGGAGAACATCAGTTGGAATGGTTGAAATTTTAGTAATGTAACTAGATAACCTTCTCTTTGCTTCTAGTCAGGAATGTGAAGTGTCAGCACAGCAAATGCACGCCACTTTCAGCTTTCATCTCTTTAGGTTCAAGACTGTCTCACTACTCCAAGAATTTTCTTGAATTTTGTTTCCCCTCTGTTTTGCCCAGTAATATTTCTAAGCCACGCTGTTTCCAGGACTGTTTCTGACTTCAGCACAGAATTAGAGGAAAGAACTTTTCAAATAACAGACTCACTTGAGTCACTAAAGAATCCTGAAGATTAATGTTGAGGATTGAAGTAACTTAGTTGCCAGGAGAGCTGTCACATCATTTTGGATATCCCATAGACACACAGACCAGAAGTTCATTGCTAGAGCAGCGGGGAGCAATTTCAAATGAGATTTGTTTAAAGTCCTTCTTACATATGAGATTGAAGGAAAAATGTTTGCAGAAGTTCCAGCTGTCACCCCCATTAGACATTTCATATTGCAAAATTTTATGCCTTGATTTTGCTGTTGCTTACTTTTAGGTTGAATCCATGTCCATATTATTAAGAAACCCCTAGTTTTCGGCTTTATTTTTTTTTAAAAATTCCTGTCTGTTACCTCCCTGACCCCTTTCTGTAAGTAGCCATTGTGGTTTGGCTGCCTATTGGTCACTGGGATGAATCACTGCCCAGAAGAGAGCACCTCCTTTCAGCACACACTTTCTGGTGTTTATGCAGTGCACGGGGTCTCACTTTGGCTGACTCACTGTGCAGGCTGGAAGAAACCTTTGTGCTTGCTCAGATTTTGACAGTTTTGGGGCAGAGTCACATTCTACAGCCAGTCCATGTGTTGGGATAGGCACTCACTAAGGCTATGGGTTTGTGCAAGGTAAATCCCACTTGTGTATATCAATGTGACAATATGAGGCAGAGGCCTGAAGGGAGGGAATGCCAGAGCTTGCCCGTGCTACACAGCTTGCTTGGATGCTCTCTGTGCCTCAGTTCTAACAGAGGTGAATGTCAGGCTCTGCCACAAATCCAAAATTTTCTGTTCTTCACGAGATGTAAAAGAGGGGCTGAGGAACAGACCACCTAACAGCAATTCTCTGATCAGCCAAGCTTATGGTTTGAGGGTACTCTGTGCAAGGGCTCGTAGACCATTTGCAGGCTTTTTTCTGTATGCAGTGCTGCAACTTCCCCATGAGATTTCCTGTTTGGGCAAAGAGGGGATCTGGACAGCTGAAAGAGGGAGAGAAAAAAAAAATGAAAACCAAACCCACAACAAAAACCCAAACCTTTTTCCTGTCAACATCTGCTGGAAGAGAAAAATAATGATTTTCTGAGTTACATTCAGGCAACCTTCCTGTCTGTAGGAGGAGACACTAATAATATTTAAAGCAAACTCATGTAGATTCCTACTGTAACTTCTGAAATTTTGGTTTCTATACATCCTACCTTCTATTGGTTTTGTTTGTCTTGCAACTATCTTCAAAGCAGTTCTTTACCTTAAGTGCAGAAACATTCTATTCTCTAGTATTTGTAATCTGATGCAAGATTAAGTATTTGTTGATCCAAGGTTAAGATTCATGATGGTGTTATGACTGAATTTGAGTAGTGAACTGACAATAATGCAAAACCATTGATCTTTCCTTCCAAACTGCTTCTTCCTCTCAGGGAAAAGTGACCTTCAAAGGGCAACAAATTTTCAGTTTGCTGAGGCAAGTGGAACACATACATGAGGGGAGGAGAGTGAAGCCCTGGAGATGAAGACAGGGTTGCACATATAATACACTTTTTAAGGAATGGTGAAAGGCTTAAAGAAGAGAATATAAACAATCACTCTCCCTCTTCCAGTTTCAGTGACTAGTTAAAATGATGGGAAGAAAAGATCTAGCATCTTGAATGCCCATGAAACTTGTGCATAATGAAGAAAACATGGGTAGCCATTAACAGAGTTTCCTTTACTATGTAATAGTCTTCTAAAAAGACAGAAATCTGAGATTTGCTTGTTGTGCTTATTTTCTTAGTTCTTGATAGTTAGTTTTATTACTTAAGAGTTAATATTATAAATTAGAGACATGGAAAGTGGCCATTTTTTTTTCCCTAGCCAACTGTTTGAACTTGTTACAGCATTGGAAAAGAAAAAATCAAATTTAAACTTGTCTTTTTCAAACAACAATTCTTTGTATTGTTTTTGTTTTCCTATGAGAAACAATAATAGCATGCACAGTCTCTTTAAGTAGCTTGCATATAAGAAATGTGTAGTGTTTAAAGCACAGCCAAATACAGCAGACTTTTAAAAATTTATATAAATGTGGCAAGAAGCCATCATGCCTACGAGAGACTTGGTATGTTTCTGAGAAAAATCTTCTTGAATGGCTTCAGAAGTTACCAGCCCAGGAAGAATAACAACATGTATAGATCAGAATAGCAACCAGATTGTTTTGTACGGGCTGTGAAAACCTTGTAATCCAGACTTGGTTTTCAGCATTGACTTTGGATTACAAGGATCTGCTTGGTATCAACCTGCTGAGTATAACCTGCAAGTTATAAATGAGGGAGGAGGAATAACAATAATATGATGCCAAGCAAAAGAATGGTTTTGTTTTGATTTATGCCTGTAATTTGACATTTTATAGTTTTTACGCTTAAGAATGAAAGCAAAATTTTGTGGCTTGAACCAGAAAGGGCTTGGCTATTCTTCCACTGCAGATAGTATGTGATGTCCCAGGAGAGTGTCTACTTACTGCAATTTTGAAACCACATTTGACAATTAAAAGTTAAATGAAGTTGGGATGAAATAATGCCTTTGAAAAAACAACTGAGTGAGACAAATTTGGAAGAGTGTTGGTAGTTTGCTTTATTAAGCAAGGCGTAAAGTAGAATTTTCTTTGTTTCCTTTATAATTCCATAATGTGTGTTTGACCTGTTCATCTGAACCAAAGGCAGAGAGTGACTTTCATTCTTTGTCTAGTGAGTTAACCTTAATTGCCCACAATTCTTTGCACTTTCAGTGGGAAAGTTTGTTTTAGAAAAGCTTTTACCTAGGATTAGTAGAAATTTGACGTGAGTGTAACACCTGTATTTTGCATACTGCATATTTCTAAAGAGTTTCCCAGTTAAGAGAAAGTATAACTTAACTTCTCAACTATGTTTTTTAGACATGTAAGCTAGGTATGTCAGGTAAATACAAATTTGCTTCTAAACTGCTGTTCATGTATACTATTTGTTTGATAGTTCTTTGAGCAAAGGTAATGGTAATTTGTTCTTCTTAAAAGTATCTGTCCTTTCCCCATATCATTCAGATATCACTAATACAAAGAATTGTGACTGTTTAGCTGGTAAGAACTAATTGTCCTCACTATTTTTGCACAAAGCATGTATTTGTTAGGAGTTTTTCAAATATTAATGTGGCTTCAAGTAAGCTCATCTTCCTCTTGTGTCTTATGAGTTTGTCATGGCTTTATCCGGAAAGCTCTACTTGCATAAGGGTAGTTTTTTAATTGATTTAAAAGGAAGGTGGTGAAATAGTCTTCCTTTTGTTGTGCTTGCTTGGTCTCTTTTATTCATGTGACTTATGAGATAAGTTTGTGGCTGAGGAGTTATATTTTGTCAATCTTGCTTTTCATGATAGTTCAAATGTACACTTGTAGGTATGTATATGGTCCTTTTTACTATAGGCATTTCATTATCTCAGTAGTAAAAATTTCCACTCCATTCTCCTTCATGCTTGGATATCAATTGGGGATCTTTCTGGAATGCTCAGTGGAGCAGAGCCATTCACTGCTTGGCATTTTCCTAAGTTCCAGTTTTCTTTTGTGTTTCTAAGATGTAGTCTGTGTTGTTGTAGTTCACTGTTTTCTGCATTGGTACTGTGGCCTTTATGAACTTATTTCTGCCTTGTGTCGTGTGATTGTTACATTCAGTTATATTCAGATGGGCATGTCACAGCCCTGTGGGTGAGATGCATTCTTGCAACATCGCAAGATTTTTAAATTTTCTGGAAGAATGGAGTACCTGCTGCCATAGACTAAACTTGGCTTTGTTTTGCTCTTGTTGATGTGGCTGTGTTGCTGCTACTTCTGCTGGTCAGATCTGTGTGGAGGTGCACAGGCTATCCCAGCTGATGTGTTCAAACCATGCAGAATTCAGTTTGCTGTTCTGAAACACTTTGTCTCACTCTGTAGGTCTTGTAGATACTGCTCTGCTGCTGGAGCTCTATTGACCGGCTCTGAAGAGAGTTTGTTCCCTTTGAGAACTTTCCATTTGAGGTTACAGGTGCTCTTTTGGAATACTTGAACAGCAGCATTTCAGCAAAATTCACTGGAGTGAGGTGAAACTGCATGTAGTCTTGCTGATGCTGACATTTGCATTTCCATATATCAGGCACCATGGATCCTCTGCTTGCAATGTGTTCAGCTTCTTGTCACTGTGTCACTAGAGAAACATAAAATATGTGGTTCCCAAGAGATCATAATTTCTATATTTTCCTCCTCATTTGTCTTCCTTATTGGTAGTTATAGAGTTATTAAAACAAACTTGAGAGTTGTATTTCAGGCACTGAAGCCAGAATGTCTGAACATTTGTTTTTTTAAATTGTGCCCCTCGATGTTTTTTTCCTTCTCTTGTCTCCAAACTGCTTTTTGGTTGTTGAGAATCAGAGCAGGCTGGCTTTCTTCTTAGCCTCACTCCTAGGCTGCCCTTGGCATGGCCAGTGCATCATCTGTGACCATGTACATTCAGTGTTGATGTGGCTTAAATGTATGTGTCTGCTGTGAAGCCACTGTGTTAGGTCTGAAGATTAAGGGCATTCAGTCTACCAGAGACTGTAGAGTCATCTGAGGTCTTCAAAGGGCTCAAACCTCAGTCTGTGAGCTCCAAAGGAATGGGGAGCTTTTTTTGCCCTTTCTATTTTTCTTCTTATTATTTTTGTTTCTTTTTAACCCTCCTGGAACACAGAGTAGATGCAGAACATCTGCAAACTACTGTGCCAAAATATATTTTGCTGTCTTAGTATATCACATGGTATATGACTGAAGGACAGCATCACCCTGTGTACTACAGTAATAAACAAAAATGAAAATAAGTACTTGAGGAAATGGATGCATTCAGGATGAGATTTGTTTGTTCATCTCCTGGGCACAGAATTATCTTTCTTTGAGGTACTTCATGTCTGGGTTACAAATTGGAGTGAGAAACCAACATTCCAGAGAACACCTGGAATTAAATAATTAATGATGTATGTCAGAGCAGATCTGTTAGATGGTTAAACCAAAGTGCTTCTAGCTTAGGATCTTGTTTCTGGCAATGACAAGAGCTCCCAGATTGCCTAGAAAAATGATAACAGGGCTAACACTTGAGGATATTTTATCAAAGTAGTCTCCTAAATACCTCCCACAGATCTCTGACTCGGGGACTTTGTAAACCAGAATTACTGTCTGTGTTCTTAGTAGTTCTAGATAAGGTTTTTCTCCTACCAAAAAGTTACTGGTTGTTTTTCTGAACCCATGCATACAATATGGACCTGCTTTGATCACACGATTATGGTTCATCATGCTTTTTTAGAAATTATGCCCAAGGTCATTGCCTGGTTTGTTCCATTACTACTGTTGCCAAAAAGACCTTTTCCTGTGATTTCAAAGGTTCTGCTAATAGTAGCAGTGAGTGGTTGGTGTTCCATTTGCCTAGGTTTGGATCAGGATTTCTTCATCTTTGTCAGAGCTTCTTGTTTTTTGTCTGGAAGGTGAGGGAGGTTTTTGCCAATCACAGCAAGGCTTCACCAAAGATGCTTTCCTGCTTAAATGGCTCATTCCTCCCACCAGTCAGTCTCTCTCATGGATTTCATTTGCTCTGGACCACTTGCAAAGTGTGGAGGAACTAATTTTTTTTATCATGGTCCATCTAGCGATGACTTTTGTCTTTTGCTTTTCAGAGGGTGGCATTTATTGCTGTGATGCTCTGCAAAGGGTGATGTAACTAATCTAGCTCCTTACTGGTATCTGATTTTTCTTGTACAGCACCCTTTCTGTGACCAATATGTTGATTCAGTAGTGGCCAGCATGTTACTGCATGTCTTTGTGAAGATTTCTCTTCTTATGGAAAATTCTGTGAGAAGTGATGGAACATTACAGGACTTGGTGTCTGATCCTCTCCTTTCAGATGGTGTTCTTTAGACAGCACATGTTGTACATCTCACATACCTCTGCAAAATTAATACTCAGCCAGATTTATCTGTGCCTTTCTGGCTTTCTTTGTGGCATCTTAAGCCCTGTGTATCAGTGATTGAATTACACTCCATGCCCTGGGATGAATAAACCCTCTGTTTATGCTCATGGGGCCAGATATTTCAAATTATCCTTGGTCCTGTGTCAGTGGATGTTTTCTCTGACTTTCCAGCTGACTCTGGGAGGCTATGGAGAGATGCTGGAAGGGGCAGCTGTCCATGTTAGGCTGTGTCCCGGGACCAGTGAGCTCCAGCAGCCCTCTGTCACCTGAGCTCAGAGCACCCAGGGCTTTGCTGAGAAATGCACGTGTGTCTCACACTGATCAGGCTGATCTTGGTTTCCATCTTTATCTCCCTCAAGCATTTCACTTTGCAGAGGCATCTGGAACCAGATTGAATATTTGGAGAAGGTGCTTTACTGAAAGCATGGTCAATCAGTAGAACAGGCTCCCCACAGCACCAAGCCTGTCATTTCAGGGAACATTTGTTGTATGGTTTAGTGTTAGGTGATCCTGTGAGGAACAGGGAGTTGGGACTTGAGGATCCTTATGGGTCTCTTTCAACTCAAGATCTCCTATGATTCTATAAAAGCTTTGTTAAGCAGTCCTCAAATTGCTGATTGCTGCTTCATGGAAGATTTCTGAATGCATCCAGGCAGCTGTATGCTCGCTTTCTGAGTGCATGTGTACATGTCTTTCAGTGGGAGAATAAAGGTTACCTTGAAGTAAGTAAACTGAAGTGGCTTTTCAGTTAGCTGAATTAGCTCATGAATTTTCCTAGAAACTAACCCTGAAGAAATCCATGAGTATTCTGGGCAGCAAAATGGGAAATGAAGAAATTTGCAGTGTAGGAATGGGCACAATTGCGGCACAGTTATTGATTGCACCTTTTAAAATGCATACAACTGTAAGGTATTCTTCTTTATTTAAGATGACTAGGTATTGCCATGAAACATGCATATATCTGGTTTTTAATTTCTTGGGCTGTAATTCTGCTTGGCAAATGAAAGTAAATGAATGATAACTTCAGCAGGCAAGTGGGAATTTATGTAAGTTATCCGAGGGTGAAGGAGAACACTGCAAAACCCTAAAGTGAGCTTTTCACATGGATGCACAAACAAGTAAACTCTGGAAACCATAGAATGTGCAGTGATCCAGCCTGTCTCCTCACCCACAAATTTGCCCTTCAGTGTGCAGCCACATATGTTTGATTTATTTTTGATTGACATAACAATACAAGAGCCAAATGTACTAAAACCAAAGCTACATTCTGAGCTTTGGTGTTTCATCATGTGCCAGCAATCCTAAGTGCTTTTCCATGTTGTTCAAGAGAACACTATCATCAGCAGTAATAATAATTTCAGAGTAATTAAGCTAAACTATCTCTGTGCATCTAAATAAACAAATAGATTGTGGTTCTGTAGAATGTGCATGTGTGCCAAGTGTGAGACTTGGCTACTTGTTGAAATTAAGATGCTTTTAGTGTAGAAGCATTCTGCTTCATTTAGTATCAGCTCTCGGTGTTTCCACCAACTTTAGGCTTGCAAGAGACTCTGGTGTCTTGGTAGGATATTTTTTACTCCAATGTCTTTTAGAAACTTTCATACAGATATCGTTCTTGATCCCTAATATTTATCTAATATTTTACCTGTTTTACAGTCAGAGGTATTTAAAAGAAAAATGTTATTAGGCTGCCATTCATTGTCTTCAACCTGCTGTATCAGATGAGTAACATATAAGCTGCTGACCAGTAAGAATTGTCATAAAATTCTGCATGTAAGAAATGCATAGTTCAGAAGTGATGAGCAGTCTCTCCCACAAGCTGTCTTAATACTTTTTTGTAATAAACTGTTGGTGCGTTTGAAAATTGAAACTGATTTTTTTTGTGACTTGGTTTTTAGAGTGGATGTAAATGCAAATTGTGCTGTATGTCTAGAGGGAAGAGGTAAATGCTTAGTTACTTTAAAGGGTGAGGATTTTTGTGGTTAGCAGAATTTGTTTATGCGTGCCAAATGGCTTGGGGTTGACAGAGGACCACAACTGCAGTTAGTCAGGCAAAACAGAATTCAAGTGTGAATATTCGAAGCCCTTCCCTTCGGGCATAGAAAACTAGTCAATGCTCACCCTTGTCAGAATTTTCACACAAGCAAACATTATCACAGTGTAGTGAGTACCTGCAGTGGCACTGTGATTTTACAGCTTTCTCTGAGAAGGTGACAGCAGTGAGGAGCAGCAGCAGGGACAACCGTCTCTCTTCATCAGTCAGTTTCAAAGGGCTTGGCAGAAAGGATTGATTCTCCTACTTCTCAGATCTGGAAAAGGAGGTCAAGCTGTAATGGCTTGGACAGAAGTGGCTTATGTACATCTTGTGTCAGACCGTCTGGTGGAACCCTTTATACAGCTGGAAAATACCAGTTCAGGGGGAGCAGACTGCTTTGCAGAAGCATATTGCATGTGATGAAAAATGGGTTCACATGAAAGTGGTTTTGAGAACAATTTAGTTTTATATTTCCAAAGTGCTTTATTTCAGTTTCAGTATGAAATTTAATGAAGACAGGGACAGAATTTTTTATTTTATTTTTGTAGAATTCAACTTTATTAAATAAATTTGAAAGGTTTTAGGGCCCAGTTTCTTTGGTTTGGGTTTCTTGAGAGTTGAGTTAATTTTTTTTGAAGTTTCTCATAAGCTCAAACTAAAATATTTTGATTTATTTTCCAGAGGAAAAACATTCACAGTTGTGAAATGAGCCTTAAAATAAACAAACAAATAACTAGTGCAGCTCTGCTGTTAAGTTCCAGTATCACGTTCACTGTTCCTCCTCTGTTTCTTCTTTGCTGTGGGAAGACAATAATTTATATCAGCTGTTTTTCTTGGGATGTTGTGTTTTTCCCAATGCAACTTGTAAATCAGAAATGGTAGAACTGGGGCTCTGCTGTCTCTGTTCTCTGGGATGCTTTTCTGCCCCACTGAATGCTTGCAGCATTTGACGGGGTAACAACTATTCTCCCCTCAGTGACCGGAGTGCAGATCTGAGTAAGGCTAGGTGGGAATGAGAATGAATCTTACATAATCTTACAGCTCAGACCAAGGTCTGTGAGAGTAGCTGTTGCCCTGTGCAGAGTACAAAGGGACCTGGGAATAATTTCATTTCAGTGCAAAGTTGTTTCTTGTTCAGCAGAGATGAAAGTGATAAGAACCAATCTGTGCAGATGCTTGGATCTGTTCATGTTGCTTTAAAACAAGAGAGCCTTCTGACTACCCAGACTGCCTGCTGATAAGATGGATGATCAGTTTTGCAATAATTATTTTTAGGCAGTGCATCTTACTCCTTCTTTCTCCACATTTGTCCCTCAATGTGAATCATCAGCTTTTAGAAGCCTTGTAATGTTCTAACTTGGTTTCTGACAGCTGTTGCTTTGAGAAAGGTCAAGGAGGGAAAACACAACTTCAGTTTTAACACAGTGTTTGGTTATTCTGTTTTTTTTAAAATGCATTTTTTTCAGTATCTAATAAAAAAGACTGAACAAATCAATGAGTTCAAAAGTTCAGATGTGGTGGAAAAAGGCTTCTTGTAGGGAATTGGTGATTTCCTTGTTATTTGGAAGAAGTGCAAGTGGGTTTTTTCCTTTCAATTAATAGTATCTATAGAGAAAAAAAAAATTACTGCAAAAGTGTAATGTAGGCCTTTTGATGAGGCTATGTACTCTATTCATACATGAATTTATCATGGTCAGACAGATGTGCAGAGCACAGAGGCATGCACATCTTTAGAGTGCCAGAACTTTTCTTTCTCCTTATCCAGACTTTGCATTTTTATTTTTCATTTTCACTTTCTTTCCAGATAAATCTGGTGTTTTAGTTGTGAAGATCTTAGAAATATTTGAGGAGTGCACAATACAAGTTGCCATCTGCCAGCAGCTGGAACAGTCTCCTGCTACCCTTTCACCAGAGGATGCTGTCATCAGTGCAGAGGAACCAATACTCAAAGTCCTCTTCACAAGAGAGACAGCAGCTCACCTGAGGAGCAGACCACAGGATGTCATCCACATCTATCCCCCATGGTGAGTGAGAAGAAGCGGCCACACTTGCTGTAGCGCTGCAGAACAAAGTGGAGTCAGTAGAGTGCTGGCTGCACTGTTGTAGAAAAAACCTTGGGGGGTAATGGGAGAGCAGGGCATTCTTGTGGTCATCTGTCTCTGGCAGATTGAGAGACTTTGACAGATACCTTCAAGACAGCTCAGATAACAACTAAATGTGTATCATGATGCCTCTAGTGTTGCTCAGGGCTTCAGTTGTGTTTTCACTTAATATTTTCATGTTTAGAGCACAAGAAAGGCCTGAGCAACGTCTTATCAATGATAAGGCCAATAAAGTGCATACTTTCTGGTAGCAAAGTAGTTCAGGAATGCTCATCTGTTGTTGTGAGCATGGGTATAATATTTCAGTGGAAAAGTCTCTATTAACTGTATAGCATTCAGTCTTCAGTTCCCTGAGTTCCGCTTCAGCACAGCGCTTTCTGGAATTCTTCAAAATGTTTGGTCTACACTTGTGATTATTTTCTGAATTGGATTATTTACCTGAATTTTAAGGGGTAGCAAAAAATAATGAGATTTCTAGTAAAGCAGCTGGGTGGTAGTGGCTGTAAGTTGGAAGGACTACCCTTCATAAAAATTTAGGGGAACTTTGAGAATATTACTTCTCTCTTCACTACCCTCCACCCTAATCATAAAAGAGGAAATATTTTTCTTATGCATTTCAGCATTCATTACCTGAGCTTTAGCCTCCAGCTGCCTCTCATGTTTGACCATATCCTTTTGCAAAATACTTTTTCCTGTTTTGCAAAGGTCTGTATCTGGTTTTTATCTTCATTGATAGCTGCAAATCTTTTCTGAGTTCCCCAATTTGTAATCTTTTGCTTCTGAAATGTTTTTAACTCTTTTTGGAAGCAATTAAAAAACTAAGGGAAGATATTCTATTTGGGGTTTATTATGGCTACAAATACAGCTATTGATAGTTTAGATGTAAATAGATCAGTAACAAAGGGAAAATGAAGTTCAGTATTAAGTCCTAGTCTGATATGATTCTGATTCATTGCCTTCTTTTGTTCTCATTTATCTTTTCCTTCAGAAGTTTTCATGCTTTACATTTGGTTTTGTTTGCCTGTTTCCTTCTTGTTTCTCTCTCCTACAAACTTAGTTCCGTTTTTGTCTTCAGGTTTCCTCTGTCGTTTTTAAACCAGGAGGCTTTGCATTTATGCAGCTGTATCCTTGCATGTAGACCTTAACCTATGTGAAGATTTTTGTATCAGAAAAACTATTTTAATTAGGATGTAATTCAACTTTTCTCTTTTTTTCCTCCTTTTTTCTTTACTGAGCCATTACAGTAGAATGCTTAGTATGTGTAAGTCTCGGACTGCTACAGCTTCTGCAGTCTGCTTTGGGAAGATGTAAATGCTTTCATATCTGCTCTGGGAAGATGTAGATCTGCACTAATACAATCCTTTCCAGACATCTGCAGCTGTACCAGGGTAGTCTTCTTGTTTGTTTAAATTTTAAGATGTTCTGGACACAAAGCTCATTCCTGAATGTATATAAACTGAGATTTCTTTAGAAAGCTTCATAGCTAGCTGTCTGTCTTCCCAGAAATTCTGCCTTTTATTTGCTTTAAAAAAACTATATATTTTTTTTCCTTCTTTAAGTAGGATGTGCTTTTCATGTAGGCAGAAGGTTATTTCATGAAACCGTAATGTTTAGACAGAGGATACATCTGTATTGTCACAGTTGCTTTCCTACCTATATGTCTCAAGGCACTTCATAAATACATCCGTTAATTGTAGCAAAACTGCATTGTACCTCATCTCTAGTCCTATTTTTTCTTTTTGAAATTATCTTAATGTCAGTTTCTTTGTTTACTCAACCAACTTCAAAAGTAATTGGGCTGGATACTGTTAAACTACTGGAGGCAGGGAGGAGAGAAAATGAAAGATGTTTTTGTTTTAGATTATAATTTGGCACTTTTAGTTTACATTAATTGGAAATTGGACTTGTATACTTAGTGGAAGTTTCCTCTATCACAGTTCCAAGCTTTTATTCTATTAAACTCTTACTTGAGAGCTCTGAATGCTGAAGTGTAGTTCTTGTTGCTCTGCGTTGAATTTGTACTTGTTTTTAAAAACAAATACTGTTTCTGTTAAAACGCTTGTCTGTCAATTGAAATGTGTGACTAGTGAAAAAAACAAATTAACAAAAGCTCATCCTGACATGGTGAAATAAGCATATTTATGTATCTTATTAGCATCTTATGTATCTTATTAATATCACTCAGAAGCAAAAGGGACCAAAAAAATGTAGATGCAAGGGGAGGCAATCCTTGAATTGCCTGTGTGGTTTTGGGATATGTAACAGACTGTACATTGTTGTGCGTGTTTTGAGACAGTTGTATGGCGCAAGACAGAATGGGATGAGATGGGATGTTTTGTAAGTGGACTGCTTCTGGTGCTGTAGTGTCCTGAGAGCTAAATTTCCTGTTACCTTTAAAATAAAACCCCAGAATTACATTCTGACTTTGCTTTTTGCTCCCTGACCAGGCAACCAGATAAGTAAGATGTAGACACACAGACTGCTGGCTCCTGGAGGTATCAAAAATTGAACACAAAAATTGAAAATCTATTTGGAGCCTTTGTGAAATTAGACTTCACTTTTGTAACTGTACTTGTGTGTGCTGTGAATTCAGTGCATAACTTGGTATGTGAAACATCTCCAGCAGTAGACTTGCATTAAGTACTTTAGGAAGCAGTGTTTAGAGAAGTGCTGATATGCTTGTTGGTAATTGTTTGCATAAAGAATCCCATTAAACTTCAGCACTGCAGTATAAGCAATTTTATTTCAAAAGTAAAATATTGACAGGGGGCTGGTTGTAAGAATCTTACCATTGGACATTGCTCATGAGAACAGTCCCACTCGATTTCAGCGGAGCTTTGTGTCAGGGCAAGGATTACCAGGACTGAACACAGATTTCTTTGTAACTAGATATTAATTTATTCGGGTCCAATATCTTATGGTATGTTGGAACCCAGGGGATTCCTATGATGACTTTGGCCGACCCAAAACCTGGTCAGGAGGCTTTTCAGCCTTGCCAGAGGTGTCAGGGACCCTGGAATGTTACTAAAAATGCCTGTGGCTCTGATTCTAATCCATGGAACAGGTTGTCAACTTTGTATGAAGAATTTCAAGTCACAAAAACTTAGAGAAACAGTAGTAGTTACAAGTAAAAAGAAAAGAATTTGAGTGTATGTCCAGGGGGGTTTGAAGCCCTGTGCAGGGGGGTTGGAGATCTGTACAGGGGGGTCTGAGGCACAAGATGGAGAATTTTTACACGTGGCATGTTATCTTATGTTCTTCTTCATAACCTCCATCTTCTTGGTGATGTTGGCACTTTTGGATTGGTTTGACACAGATCTGGACATGGTGGTGTGAGGGGCACGGATTGGTAATTAATGATAAACATTAAATAGGTAGTTATTAGTATAAAAGATTACAGCTAACCCGGGGCGGACACAGTGTGTCTCTGGACACGTTCTGTGTCGACCCTGGCGGGGCAAAGAAATCTACTTTTGATAAGGAATTAATAAACTGCCTTGAGAACACGAACAAATTACTCCAGACTACTCCTTCAGCAGCACAGGCTGGAAACCTGGACTTTTCTATACATTGTGAGGTCTCCCGGGGCTGTGGACATCCCCACAATGGTACATATTTACCATCTTGAAACCGAGGGATTTGATGTGAGAATTGTCACTCACTATAGGGAAAGCAACCCCCATAAACTGATGAAAGCTTTCAAACCAGTGTGTATGGTTGAGGACAGAGCTCAGCTGCCAGGCCGCTGAGACATCTGAGAGGAGCCTGCTCTGATCTTGTGGCTATATGGAAGTATTATTGCAGTGTTGTATCTAAATAAGGCCTATTAGCTTGGACACATCACATGAAAACGATTGTGTGTTTTGGGCTGGAGCTGGTTTCTGTCTGGCCGGCCGGGAACAAAACAGGCAAAAGAGCTCAGCCCTGCCTGCCCTTGCCTGTGTAGGCTTGCCTTTGGTTTTCTTTGCAGTACCTGAGCAACTTCTTGGATTAAATTTGAAATGAACACCTCATAATTTTTTTACAATCTGAATCTGAATCATTAAGTGTTTTAACACCTGGAAAAGAAAAAAGTTTATTACCGAGTTTAATTAAATTGATTACTAAGTCTTTATTCACTTTGCAGAAGTACATATCCAGCAAAAAGTAAAGTTTGCCTGCAAAGACATGAGAGAGTGGAAACAAAGGCTTCCACTCTTCCACTGGTGGTGATTTTATGGCTTCAACTTACCTGTTTTTTTTCTGTTTGTTTCGTTGTAAAAATTATAGAAATAATTTACCATACCTAATGGAAATTAGTAAGAGTTGGTATTTTTAGAGATTCCAGGATTCATTTGACTGCTGACACTGTAAGGCTTGGGGACAGACAGTTTGCCTTAGATACTCCTGTCTTCTGCTCATAGATATGCCTACTAGTTACTGTTCAAGATAAACTGACCTGAAGAAAATGGTGCTGATTAGAATTCTTTCCCTTGCCAGTAAGTTTAACAGCTTTGAAATGGTTTTTCATGCATTTCTGAAGTCAAACTAGTTCTTGGCAACAGCAGTTTAAACCACAGATCACATTTGCTTTGGACAGGCTCAGAGATCAATCCATACCTATTGAATGTGAGTGTCTGATATGAAGCCTCTAGTTCAGGAGGTTCATGTGGTGCTAATTCCTTGGGGCAGGGGCAGTATGAAGGGGACATAACCACTCTGTTCTGTTCTTACACTGCCTGGAAACACTGCAGAAAACAAGATCCTTGGCCGGATAGCTGTTATTCCCCATGCAACTTCTCTGAGACAGTTTATTTTAGGAACTTGGTATGGCAAGTACATAAAACACTTAAATCTGTGACATCAACAAGCAACTTCAAAGTTGTTCTTTAGTTTCTCTTAACCTGTGAAACCACGGGGAGTCATAATTACTCAACTTTGAGTGTTCCAGTGCCTGGAGAAAGTGTTTAATGTGGACTTCTCATTTCTGTTTGCATAATGCTAAATTCAGTCTCTCCTCAGTGAAGGAGTTTTAAAAGACTTTGAATTATTTACTGCCAAGAAGAATAACTCATACAAAACATTGCTGCAGATCAGCTGATGTACAGGGAAGAAATCCTTTATCTTAACTCCTTTAATGTAGGCCAGTGGTGGAAGTTGCTGTAGAAATGTGCAGGCAAGCTCTGAAGTAATTTATGTGTAAGAAGCAATCTGGCTTTGTGGATTCAGGTAGTATTCTACTTTAGAATTATCCTAGGTATGCTGTAGGC
The DNA here is from genome assembly GCA_013400315.1 of Bombycilla garrulus. Classification (NCBI taxonomy): domain Eukaryota; kingdom Metazoa; phylum Chordata; class Aves; order Passeriformes; family Bombycillidae; genus Bombycilla; species Bombycilla garrulus. The sequence continues at coordinate 823,423 of VXBU01016443.1, read as the reverse complement.
TGTTTTGTTGACTCAACAACAGCACTCATGATAAATGGGTATGTTACTGTGATTTTTGCATTGTCTTACCTAACACACTGTCTTACATCATCTGGGTGAGAAACAACAGGAGCAACACAGGGAGCTAACATGAAATAGGTGTTTTGAGCTAGCATGGCTCGTGTGCTGTTAGAGTGTTTGGCTTCTATTTGATGAAGATAGAGACTTTTATCACCTTTGCTCTCACCAGGCAAGGGAAGCATTGAAGATCATTTACAGAGTACCTCGCTATCACAAGAAAGATCATGTGAAAGCAGGATCTAAGCTTCACATATTAATGAAATGCAGAAACTATCTCTTGCTGCTCTGTAAAAAAAGTGTCTATATCCTTCTAAATTTTCTCAGATTAAGGAAAGACATGTATAAACCATCTTTTACATACATTCAGTTTCTTGGTTACTCCACAGAGAGGCAGCTTCTTTGAATGCTTGATAGATCAGTTTTGTCCAATTGATCAATGTTCACCATCTTCCTCTGATGAAATCTGGGCACTTATATATACACGTATAAATATTCAAACAGATGGCAAAAAGGGAGAATGGGAGGTCACCAGTCAGATCCTTCTCACTGGAAAGATGTTGGCTCTGCCTTAACGTCTTCAAAGGAAGAATGTAACAATAGCAGAGTGGGAGAGCCCTGATAAGAGGCATGAGGCTCACTCAGAAGATAAAATTCTACAAAACTTCAGAGCTGTAAAGCCAGTGTGGGCACTATTTCTAAAGTACGTATGGGAATGGCCTTGGAGCCAAAGATCAGATCATATCATCTGCTTGGAATTGCTTCTCAGAGATCATACAGTTGTGAAAATTGAAGTTCCTTTCAGAAGCAGCCAAAGTAACAGCAGGTTTTTTGCAATAATTCATTTTTTTTGTTTTGTTAAGATATACTTTTCCTAGTGCAGCCACTTCCAAAGGGGTGATTTGTCTTTTGGGAACGGAAATACCCACACTTTCTATGCAAGTGGTCCATAACAAGCTTTTAATATAATTTCTTCAATGCTTCTTTTGCTTTGACTTTTCTTGACAGAGTAGTCCTTAGGATTTTTCTCCTTTTTTTCTTTTAAGAAATAATTTTTTTTTGTTAATCCTCTCATGGAAAGGGAGAAAATTTTATCTGTAGAGCTGTAGAGGTATATGCTATTTTAAATTACTAGAAATTAAAGATTAAGCAATTAAATTATTTGAATTCGTTTACTTTGCATGTAGAAGATCAAAACAACACAATTCCTTAGTAATCTAATCAATGAATGGTGGTGTTCCTTCATAGGTGGATGGCATAATTGGAAAAATGCAGAATTGCACAGCTTTGATTCCAAGAGGAGAATAAGTCATTTATGTCATTTCTGTGATCTGCCACAACCACCTGAAGCAACAGATGAGCTGGTATTTCGGATGTGGGCTACGGCTAATAAACACAGTAACACGATCACACTTTTACAGTGAGACAGACATGCTTATTTTTATAAGTGTGGCATGGATAGATGTGTTACACAAGTGCCGTATAGAAAATATGAGTACCCTGAAAAACAAAGATTAAAAACCTGGGCTCTATAAAAGGGGTTTCCATGGAGAAAACAGTGGAAACACAGGAAGATGGGAGCCTCAAGATAGTAGATACAGAGTTCTGTAGAAGATTAAAACTGGATTTTTAAACACGACTGCCTGTCTCTGGACTAATAGCTGATGGTATCTTGACACGCTGACAAAGGGGAATTTCCACCGTATTGTACCAATGAGGTGCGGGGGTTTGTTGATACATTTGTTTGCTTTCGGCCGAATCTGAGGGGTCAGAATTGAGCGGTGTGTTTGCAAAGCAGCAGCTTGGTTTTCAGATCAAGGTTGAAATGCCTTGTTGCCAGCACAGAAGCCTCCATTGGGGTAGAATACCTCTGGTCTCCCTGATCAGATGTGTCTGAACTGGGCGCATCCAGTCAGCTGTTGTGCTCCTACCTCACACCCCTGCAGCCTGCACGGAGCTCACCCGAAAGGAGCGCTGCCTGTAGTTCTCTGGAGGGAGTCTCCACCAGGATGACTTTTTCCAGTATGGACTTGTAAGAATAAAGGAGTTGTAGAAAAGAAGCAGGGTATGTGAACAGCCTGGTTTATGCTTGGGGTTTGTTTTTCTACATTTTTCCTAAATAATAGATGCCATCCAACTTAGATCCCACTGGAATAACTGTAGTGCCCAGTTAACAGGAAAAATCTGAATCACCTCACTCTAGTGCTTCCATGTTGAGGAATTAGCATACATTTGAGTCCACAGCTTTTAGCAACAGAATAGGAAAATTGTTTTTAAACATCCATTCCTTACAGTCAGTGATGTTGTTTATGTCTGAAAAAATTACTGGAAAAAATATTCAGTGAGAATGAAAATGTCTTCTCCTAATATTCACAAAATATTCTTACCCTGAAAAATATTACTGGGTTTTGTTTTGTTTTGTTTTGTTTTTTAATGAAAGGTCTGTACTTGAAGCTTTCCAGCTTTTATGAGTGAGGAAATTCCAAGCATTTTGTAGTGACAGATACTGTTAGTGGGTAGTTGTCCACTGACGTCAAAAACAGAGGATGGTGAACAGCTTTGTTCAAGTAATCGAAAAATGTACGGTCTTGGATAAACTCTGTGTTAGCAACGGAGCTATCAATGATATATGAGCAGCTTCACATGAGTTCCCATGTGTATTCAATCCAATGCTAAATTCCAGATCTTGTTTAATGAGCAACTGATGGAGCCAAGACCTGGCACTGCAGTCTGCTTCATCCAGTCATGAAGGAAAAACAAGCTAAATAAATTCAGATGAACAAGTTCAGAATTACTGCAGGGTTATTAAAAAGTTGTGATTTGTATTCCTCTGCTAATGTTTATGACTAACAGATTTGGGACGTGTAAAACAATACTTAATTTGTAAAAAGACTATGTGCCAAAATTCCTTCAGTAGTTTAACCACTGAAGAGCAAGTTTTGACTTTGTGAATGGATTTCTTTAAATGTTAAAGAGTATCCGTAATCAGCTAATCTTTTTTTTTAAGAATTTACATTTTGAAAAATTATGGTTTTGGCTTCTTGGATTACTGTTCAGCACTTTCACTTTGTGAAATAAAATGTACTTCCATAGCTCACTGTGGAGAGGCAATTTTCAAGACAAGTGCCATTCTCTTTATTTATCAGGTGTGATTTGTTACTGTAATGGTAGGTGTGTATTTGGAGTAAGATTTTTCCATGCAGTTCTGTATGCAGTTAGTTGGGGTTTGAATATGCTGGATATTTTCTCGACATACAATGGGTTTTCATGCTAAGGATGCTTATGTCCTTGGGCAATTTTGTGTGGGCAAAGAGATGGATAAAGTGTGAGTTTGCCAAATTAGCCTGTGTGGTCATTCCCTACAATATCAAAGTATGCTTTGTCAGATTCCTCTTCCTGAATGTCATATTTAAGTGTAGGTAAGCAACAGTTAATTATTGCACTCCTAGCAGAAATAGTAATTAAAGCCCCAAGTATTTCAAAAGGGGAATGTTGCTTTCAAATATTTGAAAGATTTGGAATGTTGCTATCCAAAATACAGTATTTAAAATATCTCAGCTATCCTGGGGTGTTGGGGGCATGAGAGGGCAAGGGGAGAGCAAATTTTACTGTTACTTCTACCAGCAGATTACTTCTCTTTAGTAAAAGCTTATGGAAAAAATACCCATGGTTTTATGTATTTTTGGCAGAGGAAACAGTTCAGCTGTGAAACTTCTGTGTGTTTGATGGAGCTTTTCTTCCTACCAGTCTTCTGAGTCAACATTCACTGTGCAGATTGCAATGTATTACTTCTCCCTGACTGGCAGGCTTCTTTAACAGCATCCTGAGATGTCTTGAGAAAGTACTCTGCTAGTTACTGCCCCAGTACAGCCTTCTGGAACACCAAGTTTCTCCAATCAGAAGTATCAGAACATTATTTAGAGCATTAGAAGTCCCATACAACCACTAATTTTACCTTTGGGGGATTTGTGTTTGGAAAGCCAAATCACTGATGTGGCTCCAAAAAAAAAAAAAAAATCATTACTTGGCTGTATGTGGGAAGCGGGAGTTGTTGTGTGTATGGGGAATGGGGATTTTTTTGTTTGTTTGTTTTGGACGTTTTTTACTCTTTCTTTAACCTCTTTGGACTTCTGAAACGTTACCATTTTCTCTCTCCTTGGTAAAAGAGAAGAAAGAGTTAAAATTAAAGAAGCCTAGTGAACATTTCTGTGGATTTTTTGTTTTGATGGTTATCTTCCCCTTTTCTAGGGGATGTGGTTTTTATTTTTTATTTTTTCAATAAGCAGCGCTTATTTGCTGTTGAGCAGATCACGATGGTGGACTTCTGCATGGTCTTCTTGGGAGTCATTGTACACAGTCAGTCCAAGGTCCTTGGCTGTCATAAAAAACAGGACTGCCTGTCCACCTTGACATTGCTGCTGTTCACAGCATGTCTGTCAGTGCAAACCCTAGTCTGTCAGCATCTCCAGCTAATAATCCCTTGTAACGTGAACTGAGGCTGTGAAGAAATATCCTGAGGTACTCAGAGGTATTGTTTGGACAGACATTGAGGATCATAGCTACTCCCAAAGAAAAACCTGGCAGAATACTTACACACTGAAAGCACCAAACTTGAGAACACTTAAGATTCAGCATAAAACCATTAAATTACATTGATTGTGTTTTCATTTATCTTCCCAGCGTGGCACAGCATGTCTGTCTTTTGTGCTTCCCAAAACCAAATTTCTCCCCCAAGCTGAGGTTCATTTTTAAGAAACATGGGCAATGCAGCTATGTGAGATTTGTACATTGCATTTGTGCCTTAGCAAATACTGCTTGTCTTCTGGTTCACTGAGCTTGTCATAAATACTAATTTAATAGGGCTGGTACTGTTTTATGCATTGTGAATGTACAGATTGAGGAAGAGATAAATTTTATTGATATGGGCTGTCACTGGAACTTAAAGGGTTTGTAGGCTTAAAGGGGCTCAGATTTATAGTGTATGTGTAAAATAATAATTCTTCAAATTATTTGAATACATTTTATACAATGTAGGATTGTTCTTTATTGTATTCCCAAGTATTTCTTACCTTCCATCTCTCACACAAAGTCAAATAAGTTGCCCAGTATTTTCTTTGTCTTTTTGCAGCCTCCTGTGGTTTACAGTTTGATAAGTTCTGCATGAGGTGATTGTCTAATTTTGCTGGGAGATATTTGACCCTCAGAGTTTGCTTTTGAACCTTGCTCTATAGCAGGGAGCTCTTTTTTAGCTATACTCAAAAGCAAACCCCTTTTAAAAACCAGCTTTAACATACCACATGATCAGCTTTTAGAACAGTCCGTCTAAGTCTTGAGAATTGTTGTTGGTTGTAGGTCACTACAGATACAACTGTAATATCTTGATTTTTGGGGACTGGTGCTTATTTAGGAAGGAATGCAATCCTGTTAGGCTTACCCTGAAACTGCCCTAAACACAGCTAGAGGAGAAAACAAGAGGGAGAAGTTATTTCTACAACCCAAATATAAATTACACCTTTTTTGGAGGGGGGAAGGAGGAACTTCTATTAATTTTTTCTATTAATTTTTTTAGATTAGGCTGCATATAAAAGTATTCTTTTCCTATGTGTTCCATTAATTGGTTGAGATTCTTTATCTTTGATCATGAATCTTGTTCTTTGGCAAAGCCTTACGTATTAAAGACTGCCTAAAGACTCCTAGAAGAGGTCTGAGATTTGGAAATACATGTAATCTTGCATGCAAAGCCCTTTTCTACTTATTAAATTCTGAATACTCATTTGCTAAATTAATATAGGCATTACTTGGGTTGCCATGTTGATTTTTTGAAGCTTTTCTTGGAAAGTACTTTCTTATCCCACATTAACAGCTACGTTGATATATTTTGGCTATGTCTAAGGAGAGTCATTTTCCATCCAGAATGTGCACTAAATGAATTCGTTAATAGATTGGATTTGTTATTAGTTGTATTTTAACTGCTGTCATAATGCTACTGCTTTATTAAGTATACATGAACTGTGGATAATTTGGAGGAAAATACTTCCCTGCAAGCTAGCAAGACAAAATACAGCCTTTTAACGTATAACCTCGTCAGATGTTAAAATTTATATAAAATGCGTATATTGACATTATAAGAATGTAGACGCCAGGGTAGTATATGGGTTTTGTTGCCCTTTTCCCTGAAACTGGGCACGACGGCAGTCCAGTGCATGAGGGCTGGAGTCGGGAGTGAGATGCCCTTAGGTCCGGACATGGAGACAGCGACCTTTGCCTCCCTTTAACTTCTGCTTTGACTTTCCTCAGCTGTTTTGGAAGTGACACGAGCAGTCACACTGCCGATGAATTCTCTAGCACATTGTACGTGTGGTGCAGAACGCGTTCCCTTTGTCGCGTTTCCCGTCGGTGTGTGCGCTCCGCTGTACCACGCCAGTTCTTGGGGACTGGGCTGCGCCCGGCATCGAGTCAATCACAGGCTTCGAAAATAAATTATCCTGAGTTATCAGGGTGGTTACAAAGGGCAGTGGTGGGAAAGCACCTTCCTAAACACCATCTCCACGGCAGTTCCTGGGGCAGTGGGGTGCTCTCCGAGCCCCCCGGGTGCAGGTCCGTGCCCTTCCCGGCGGCTGCGGAAGGTGGCAATGTTGTCAGCAGGAGCCCAGGAAAGGCTGATCTCACCGAGACAGCCGCAGCGCGAATTTGTCCACGGCTTTCGCTGGCGTCAAAGCTCTACGTCCGTGAAACAGGAGCCTGCAGCAGAGGGATTTGTTCGGGTTTGTGCTCACTTCTGCACAAGCTGTAATAACTCGGTGCGCTCTCCGTGCTGTATGTGGGGATGCGCACGAGGCGCGCTCTGGATGCGCTGATCGCACAGCTTTGCTCCCAGCAAGGCTTCTGCGTGCTGGCTGCCTCTGAACTTGCAGACCGACACCCATCCTCCACTTGGGAGAGCGAAACTGAGCTCTTCAAGTGAACTTTCATTTCTGCAAAACACTTGTAAACGTTTCTGAAACGCGATGTCGTTTTCTGCCCACTCCTCCGGGATGTTTACAAACTTTACTTTGAATTGAGCTTACCAGGGGAGAAACAGAGAACTTCCCTGCATGCCACAGTCCTGTTAAGAGCTCTCTCCTGCCTAAGACAGGCTTTTAACCTGTTCAAAGCCTAACAGACCTGTTCCAGGCTTGGTGGGGATGTTTCCTCTCCCTCTCCTCTCCCTGAATCTTTTTAACTTTTTCAAGTGATTCTCTCAAAGACTTTTGTGTCTTGTGATTTTTAGCATTTTTCCTTTCTAATTCTTGACTCTTGAGGGAAGGTATGAGAAAGTTCTTGGTTTATGTTATCCCATTCCTTTCCTCTTGACTGTCTTGATGCTGCACTGGTAAATAGATCATTGATTTTAAATTATCAAGGAACCTTTCAACTTAATTAATTACTGGGTTCACCTCTCACTCTGTGTTTCTTAGCAAGCCTTTCTGACAAGATGTAATAAATTTAAACCATTTAGGAGTTTGAATGGTGGAAAAAAAATTTAAATATTCTTGATGTACTTTACAGTAAGCAGAGAGCAAATAGAATGACTTACCTTGTAATCCCCACCTTCCTCCTTAACTTTATTTGCAACACACATGGCAATTTTTGTTGGACTTAGTGTCTAGTTACTTGTTTTTAATAAGATAGGATGGCAGAGCTAAGGTAACTAATGCTGTACAACTTCTGAGACTCTGAAGTTGTATGTGTATCTCCTTCCTGACTCATGTACTGAACGTGCTACTCCCTGCATTAAATAGACACTGAAGGTTTCTAGAATTGCTTTGGTCTCTGTTAAGCAAAGATTGTTTGCTGACTACCAAAATCTGTTTCTGTATGGATACTTTACCTGCCACTGCTCTTCGCTTTATTGTACAAATGGCTCAGCAGTTGTCCAGGAGAACCATGGATAATGATTCCTTAGTGGTAAAAAAAGAATAAAGAAAGACTTCCAGAAACTAGTTTGGCAGAAACTGCTATATTCTGTCTCTCCAAATCAAATGACAAGCCAGTGAAAGCCTTCTCTTTTGGTGTGCTATGTGGGAGAATTTCCATTTCAAAATTGAAACTGGAAAAAATAATCTCCAACTCTAAACAGTAGAATTTAAGATACAATGGAGTGTTACCACTGTAATTTTTTTAATTATTTCTTTTTGTAGTAATAGTCTTAATGCTTTAAGAATAAAGTGAAATATTCCACCTTGGGACTTTCTTTAAACACTGCTGAGTAATGCAGTCTCACACTGTTGTAATAATAATTTGGCTGAGGAAAAGGCTTTGTGATCATAAAATTTTCATGTTAAAGGAAGTAGATGCTGCACACATTATAAAGCGTGGAAATAAACACAATTAGAGTTTTGTTCTCTCTTTAAAACCGAAGAAAAAGAAAATACTTCCCTGTGATTTCAAAGTATTGTTAACAAGCTTTAATAGCTATTAGGGGCCTAAAATGGTAAACAGCTCAGTAACAATATTATATTAATAAACCTAACATCAAAATGACTCTACAAAGGTATGTACATATGGTTCCATTTTACATGACAAAATAAGTTTTCTGAAGTTCATTTGCCTAAAACAAAGGTTTTAATGGAACAATGCAGTGATTTGACCTCATCTCTGCTTATCCTTTTTTTGAATGTAAATATGACTGCCAAGACAATTAACTGGGTAATTTACCCAGGCAGACTGAGCTGAAGTTCTGTGAGTAGGCCCTGCTTTAAGGGCAAGTTGGCGTGCTGTCTCGTGCTCAAGTGCTTATCGACCTTCAAAGTGTCTTAGAGCTCAGGATAGTTCACCCTCAGGAAGTTTAGTTTAGATAAGCATCTGAATTTTTTTGGGTACCGAAATCTAGAATGCAGCAGCAAAATCTGATGAGCACGGGCTCTCATATCTGAGTCAGCAACGGGGCTGGATCTGCTCCTGTTGTTCAGCACTTCCATTGCCAGAAGCAGAAAACAAGAGATGCGTGAGAAGAAAAACCAGGGAGAAGAGCAGGGAGACTGCCTCAAAAAATTATGAGCAGGCTTCAAAACAGAGTTTGTGTAGGTTGTGTGTGAAGGTGAGGAGCTGTGAAGAAACTCACACCTTCTCCCAGTGTGGCCTTCCAAAACCTCAGGGCGAGTTTGGTTCTCAGGAGGCTCTTGGCTTGGCCCTCTATAGGCGGGACTGTGCATTATTAGCACCTGGACTCTGCCAGATGTAAAAGTGAACCTATGAAATTAAGGTGGGTTTTTTTCCCCCCTTCTTCTGGTGCTTTGCAGTTAACAATATTTCAGATGTCACAGGGTGCACTGCTATCATTTGAAATTTTAGACTTGAAGAAAAAAACTATCCACTCAAATGGCGATCTAAGCAAGAAAGATATGGAAAAGCAACCAGGAAAAGAGAGTTGATGTATTTTTCTTAGTGATCTCTGGGTACTACTCAGTTTTTTGATCTTTTTTTCCTCTGCAGCCATTGTTTTCTAAATTGTTACTCATGAATTAAACCCTTTTCTGTAAGTTAAAGAAAGTGGCTTCAGCCACTAGAAACTCAAGTGAACTGCTGTGGTTCTGCCACTGCAAATATCTGTCACTTTATGTAGATTTTTTGCTGAAAACGAATCTTTAAAGTATCTGTAGTCTTCTGAGGCTGAATTTCCAATCTAGGGTCCATTTCATCTGCGAAGTTCAAAGCACTTGCCAGATTTTGACAGGAGAAAGTTGCCATGACTGAATGGCAATGCAGGCTTGGAACAAGGCTTGTGAATCACAGATTAGTGAAGCAGCCTCCTGAAAACACACCTGAACCTTAATTCTGTGTGCTATGCATAGAAGGAAGTTTTCGCTGTGACTTCATTCATGCTTTTGGCATCCCAATGTTATTTCTGGTGATAAAAGAATAATAGAATGAATAAGCAACTAAAACACAAGAGAAGAGAATGAATTTAATTTTCAGGGAAGGTGAGAACACACCCCAGTTCTCATCACGTCTGTATGCCGTGCCTGTTCTAATCTCCATCTACACTTAAATACTAGAGATTAAATTGTCAATCATTTTTAAAAGTTCATCTCTCAGAAATTCTAAAGTCTACTTTTCAGAAGTGACCTGGTATTGATTTGCATGTATTTGCATTTTGATAATTTGAAATTAAAAAAAAAAATCTGAAGAAAAAAGGGGAAAATTTTAAAATTCCTAATATATAGCTGAAAAAAAATTTAGTGAGTATCTAGCATTACATGTAGTGCGAAATAAAAAATAGAAAATGGAGAAAAATGTCAAGCACCATGAAGTGTACAGTATTCTTCAATGGTTACAGGCCACCTTAGCTTGGCTTAATTTCAGAAGGTACTAAGGACGTATTTCACTTCCTTTGCTATTAAGCTTAGAAATTGACCAGTTCTACTGAGCCACTATTTTTTTATCTAATATAATATTTTTGTTACATTTCTTTTTACTTCTGTTTTTTAGTGATAGAAATGTCTTGTACTTTTTTCTCACTTCATTGCAAAATACAAAAAAAGTATTATTTTTAATAGTCATGTATACTGATGGCTGGCTGTTGACATCAGTGAACGTCAGTTAAAATTTTTAGGCGTATATATTAAAGTACAAATCAGCTGTTTTTTTCAGCAAGCTGATGATTTTTCAGGGCCTTATCAAGTTTTATTGAATGTAATTAATGGGTCTTATTGTCAGTTATCTGAACAATGCTGATTTGTTGGTCACTGGAATACTCATGACCTCTGGAGAGGAGCACAAGAAAGGTGGTTTTGGGTTTTCTAGCTGGTCAGTTATGGCCAGCTGGTATAACAAAGGCAAGAATACTTGGAGGAAAGCAGTGTGTTTACTTAGCCTGTGGTTCTTCAGAGAGCAGGTTTCCCTAAAAAAATTGTAGGTGGAGTGAGGTTGGTCAGAGGGCAGACACTTGTTTGACCTTTTGGCAAGGACTCCTTACACTAGAAGAAAACCCAAACATGTTTTTATTTCTTAAATTGCCGCAAGTGGAGCGAGAAGCTGAGGAGCTGGGGCTGAAAGATGGCCTGCAAGTTTTGGACTCATCTGGATCTTCATGTGTAGAACTACAGCTGCACAGACAGTATAACCCTAACAGTTGATTAATTATGATTAATATTGAAAGTAATGCAACTGTCTTGCTTAGTGTTTCCAGATCTTTATTTTTTCATTGTGGTCAGTCAACATTGAGAAATTCGTATTTATTATGTAAATATTTGGGAGGAAAGTGATATATGTGACCACTTTACTACCACCAGTCATATGCCTTAGCTGTTCTGGATGAGTTTTGGCTTCCTTTGTATTCCCTGGAAATTTATGATTAAACTTACATCTACACGTTAGGGTTTTGTTGGTTTTGTAGAGGTGAAATGATGTATTTTGCACTTCTTGTTAACAGTTAGAGACGTGAAATGGAAAGGTGTCTATTGAAGAGCTCTTTCTTTGCATCCTCTAGAAATGAAGGTATTTCCATACTTTTTTTTCCCCCTTCCTGTATTTCCTAGCCTACCATCCTGCTCCCTTGGCATGCAGGAATTAGGATACTCAGTTTTATCATGGATCTGGTAGCAACTACACAGGGTTTTTTTTCACAATGTCTTTGATACAGTGGTTGACTAAAATATGTGGAGATTCTTTTTTTCCAGGCAAAACATTTTATAGATTTTTTTAAATGTATGTCCAGAATATCAGACTGAGCGGACTAAACACTATTGAAAGGAGTAAACTCAACTGAAGGACTCAACCTAGTATCTCTTTTGTGTAGTTTTAGCTACCAGTTAGTTCAAGAGTAGAATAAAATAATGCCATTTAATAATGTATTCTCATAACTGAAATTGGAGAGGCGAAGGATTGAAATCCCACTGTGTGATGTGTTGGAGGGTAGATGCTGAATGAAGAAAGAAGGAAGTGGAGAAGATCCGTGTTGGATACAGATACAGGCTGCCTGCCTTGCTATCATGTCATGTCTCTCGTGAATGTCTTAGGAGTGAAAAAACAACCCACCCTGCAGCAGCGTGTCCCTGTTTTCCTTGGCACGCTTCTGCCGCCTGCCTTCGAGTGAAGAAATCAGAAGTGAAGGGAAAGAATCGCCAAAGTCAGCGCCTAAGCTGATTTAAGCCTACGGGGGGCCTGCAGTTTATCCGAAGCGCAGACTCCTGTTTTAGGGGAAGGGGTACAGGGATGCAGGGTTATGGAGCGGCTCTTGTGCAGCGTGAGCCCCACCGTCGCCCCATGCCAGGTTTATTCTGGCTCAGGGTTTGAGGGGAGAGCCGGAAACACCAGGAGCGGGGCATGGGCCGGCGGTGGGACCAGCCCTGGACTTTCCAGGCCCGGCCGTGGCGGGAGGAGGAGAGGGAGGAGGAGGAGGAATGCTGCCGCCCTGACGTCAGGAGCTGCTCCTGGGAATGTTTTGCATTCCTCTTCCTGGCAGTGGTCAGGTGGCTTCCAGCAAGAAGGAAGGAACAGCCGCTTCCAAAAAAATAAAAAAAAAAGAAGGGGGGGCATTGAGAGCGCGCAGAGGAAAAGAACACTTTATAATAAAAGTATTGTGGGGGAGGCACTTTTATTAAAAGCCAGATTGGGAATTGGAACCAGATGTTCTGCATTCGAAAGCTGCACGAATGTTAAACGCGTTTATTAATGACTGTGATGGCTGAGGTATTTGGCTGTCTGCCTCACTTTAATCTCATTGCTCTGTATTAAAAAACAGTTGAGAAAAACATTTTTTTTTTGTACCCGGATTTAGGCAGCTTCCTTTACACAAATATTCATTTAAAAAAAAAATACAGGATTTTAATGGGAGTATAGCCACATATATGAAAGCAAGAAACAAGCAGAGAAATGTCAACATTTGTCTTGTTCTGTTAGTTTTTACATATATGTTGTGCTGAAAAATATTGTCTTGAAATTTGGTTTCCTTCTTGATTTATGGTTGTTGGATAATGCACATGATGTAAGCTGGAGAGGTCAGAACATGCAATTATTGCTATTCACAAAGTACTTCCTATTCCCTTAACTCTCCCTCTTTAAAGTCCCTGTCAAAGCCTATGTTTAAAGCAAAACAAGAGTAGATACTCAGTCCGAGGTGATTAAAGTAGGAATTGCATTTACCACAGGCAGTGCTTGGGAAATAGCTGCTTTATATCCTTAGATGGACCCAAGAGCATGTTATATCTCCATTTCAAGAGCACTGTCTCCACCTTGGCAGTGCTGCACATTTGGGAGTATCGAGCACCAAGAGCTTCCATGGGGACTTCTGGTTTGTGTCTCAGGGGAGATGAGGTACTTGACAACATCACAGCCTACACAGGCACTGGCAGATTTGGGGTATCCTCCAGACAGCATGGATCCTCCTGCCATCCTTGGGCTCTGTTGTTGGCAGATCATAAGATTTTCTGTGTGAAGCAAAAACTGTTAGAGGGAGAGATGGAGCTGTGCCATGTGTCCCTTCAATTCCTGAGTGTGGCAATGCCCTGAACCTGTGCTTTCTTTATCCACTTGAAAGAGGAAAGAATCATTTTCTCTGTAAGCACCAGGAACCCTTTACATGGTAGGGCATGGCTGTTTTGTATGATTTCAGACATCCTTGGGCAGCAGGGCACAGATCCTGTCTAGGACTGGTGGAGCTGAGCTGCTTCTGGATTCAGGCTGGAGAGGCCCTACCAATAAAATTGCACCAGGGAGACTTGCCCCTCATTCAGCGTGATGGGTTTTTTTCCTTAGTTCATCCTATATTTTCCTGTTCATTGACACTGCACGAAGTTGTGTTCGAGTGGAGTTACCACCTTATTCACAGGCAGTGTATTTGGTGGTTCTTCAGGAAGCTGGTGGGACAAGGGGAATGTTTGGTCGTTTTGGGGACGTTTCCTTGAGCTCCGTACCCAGGTCAGCTGAGGCCCATGAGCACCCATCCATTTCCTGGTACTGACTAAAGTGAACAGCAGCTTTCTGCTTCAGGGTGGATGCTCTGCTGAGGAATTTCCAGAAATGCTGAGAAGTGCTGACTCATAGCTTACAGCCTGTCTGGGCTGAGGGGAGGTTTTCAAATCCTTGGCTGAAGCCAGCAAAAAATGTTGCTGTAATGTACTGTTTTATTTTTAGCAAGGGGGGAGGCTGTGTTGCTTAGGATGAAATGCTTGTGAGTGGTTTCAAAATGACAGGCACTTTTAATTTTTTTTTCTCTCTTCTATTTTTAGAACTTGGAAAACAGGTTGTTTTGCTAAAATACAGACACTTCTCTGTTTCCCTAGTAAATGGGTTGTTCTAAAGGAGCCTTAAGGATTTCATGCATGAAGACTTTTACCACTGCTGCAGTTCAAAATGTCCTTCAGGATAGGAAATACTGAAGTATTTGAGACTGAAACTTAGTTGGCACTTACTTGCATGTATTTTTTTATTTCTGCCGAGGTGGGACTGCAGCTCCAATTGTTGGAGCTGAAATGCAGCCAGATATTTGCTGCTATTACAAGATCATTGTAAAAGCTTGGTGCTTGTGTTTCATCCTCCCCTGTTTTTAGCAAGCGCTTCACAAGTAATGTGCTGTGCCTTTTTTTTCCTCCTGAACAGAAAATGCCCTGTAGTGTTTTCTGCTGACTTCTGCCAGGAAGATTGAGGGAGGAGTCCTTTCAGGCTGTACCACCACTCAAAATACAGTTTTCGTGATTAGATTATAAGGGCAAAATCATTTTCTTCTCCCTCCTCCAGCCCCAGCTCCTCCCCCAGTCAGTACATTGTTTAACATATTCTTGGGGGTGTGTATTGTTTTTCTGTTGAACAAGCGGTAGTACTTTGGGATGATCTCCAATGTATGCATTGTCCCAGAGAGTATCACAAACGAAATACAAGTCTGTATAAACTCTTTTACTTTTGCATCTAATTTCTAAAATTTGCTGTCAGCTGTTCTTCATTCACAGCTCTGTACCTGTCTATAGAGCTATTTGCAGCCCTTTTTTACGCCTTAATAGAGAACTGTGATTCTACAAATGATCTGCAGACTGCTTCTAACCGCAGTGCTAATCATTTTTGAACCTGTAGCATAAACCAGCACATTTTGCAAATATGAAGAAAAAAAAATCAAAAAACAAATCCACACCTCTTACAAGCAACCCTGCAGGGTCTGTCTTGAGAATAAGTGGTACACAGCTTCCTTGAAGTATTTGGTGGACAGTTTAACTACTCTCCTTAGTTTTTGCCCTGGGACTGAGTGATATGTGTCCAGCAGGGTCCTCATCTGATTACAACAAAGAGTAAAAGGATAATTCTGTGCAGGAAGTACTGGAACATAGGACAAGGCTGTTTCCATGATGTGCTCATTTATTAGCTCATCACTGTGCAAAAGTCCCAGTCTTAGTCATTTTAAAGTAAATACAGTGTGTGCATGTGAGTTGCTAGTGATATTTGTGGATAGAAAGAATAGTAGGCTGCACATCTATCACAAAATTTTGCAATCAAATCCACTTTTACTAGTTACTCTAACCTTGCCAGCCACCTACCTCTAAGAGAAAGTTTCTTTTCCTACCCAAAAGTGCCAGTTCCTTCCAAGATTTTACAGCAGCTGCATAATCTCTTTTGAGAGAGTTGTGTCCTGGCACCCTCCACTATACTGGGAAAATAATATAGCTCATACATTATTTCTAGCCACCTGTCAGTAAATTCAGGACAAGAGCCATGAACTAACAGCCTTGCATGTGCCCCCTTTTAGATTGATGTGTCATCTGACCTGGGTGGACATGCCTCAACTGGCTTGCCTGACTTCAGATAACCTGTTCTACAATCCTCAGCTGCTTGACCCTATTCTAGTTTGGATGAGGTACAGAACGTACCTTTTTGTGAAGATTCTGTCCCCAAACTTATAAAAAAATTAATTATGCATGAATGTTGTCCAGCTTTCCAGGGAACATCTTGGTACGACATGTATCAGTGTAGTGAGAACATCTCATTTTACGGTCAGCTTTTTGTAATTGAATCTGCCCTGGTCCTTTCTAGTAATATTATGCTACACAGTCTGGTTCCTGTCCCTAACACAGACATGTCCTGCAAGGAGCTTTCTGCTTGTGGCAGTATAAGCTTGTGGTTTCTCACGTATCTTTGCCTCCTAATGCTCCCTGTTCTTGCATAGCTTTCTGATCTCTCACTATTTGCTGCTATTTGCACTACAGTCTTGGTAGCTGCATGAAATCTGAGCAATTCATGTCTATCTTTCAGTTGCCATACTACTTTTTTTGACTGTGTCATTGTCTTAAATAATTTTTACTTTTGATCTTGCAGAATTTCTCTTACATCCTTCTTGTAACTTCACTTAGGGTCACCATGGCAACATGTTTGTTTTTCCAGATTATAGTGAGTGCCCAAAAAGAGCAAAAAAGACAGATTTATGGTAAATCTTGAGTAGTCAGCTGCTTTGTCATTATCATCACTTACGTGGTTGCATTAGCATTAATTGTCTTTTGCACTGTTTGTCCATTAGTCTCTGTTGGTGTTCAGAACAATTCTGTTCAAGAAATGCACTGTGTAGTACTTTACTGTTTGCTTGGTAGGGTGGGTCATACATTGATTTCTATATAAAGATGAGATTCTGGTAGTAAAAAATAAGAGTTTCTAAAAATTAGTAGTGAGAATTTGAGTATCCCAAAAAGTGCAATTAATTAAATCCAATTGTTTTGGTAAAGGTTAGAGGAACCCTTTGTGAGAAATTTTAAAGAATATACACAGTAGACATGTATGCCTGAATATGTGAATGATAAATTTTGAGAATTTATGAACAGTTTGAAGCGGTGGGTAGAAATAAGTCACATTTTGTTTGAACCAGTAAATAACCCAGGGAGACTGAGGATAGAAAGATGATTAAGGAAAAATAGCTTCCCATTACTTTATGAGGGTCTGGAGGTCTCTCAGCCTCATCTCAACTGCTGCTAAGCCTCTTCAGTCATCTTTTCCAGTTCTCCTGTTTTTTACGTCTTGTCTTTGAGTTTTAATCTTTTTCTGGTATTTACTTTTGATTACCGTAATGATGCCATGGTGTAATCTAACTTAGAAGCTGTGTCACAAACTATCAATTAAAACTTTAACTAAATCAAGGTTTGCCTCAATCAAGCAGCAATGATTCAAATGTGGCATCTGCTATATGTGATACATCCCCAGTAATCAATATGTCAAAAAATGAGTAAATGTGCAGCTGCCAAGAAGACCTGTGCCAATATTTCGGGTTGTAGGCTGAGTGCCTTATTATTAACTCATTTACATATATTCACATCAGAAGTATTGTGGGATGTGGAGCCTCAGTGCATCCCAAAATCTTATCATCCCTGTGCCTGCCACTGCTGTATACTGTGAACCACATCTTTTGGTGATTTCTTTCTTGTGCCATCGATTCCCCAGTCTGGAATGGAAATGGAAAACATCTGTGCTGTTGTACAGCTGGGAAAATTTGTCTATCTTTCTGCTTTCATGGCCTTCCACAGTAATATGTTTGCCTGAAATGAAGCTATCAGAGGATGCAGATAGGATTGTGCGTATAGAAGACAAACTTTCCAAGGAATAGGAACATAGTTTTTCACACAGACATGTCTGTACTAGCAAATAAAGTGGTAGGAGCAGCTTTGAGGAGTAGAAGCTGGTGTGGGAGATTTGGTCCTGCTGTAGGCATCGGGGGCCTTTATTCCAGACAGGCTGTAAGCTGGTTACGTGGCCTGAATGCCTTTTAGCAGTTGGAGCACATCTTCAAGTTTAGTTTCATATGAAAAAAATTCATTGTATGAGCTGAGAAGGCTGCTCCACAGTCCAAACCAAAACTCAGGGAAGATGGAGAGATTTGCCACAGAAACACAGCACTGATCTGAACCGCAGGACTGGTGTGGACACACCCATGAATGACCAGACATCAGACCAATCCATCTTTCTCAGTTTGGCTTGCTCTGAGAATTCCTATTGTCATACACATACGCAGATGCACAGTGGTAAACAGAAAAACCCAGACAATAAGCTGCTTTTTAAACACTAAGGGGAAGAAAGAAAAAAAAAAGATCAAGTTCAGCCTTTAAATACCTGTGTGTTTCTCCGTCTGGTAAGGGTGACTGTGTAGCCATTGTTACATCTGTCAAATTTCTAGACCTTGTCTTAACTGCATCCTTTCTCTTGTAGAGTCCTTAAAACTACGCTAAAATACTGACATTGTTCCCTTGTAGCTGGTATGTATTAATTTGAAAAGAGGTGTGTTTTCATTCCGTTGGCTGTGCTGGAAAGATCTCACAGCTTTTGCCGTACCATATTGCCTGATGGTACAGCAAACAGATACTTGGAATGATAAACAGGAAAACCAGTCTTAAGCACTGCAACTTTTTACAGAGGAGCAATTTCAGAGTTTACCGTGACATAGACACCTAGAAAACACTTGTATGTGTGAGCTATAGAATGTGATTTGGTGGTCCTTTACGCCATTGCCCTAAATTGATAATTCATGGTTCTTTCAGGCTTTATTTTGGTGAAGTGATAGGGTTATCCCCTGGATAGAAGGAAGTGCCCACAGCACAGCAATTGCAGGCTCTTGATTTCCCAGGGTACAGCCTGAGGTTTGTTTCCAGGAGAAATGAGCAGGTCCGTGTGGGCGTCTACCTTGTTCCCTTCCATGGCAAGGTTAGAACCAGGAAATAGAAACAGAGCAGAGCAACAGGTCAGTGAGACCCAGTCAAGTGCTTTTGAGCACACAGCTTGCTCTTTTGAATAGAAGCTGCAAATGGCCAACCTGCAGGTAGCAGATTTTTAACAAATGTTTGTTGTATACAAGTGGAAAACTGACTTGTCAATATGTATTTCAATACATAATTGCCTGGGAACATGCTTGCAGTATGATTCAGTATTAAAAACTGAACTGAGAAATCAATTGGTGTAGCATACAGAACAGAGGGTTGCTTTACAAAATTTTCCCTTTCTCGTTTTCCTCCTTCCATAGAGAATATGCATTACATTGAGGACAGAAAAGCAGAAAATCTTGGCAACTTCTAGTATGCCAGAGACTTTGTTCTGCTCACTGAGGAGGGGTGCAGTTCCCAAGAAAGATGTCAAATGCAGTAATTAATGTTCTTCCTTCATATGATGGATACCATCTGTATTTAGAAACATCTGAGCTTGTGCTTCAATAGAAATCACGTAGCGTTTTTACTGGTATAGTGTAGAACTTGAGTGTTTTTATTCATGATACTTGAGGCTTTGCTCCCAGACATAGCTTACAAATGCGTGACATTCCTTTTACGTTTGGAAGTGAAAAGTGAGCCAGGGTGAGCAGGAAGGACATTCTGTAGCTCGGTGAATCTTAGCAGTTTTTCATTGTGTCATATTTGTTTTTATAGACGCAACTTCAAACTAGGGCAATATGAGTAGCAAATGAGTTTTTGCCTCATATGAAAACAAACATGATCAGAATCATCTTGCCTGTAAGTTATTCATAGAGTCCATTAGTGTCAGGATATACAACTTTCCTCTTTTGACAACCTTTCCTCAGACTTGTCAAAATATAGTATCTTCAAAACAAACAATGTTTCTGTTTTTACTTCCTTCTTCACTTCCCCTATTTCCCTAACAGTGTAACACTAGTAACCTCATTTGAAATAATCTGTGTTTGTATCCATGCCTCTTAGGGCTGGGATGTGGCTCCAATAATTCTGCGATGTAGCAAGTTACTTCCCATGTTTGTCATGTAATATATCTTCTTGGATTATTATTCCCCTTTGTTTCAGAATATAAACATCAGCAAATATTATCTTGATTAATCCTCTCCCTTCCTTCCATCTCCTCTTTCCCCTCTCCCTGTTTTGAGAAAGAGTAACAAAATGGAAGTTTATTCTTTGCCAGCCAAGAACTACTAGTTTCTACAGGGAAAAATGTCCCTTTGGTCTTAAACATAATTATTTTGTTTTCTGAATTGGTAAGAAAGAGTTGGTGGCCTGGAACAAAGATTTTAAGTGATAGCCTCACATTTCTCAACAATATTCTGTTTTAAATGGACAATTCCATGTTCTAGCAAATATTTTTTAAATTTTTTAAGATAATGTGAAGCTGATTTTGGGGTCAAGGAAGAAGATGCCAGCTAACCTGGATACCTAACTGTGACAGCATGGAGCCAGAATGTTTTCTTTAGGCAAACCTATATTTATGACAGTGCATAAATATAAACCTCAACTCTGCCAAAGCTCTCCTGGTTTCACAGTTTGTCCGGGGACTGAGGAGGATCATATGCTGTGACCTCATATTCTGCCACTGTGTCATTGTAGTCCATGTCACAGAGCTGGCTGTATGCCAGTCACATGGCCAAAATCTCATCCCTTTCTCTGCCAGCTCTTGACACATGCTCAGATGTCTTGAAGTGTAAGGCAGAATCATAATCAAAGGCTACTAGATGAGGAAAAACAGACTTTGTTTTCAAAATATTCTTTACATTCCTGATTTCATTGACTGAATACATTATGCCACAGGCTTTCCATAAAATCTCCAACAAGATATTTGTTGTGAGTCTTGATCTGGCATATTAAAAAAAAAAGAAAATAACAATGATTCTCAGTTTTACTGGAATATTAGTAAATAAAATGAATGCTAATTAAACACTCGATTGTACCAAGTAATTTGTCTGTGTTGTAAGCAGCTAAAAAGAGACTAATTAAGGAAAGGGTAGGTGGAACATAAAGAAAATTGCAATTAAGCATGTACAGTCTGTGTCAGTGAGATCCATTTTCAGGCAGAAAATGAATACAACTCCGAACTTTGAGACATTTTAGTATTTATACTTATGTTTTGCTGACTAATGCTATTTTCAATTTCTTCCTTTAATATTTTCTGAGTATGTACAGGGTTGGGGTTTTTTTACCGAAATCTTCAGCATAAAAAGACCAATATTAAAGACCAATAAGCATGACACGTAATATTCAGAATATTACAGAATTATATCATCATAACAAACCAAAGCAAATTGCCCTTAAGCAATTTTGGAAGGTTCTCTAACAGGAAAACCTTTCTTGTGGGGGAATAGCTTCAATAGCCAGGTGTGAAAAGTGAATGCGGGGATAGCCCACCCTTGGTTTTGAGCTAGGTTTCCTGTTAAAGTGGCAGTGGAAAGCGTTCTTCCCGGAGGAGGATGTATGCAGTTCTGCTGTGTTTGCCTGAAACTGCTGAATCCAGGCATTGTGCCTGTGTTTTTGGCTGCTTTCCCATTGTGAAAGTACAGCGCAATCTCCTGCCTGCTTCTCCCTCTGAGCTCTATATCCTCGTTAAAGATCAGGGAAAAGAAAGGGGAAAACCCGAAGCGATCAGTGAGTTCATTTACATACCATGCTAGGGCTGGCACATGGTTCAGCACGTGATATGATAGTGAACTTTTTTTCGGGAGCTTGCTACAGCCACTGAGAGACATTTCAAACTGCAGACATAGAAGGCTGCAAGTTTGTATTCGGAAGCAAGAGTGAAAGTTCTTCATAACTCAATTATATAATGTAAATAACGTGTTTTGCATTTTGTCAAACAGAGCTGTGACAATATTCGATGTTTATCGATGTTTATTGTTTTGTTTCTGTTTCTTGTTATTACTATTAATGCCTGAAGTATTTGATACTTATTATCATTCCTGTCTTAATGACTAGTGTTCCTGGGAGTCTACAGTCTAGCTGATGACTTAGTGAGGTGGACAGGCCAACGAAAGCACCTAAAATGATCTACACTGGTGTTCACTTATGCCGTGACATCTGCTTGAACACTTTTTTTTTTTTTTTTTTNGTGCTGTTTAGCTCCATTCCTGAGCAAAAGCCCTGGCTGATGCCTGGAGGGTGGGGTGTGTGTCCTTGCCATTTTGCCTGTCCCATCTCCAGCACACATCACACCCTTTTGGGAGCAGTTTCCCTTCACCAGTTCTGCATTATTAATTCCCTGGGTTAGCAAACTGAAGCAGCTCACAGAAGCAGGGGTCAGGTCTGGGCCCCTCCCTCCCCTTTTTAGGGTTAACCAGCACATAGATATATTTAGCTGAATCACGTAGCCTTCTGATTTTGAGAAAATTTTTTTGTGGATGCAGAAAGAGTTTCAAGACAGTCTTGTTTTCTGAATTTACCGACATGCATTTGACTGAAAATTGCCTGTATTGTGTTACAGCTTACTGACACACAGGTGGACTGTTAACCTCTTAACATCAGCCAAGCCAAGATAGAAGGCCTCCTAGTTACAAGAAAAGTTGAGCAGCATAGCAGACTCATACTTATGAAGACTGTAGCTTGTAGTACATCCTGATTAAGAATAAATTGCCTACTTACAGGGATGTAACTATGTCTGTATAGTGAAATACAATGTTGGTTACTGAATTGGTAAAGATGAAGTGCAAGTTTACACAGATAGATAATATGTTGAAAGGCATGCTTGTATACAGATATACTGACCCTCTTTATAGGACTCCCACTATGGAAGGTCCATATTGACTTTGAGGGACTTTTGGAGGAAAAGTTTAGTTTTGTTTGTGCTGAGGGAAGATGTAGCTGAGAGGAGAAAATGAGCAAGTATGACACACAATGGGAAGAAGTTCCCATTTACAAGTTTGTTGAAGCAAGGTGTGTCTAACTCTTCTGTCCTCATAATGTTTTATGTCCCAAGAATCCCTGCACGGGACGTACATCACTAAAATGACTGTTTATAGGTAAGAAATATCTATAGTTTCCCAAACAAAAATTAAATTCTGGGTCTTGCATGGCAGCACATAACTATTGTACTGGCTAGTCTACTTTGTTTTCAGGTCGGTTTTGTATGTTTTTGGCGATTATTCACATGCATGGTTGATTTTCAGTTTATAACTTTGAGCATAAATGAGAGGGGAAAGAGTGCAGATTTGAAGTAAATCGAATCTATTCTCTGTTCTCTAACATCTCTTTTCTCTAACTTGTCTGCTCTCTAATGTGTTTTTAGTTACTGTGAACACTAATCAATTTTATGTGTGCTTTAAGAAACTGCATCTCCTGAGGCTTTTCAAGGAGCTCTGAGACTTGGACTCAACTGAAAATACGAGACGTGTTTATTATGATCTCAGTTGTTCCTTAAAGGTCAGAGCACCAGTTTAATTTATGACTCAGCACTGTAGTTGCTAGAGTCTAGGTAAAGTGGAGACTAAGTAATTTTCACAGCTGCTTCTTAATTTAGAAATGTGTTCTTTTTCCACAAAAAACCCTGCTTCCCTTGGGAAGTGTTACTATCAATGAAGAAGTTATACATTTCTCTACTTCGTAACAATTAAGTAAAGAAGGAAGACCTTCAATCTTGTTAGGGGTTTCCTTGTGGCCATGTATTTTTAAACAAGTGCTTTAGGAGATTGTATCACAAAAGACAAATTTTGTTTCTGGTTGTTGGAAAGCTGAATTTTTATCTTGTGTTTGGGAAACTGTATCTGAGTTAAAGTAGAAATAAAAGCACATAGCAAAGTTCAAGATTTAGAGGGAAAGGTTTAATCATAAAACAGTAAAATAGAGTTTTAAAACAGAGTCTGCATAGGCTGATCACAGAATCTTGGAATTTTTGTTTGTTTTATGGTTACCATTAAAGTAAAACGTAATCACATTTCTGGGAATCTTGTGTGATCAAGGATTATAACATTGAGACCATGTTTATATTCATTTTTCATGGAATTTTTTTAAGCAAATACTTATCAGTTAGATGATTAAAGTTCCTGTTGCCTGCTACCATCCAAGCACATTCCTGGCAATTTTTGCTCTTACTGGATTTTTCACTGTTACTATGAAAGGTGCTCCTTCCTTACTATCTTTGCTTTAAACGAAGAAGTTCAAAGCTGGTGGCTGGATGACAATGGAATGAAGAAATAGCTTTAAACCATTATAGTTGACTCAATTCCAAGTAAAGATAAACCTTTCTGATTTACAAGGTGTTGCATTTTAACTTGGTCTGCTCTCTTGGGAGTAATGTCTTACAGAAGAATAAAATGTGAAGTATATGCTCAGCTCTGTTTCAAATAGAAAAGCTCAGAAGCAACACTTGTCAGAACTCATTTTGGCCCAGGCAAATAAGCTTTCTGCTGAAGGGGAAAAATAGAAACTGAAAGCCTGACCTGCTGTAGCAATCCTAATAGGAGCTAAGATGTGCCAACCTCAGCAGTGTTTAGGCTGCTTGCTCAGAAAGAGGTGGGGGTTTGCCCAGTACTGATACTTCTGGCTGATTGTTTTGGGAAACCAGGCTCTTTGTTTCCAGGACAGAAACCCCTCTTGTGACATAGCACTTTCCTACTCTCCCTTGAAAGCTTGAACTCTGTGGTAGAGTCCTGCTGTGTTGCTTGCAAGGTTTACAATGCCGTGGTTTGATCCTTCACCTTGAAGGTAACTTGAAAAAAAATTGGCCTTGTATATTTTCTCCAAGGCTAAAATGATCTTTTCATTTAGTAAGTCCTTCTGCTAGGAAGCTGATGGAAGGGTTTGTGCAATAAAGTATTAATATCCCAAAATGAAACACTTGCCATATGAAGCTACCTGAATGATTTCACTGTACTTTTTTTTTCCTTATACTACTGAGGGAGGAATTTTTTTTTGGAGTTTTTTCAGCACTTATTGAACACTTGGTTTCAAAGGGACACCAAATGCGACTACATGAGTAAATTAGATTCCAGTGATAGCTATAAGCTCTCAGACCTTTAACAAATTTTTAAAATAAGGCATTTTTTAGTCCAAATAATTTGTAGTTGTCTCACTGCCTTATACTGGAACTTGACACATTTTGTTATTATGACTTACTGTGTTATACCTTTGCATGAAAAGGAAGGATACCCATTATTTCCCTGTTTCCACTGGAATTGAGTGGTAGGTTTTCTTTTGCCTGCACTGGTCATCACTGGCTTGAGGAGTAGTCTGAAGCTTCCTTTGTTTTCCCTGCAATTTCATCCTTGGGCTGCCACATCCCTTTGTGCTTTATTTATTACCAATTTGTTTGATTAGATTAAGGAAGGATTAAGGGATCCAGAACCCTTGACAAAAGGCAACCCATCATTTATAAATGTGTAAACATAATGTAATTACTTCTTAATTCCTTGTGTTAAATAAAAAGGGGATTCTTCGGCAGATAAACCCTGAGAGGTTTTTTGAAAATCAAATGAAGGCAATTTGCTGACTCAGAGACGTGTATTTGCTGCCAAAGATGAGGAGTTATCACACACAAAGCTCAGGTTTTATTTGATATGAAGAGCTTCAGGTGCTTTGATCTCCTTGTGATCCAGATAGTACACCTTGTCAGTCCACACTGATTTCTAACCATTTCTGAATTCCTATAGTGAAAGGAGGTTTTATCTCTGCTTGGGCAGTTTAGGATTTGCCATTGATTTGTAGTTCTATGTTCTTTAGGTTAGCAGTGGTAAGGGTTAAAGTAAGTAGAGTATTCATCTTTTATTCTAAAAATTAATGTATAAAGACTCTAGCACTCATTTTTCTTTTATCTCTACCTTTAGTAGAGCTGTACTAGTGGTGATTCTGGGTGAATAACCCTCATAAAAGCTTATTAAAAAAGAAAGAACAGGTAACTCCTGCCTGTAGGCTCAGTTGGCCTCCTTGCATTTGGGGTTTTTTGGTTTCATAGATTAAAAAATTTCTAAAACAGCAGAGTAAGCGTTGTTCAGTTGGACACTGAGAGGACATACTGTGTGCAGTCTGTCCTGTAGGCACTGTAAGAGAGTGTCTCAATGAAGAGCAGAGGAACCCACTTGTGCAAATCCTGTCAGTTTCAATTTTATAATCTTCTACCATTTGAAACTTAACATCTTGATCTCTAGATTTCTGGTATGATGTTTTTGCTGCCTCTCATGTGAAAAAAAAAAGGTGAGAAGCCTTTCTCCAGACAGCATCATCCTCTTAGACTTTCATACAGCATTAGCAGTAGAATGTTTCACCTTTATTCTTTCACGTTTTGGCATGTATTATTTTTGTTCTGTTTTGGGCTTTTTTGCCTATACTGCATATTATGATCAGGAGTGTTTATTTGTATTGTACCTCACAGGTCTGCAGTTGGCTAGTTCTGAGCTGGCTGCCTGCAAGAAGCTGTCTGTGCAAACAGCAAACAGCAGGGCTTTGCTTACACGTCTCTGCCAGGCAGAAGTCAAAACACTGCTATCAGAAATTATGCCAATTCAGTGGCAAAGGTTTCTGTTGTCTTTTTCTTTTCTTTTTTTTTTTTTTTTAACCAGAGACCCTGAACATGGACTGCTAAGAAGCCATTGAGCTTTTTGCCATGATCACGCATGGGTAAATAGCTACAGCTTCTCTGTTGGCCACAAAATAGTTGAAAGGAGTTGCAAATTCTGCTTACTGCTTTGGGTTTAATAATGAACTTCCTTGCAATGAGCACTACTTTAAAGAAGAGAGAGTGTAAATCCTTGCTGTAAAAGACCTGAAATTAACTCTGGATAAATTGTGAATGACATATGCTGACATGAGATTATTCAGAACAGTTGGAGGAAAGCATTTACTTTGCAATGTTACTGCTTGTGCTATCTTTACCTCTTGCTGGCTTGGGATTGGGACTGTTTATGCTTCAGTTTTGACAGGAACTGTGTTCCATTAGAAAAGCGATGGGAGCAGCTTTTGCATACACAGGCAGTTCCTGGCTGTCAATTGCAACCGCAGAGGAACAAGTTGCAATTTGCACAAGCCTTGAAGAGCATGCTTCCTTTGACTTCTGCATGTGTCATTTAGAGTAGGGAGTTTTAGGGTATGAGGTAAAGGATGATACATCAGAGGATTGCCCTGGGAGCCAAGCACTCTGACATCTCAGGTCAATGTCTCTGATACATCCTTGCCTCAGCTCTTCTGGCCTCCTCCAACTGTTCCACTTGACCCTGCTCCTGCTCCCTGGCACATCTTGTTTCTGCCAGCCTAACAGTGGCTGGGCTCTGCTGGGACCTGGGTCTGACCAAGAGAAGTACTCCAGCTATAAGCTGGTGGGTTTTTTTGGGTTTGTTTCTCTTTTTTTTGAAATGAGAGGGTTTTGTTTCTGTTTTTCCAAGCTGGATGAGCCCTTGACCTCGTCTACAGCACAAGCCACAGAGTTGTCAGTGTAAATGAGGGTTGGGAACAAACCATGGGTTCAGGGTATTGTGAACCTAGAGGTTCCTTTTCTGTGTTCCTTAAGGCAAATTACCATCCTCTTTACCTTCTACTTTCATTTTATGAGGTAGAGCAAAAAACACTTTAATTAAAGTAGGAGTTTTAAGATGCCTGTTAGTTAGTACTGTTGTGTGAACTTTTTAAGTTTTGTGCATTACTCTAAAATCTTCAAGGAAAAGGTACTGTTAAAGAACTAGACATTATTTTCATAGACCGCATCTTTAGATGTTGATGCAGTAACAATTTTAATTTTGTGAAATGCCTAGTTCAGTAGAGGAGACGTCCTGCACTCTTACACACATCACTACATTTGCTGTGTTTCCAGTTGTTGTGCCACTAGCTCCATCTTGTTCTGAAGCTAAGTGCCCTGAAAAAGATTTAGTTGGTTCAGCAAATCTGTCTGTTTAGCAAAGAGGTTCAGAGAATTCACTGATGTTCTCCTTTCTGTTTTGAACCTGCACTAAGCATGATTGCCCTCTTAGAATCTGCAGGACTGGCTTGAAACAATTTATTTCCAGGTTTTCTGTGGCATATCAGTAACAGTGAAGCAGTAAATAACAGGTGAACAAAAAGAAATTGTTTATTAGCATGAGATATAAGTTTTCAGAGTTAAATTAGCCATTATGTTTTCAAAATATTGTTGTCAGGTGAATGGTTGCAATACAAGATTATAGCACCTTGGAAACACAGTTCCAGAGGGGCACTGCAGCATATTTAATTCCAGCGAGTTAAGTGGAAGTGTTGGAACTGATAGGTGTTTTCAGTACTAAATGGGAAAGTCTTTCTTTCAGTTTAGCTTTACCTCAATTTCCTTATTCACTTCCTTTGTCTGTTAGACGCCAATACACCCACATATGCCTACAGTCACCAAAGCAATGAACAAAGGTGTTTCTCCTGAAGGCTGGGGAAAGAGGGGTTGCTATGGCCAAGACAGACTGATCCAGGCTCATGGAGCTGTATAAATCTGTAATTCATGAAATCTGAAACTTTCCCCTTAGCACTTGACAGCTAATATCTCTAGTGTGTATTTCGGTACACCTCCGCTGAAAATAGGCGGTTTAGATTTGTGTGTTTGGTTTCAACAGAAAGAAAAGAGTTGGCAGAGTGTCTGGGCAATTAAGACTCTTGCTGTGTGAATAATACATAGCAAGGGTAATAGTTTGATAAAGGTGGAGTTCAAGTTCTCCTTAAGCTGTATACTGGGCTCTTAAATACTGAAATATGGCTTACTTTATACTCGTGGTAACTTTCCCTTTGATGTATCTGGCTGAATAATTAGACTTAACCCTGTCTTTCAGATTCTGCCTCCTCGTTATGTTGAGCAGGCTCAAGAGAGAATACTGCCAAGAGCACAGGCAGGCCATGGGAAAAGCGCTGTGTTCTGATTTGTGCCTGCAAATCTTCCTCAAGAATTACTACAGTGAAAGCTGCAGTTGCAAAGATTTCTGAACAAATATTGTCAATTGCTTTTTTTCTTTGTTGTATTGTAATGCCATGAGCCTAAATAATTTCCCCTCAGCTCAGGAATCAGCCACTCTTGTGTTGAACAGTAATGGAAAATTTGGAGCCATCTCCTAGGTGAAACAGGCAATTGAGATTTTGTTCTGATTTTCAGTCATACAAATACAGTAGGATCAAAAATTTATAGAAATTGCAGGATAAGTCATAATGCAAATTCTGAATTTATGATTTTTGTCAGATGAAAATGTAAAGGAACCTCTAGTTCATGCTATTCAATAGCATTCCTGAAAACAGCCAAGGGAAGACCATGTAACTAAGTGAGTACAAAAATGTAATATACTAAGCACTCTTCTATCTGCCATTAGCTGGCACAAGGCTTACGTGTGTTAAAAACTTGGAGTTCTACTTTGGAGCAGCTGTATTGTGTATAGTTGTACTAGTTTCAAAAACCCTAGGGACCTGTGACTCTAAACTTCAATTTTATTGCATTATATTAATTTTGTTTTGTGAAGTAGTAATTTCATGGCTGATTTACATTTTGTTTATAAAGTAAAAATAAATTATTTTGGTGATATTTCTTAGGCACCAAATAACTCAAACATAAATCTTGCCAGCATAACTGATTAACCTTGTAATAGCATCTTTGAGATATTAATGTACGCACTACCTTATCTTCTGCTTTATCTGACCTTTATCTGTTGATTTTAATATCCTTTGTGGTTGCTAGTGACGTGTTTTTGTTGTAGAGAGGGAGAGATTTTGGTTCCTGTTTATTTCTCTGCTTTATCCTCATTCACTCTGTTCTGTCCTCTCAAAAAGATAACTGCATTAAGCAGAAAAAAACAAGATAATAAACTGGAGCTCAGGAGCACAATAGGAGCCATGTCTGCTTGAAGCGTTCAGAGAACATTCTGGAAGCAGCAAGTTACCGGTCTAATATGGACTGACAGCGAAAAAAAAGGAATTGGTTGTCCTGAACAAATACAGGAGAATTTTTACCCCTTTGCAGCATAATTTACTCATAATTTGAAGCATAATTTATTTCAGTGACTTACATAAAGTGTTTATATTGGGCAAAGTTTGTCCATTGCATGTGCTTGCTGCGTTGTATCATCTTGCTGTGCTTGGGTGCTGGTGATCCATAAAATTAAACCAGTAGAAAACTAATCAGAAAATAAATTTTTAAAAAGATGGGGAGGGGGGAGGAGTATGACTTTTTCACATACTACTGATTGAATAGGTTCAGCAAGATCAAGCATATCCCGGAGTAGCAGAGGCAAAGGCAGAGAGGAAGCTGCAGCGGGTCTGTCCGCACTGTGAATTGCCACTGGCACTGCTGGCTCTGCTGCCTGCTCACTCCTGATGTCCTGCTGGACACCATTGCCCTGTGCCAGCAGAGAGTGGAGATGAATGTGTGAAAGTCCTTCATGCACATTAGAGTGAAATCTGAGAGCTGTATGGGAGCTGATGATTTCAGTCAGTTTGTGATAACCTGGCTGCCTTTGCACTGAAAGGATTAGAGCTCTGCAATAGGGATGGTAAGGTCCTGGCAGTAGTGGGTGCTGAGCAGCTGTGAGGGGCAGCCATCCTGTTCAGCCACTGCAGCTGGGTCTGGCTGAGAATGAGCTGCCCACCATGTGCTCCTGGGTGTGTTACACTTCTTGGCTTTATGGCTGTGCCCTCACTGCATCTGCTGTGCTCTCTGCTTCTTTGGAGTCACTTGTGCATTTTCTGCGTGGGGCTGTGCTGAACACCAGTGTTATTCCCATTTGTACA
The DNA here is from genome assembly GCA_013400315.1 of Bombycilla garrulus. NCBI lineage: Eukaryota > Metazoa > Chordata > Aves > Passeriformes > Bombycillidae > Bombycilla > Bombycilla garrulus. Next base: position 793,001 of record VXBU01016443.1, on the reverse strand, counting down.
ACTGTTCCTCAGTTTATCTCCTTGAGTTTGGACACCTTTCGGAGAACATGGAGTGCACTTCTTTGGTGCAGTACTGTGCTAGTTTTTAAATGGGTGTTTTCCTTGATACATGACATCTGATTTGATGGGACATGGTAAAAATGGTGTGGTTTCTCTGTGAATGATTTAGTTCAATTTTCATGCAATTCTACAGTGATGTTTTCATGTTTGAAGAGTAAAAAAAAAAAAATAATAAACATAAATAGGAATGAAGTTCTCTTCCCTTAGCTTATCTCTGTCCACAAAAGTAGATGATGGGAAGACCTTCCTCTTCCTAGCATCAAGGAGACAGAAAAGGGGAAAATCTCCCTCTTGGGCAAGAAGTACATTTAGTTACAGAAGGCAGGGAGCAGTTTCTAATAAGATTTCATTATGATGGAGCCTCCCATGATGTGATGATGGAGCTTGCAATGCTGAGAGCAGCTGATGCTGTGAGAACCACAGCAGAGCTCATTGCTCCTGTTTTGGCAAGGGGATCACTGGGTTACAGATTGCCTCTGTGCTGTGCTGGCCCTGCCTGAGCAGCCTGGCAGGCAGCATTCAACTCAAGGCACCTGTGGTACAGCTGTGCAAGTATGGGCCTGCCATCACTTGTAGGAATCAAGGAGAAGGAAGCTGACATTTCTGAACAGTGTTTCCTCTCCTCTTAAGGACATCAAATGAAGCTCATTCTGAAGTTTGTTTTTGCTAGACTTTGTAAACATAGTCTAGGGGACCAGTTGATAAAGTTAGCTAGGTAAATCCCAGTCTTGAGTGTCTGATAAGTGTTTAGGCTTTGAACATCTCCAGCTATTTACTGATGCCTTTGTAATAATAATGTAGTAGATTACATTTCTCTGCAGACTCTACCATGCTACCCATCCACTTGACATAGTATATCTTAAGTATTTACTTTTATGAGTATATTGTAGCTGAAATGAGCAGTGGACATTCTTAGTCTGTACCTAGTACCTGTGCTGTATTTTATTTTAGATACACAAATAAATTACTATTTTTATAAGCAAACATTTTCCCTGTTGGTGCAAATGATTCAGGTGAATAAGGTTTCTGAGATTTGGGAAACTGCTTTGCTTATATTACCTCCTTCTGCTAAGAGGTGTGCTCAGATTTAAAATATTACACTTATAGTGCAAGAAAAGGCTAATTGTAATCCAAAGAACTCAACAGGACAACTGTCATCTTGTCCTGCTGACATGTAGTAGATGTGCTGCAGATCTCTTTATCGTATGCATGTGAGGTTAGCAAATTTTCCTTAGTACCCAGCCTGAAGAGTTGGCAAACTCTAGAACAAGTTTATTAATGTAAGCATTTTTTGTTTGGATGCAATGATTATAATTTGTTCTCTTGAAGAATCACATTCATGTTACATCCTGCTCTTAGCAGAGCTCATGGCAGTTGCAATTTGTCAAAATTTGCCTTCTTTATGAACATTGGTTTTGCTGACAAATTAAATTCTAAATTAAAACAAAGAATTGAGTTTACACTCTTTTGCTGCCAGGATCCTTCCCCAAAGACAGTTAGCCTCAGCATAAAGTCAAGAGAGACTCATATCCTCTTTCTTTTATAGGAGGTGTTTTAATGAGCCACCTGAAGGCAAAGAGTAAGCAAAATTACTTCCTTTTTTCCATCAGGATTATCACTTAGGGCAAGTGTTTTCAAACAAACATTAGAAGTCTCCTGCTGTGTTTACAGTTTGGGAGGAGGGCATTCACAGGTACAGGGTTTTCCATGTGTAACTTTTATATTCAGTTTCTGTGAAAAGCATAGAGATATTTCCATAGCATAAAACAAACACATATGTATATGCCAGTAGATAATTGCTTTAATCAAATACTGTGTGCCCCATAGCAACCTTAATCTGGCAGTGAGGAGAACTGGAAGTAAAGCTAACTGACTTGCTTTTCGAGATAAGTAGATGAGGTTGAGGGACATAACTAGGAAATTTATTTGTTTTATGTGCTTAACTTGTTGTAAGTTATACTGGTCTAAATGGTAATAATTATTCTGTAAAACTATTTGAAGAATGTGCCAGCCTGTGGAATATTTTCCATACTAAGCATGAGAATACCATGGCTACACATACCTGTGGTCCTTATCCCACTGGCCTTCATCTGACCTGCATTTTCCATGTATAGGTTTCCCAAGCATGTATCAGCATAGAACTGAATTATGTTTTTTCACTGGGGAACCCGACAATGCTCATAAGTCTCAATGTTGAAACTCTTTTCGTCATCCAAGGATGGCTGTTCTTTCTGGAAGTGCCATCCCTTTTGTGGTTCTGGGTGGAAGAGGGTGAAAATTTCAGTGCTCAGGGGCATCTTGAGTGGGGCCATGAGCTCTCAGCCACAGAGTCTGGTTTTGTGGCTGTGTCTCTTCAGCTGGCACTTAATCATACCGCTGTTAATCTTAATTCTGCATTTGAGATCCAGCACTGCATGGTGGTATTTGGTTGTTGATGGAATACTGAGAGACAGCAAAACAGCTGGCAAGAATATATCTGAGAAGAAAGAAAAAACAGCAAGAACAAACCAGAAAATGAAGGCAGTATTGAGTGATGGGTCTGTGTTTAGATGGATTTTTTATTTTCTTAAATCTTCCCACCTGCAGTGTTCTCTGTAAGGCAGAGTGTCTTATGGCAGCAAAAAGATATTACTGCTTTTTCAGAAAGTGTAGCTTTCTTGATACAGTCCAAGACCAGGTGCAGTGGAAGCATGGTAAAGGCTCATCCTCAGAGAAGATAATAGAAGTCAGCACAGAGGCCAAGTGCTTAAAATTTTGTCAGCCATTCATTCTGCTGCTTGAATTACTAACTTTCAATATTCTTTTGCTGTGTTTTCTGGTCTAGCATAGTCCTTTTTCCTATTGATGCCTACTCAACGTTTTAGCTACTTGTGCTTTCCATGTGGACCTTGTTACCATTACAGTTTTATTAAAATACAACAGCAGTTTGGATGCGGCTGTATTATCTAAACAGAAGTAAGCCAACAAAATTGCAGAAGTAATTTTTTTGTAGTGGGTATGTGATTTTACCACATTTTAAAAATTGTTTGGTGGCTGTTAGACCCAGTTTTTGGGGATTTAAGAACCTGAAAAAGGTAGTTTGGAAAAGTGTACAAATGGCTACGAAATTGCCACAGTTGTGTTTACCGTGTATCCTTAAGCCAGATACCCTCTGGCAGCACAGAAGAGAAACTTCCTGGATGACTTTAGGAGGCTTTCTAATCTAATGTGTGCTCTCCTCATCAGACATAGCTAGAAATTCTGGGTGCCCTGGAAGGGCTACCTACCTTCTGAGTGAGAGGAGGAGCGTGTGGGTTACAGAGTGGATGATATACATTTTGGTGCTCTGTATTGTATAACCGCTCTTAGGTTTAGCAGGGCCTTGCATTTCTTCAATTTTTTTTTTTTTTTTTACCTTTGCAGAGTAGACTTAAATAAAAATGACAGTCCCAGAAAAAATGTGAAATCAGCTTGCATGTCAAGCTTTTCACGTGTTCTGTGACTAGTTTATAAAATCAGGGAGTTGTATACTCATAAATCAAACTTATGTTCATTACTGTCATTACACGATCAGTTGTGGTCATGGTCTGTGGCAGCAGGAGGTATTATACAGATCACTGTCATGACAGGATGAGCTTGAGACAGAAAAATGCCTGTGGTGCTCTTGACAATCAGTTTTTCTGTTAGCTTAGGTCCTTGCTGGTGTGGAGGCAAACAGGTGGATGTGATGAACAGATCAGCCCTATCAGGGGAAATAGTAGTTCTGCTCATCGGGGTACCCCATCTCCAGGAGTGCTTATTGGGTGGGAGAGCAGAAGGGCTGAACAAACACAGACTGATTCTACCCTGGATTAACCTGGCAGTCTTCAGCAAACTTTAATTCAAGGGCTTCCAAGGGCAGAGGTTGCATTTCTGCACTTGGCAACATTTGTTTAAAATGCACTTAAGCAAGTTTTTATGGGAAAGGCAGTAATTTAGATTCTCTTTAAAATGAGTGCTCTGATAGTGGAAACAAGCTTTGAAATAAGATTCTGTAATGCTGCTTGGCTCCGCATAGCTCATTGCCAAACAGTATCGGGATGATGAAGCTGTGTTTAAATAAGATTCTTTAAAAGATTTTCGGCCCACATGGACATGTAACCACAATGTAGAAAACAGATATGAATGTTTTGGTAGATGCTGAAAGAGGGGGGTGGTGTAAGAATTTCGAGGTCAACAGTGATAAAGAAGAAATGGAAAGACAAGTGATCTGGGGATAAGATTCTCTAAAGAAAAAAATAATGCTCTTTTCCTGGATTTAGGGCACTGAAGTTTTTGCTGTGTACATCAGTAACACAGGTGTTGGGCTGTGCAAGCCAAGTCCCCTGTGTGTGCCATTCACCTCCTCAGCAGTCACCAGAGGGACTGCTAACAGTGTTAGCCGAAGGCCAGGGGATCTGACCCTCTCCTCTGGGACAGCAGCTCTGTTCTCTGGCAGGCATCCCAGGGGTGCTGGAAGGCAACGCGGTCTGCACAATCTCTCTGCCTCTTGACCAGAGACAGTCAGGGTCACAGACGTGAATATTATCTTTGTGACGCTTCAAGAAAGCAAACAGATAATATATTTTTTTAAAGGAATGTTGCATGCAGTCAGTTGAATGTAAAAATGTCCTATCAGATCTTTCAAGAGCTTGTTCCCTTGAGGGGATGTTGCGCCAGCTCACCCACCCTGCCAGGGCAGAGGCAAGGCGGAGAAGGGAGTGCACACGCATGTGCCTGCACTTCTGTGTGTATATGCACGCACATATGAGAGTCATGAACTGGCCTCTTTTCCCTGGATGAGTCCCTGTGTCTTCCTTCTGGTGTTAACTAAGCCAGGGAACTCCTCTTTTTTCCTGTACCGTAGTCTGGGAATCATGCCCTGGACATTTTTTCAGCTGAGCACATTTACATACAGGAAATCAGCCCAGAGACTCCACTTTGAACAGTATTTGTACTAGGCAGTTTTGCAGTGGTTTCAGGTATTATTCTTTTTTTTTAAACTGATAGAGAGGAGAGTAAAGAAAATAAGTAACTTTGTTTTAAAAACAGATGTATAAATACATGTCAAAATACAATGTCCTAAATATATATACTTGTAGAACTTAAAGCAAGACTGATCTAGTATCATTGCATGATATATGTATTTTTCCATGTCCTGCTTAGTGATGCAGTTGGGCAAGGGAATTTTTATTTAAGTCCATCTTGAATTGCAGATGAATGAGAGTATGCATCAGGAGGAGCAGTGCAGGAAGGGCCTGGCAGGGTGGCTGCGGACCAGGATGCACTCATTGGGAAAGGAGATGTAAGAGAAGCAGGCCCTTGGCCTGGAAGAACAAGAAGAGGAAACTGTTTTAAATAAAAGATGAAATAAATGCATAACCAATCAGGGAGAGTCTTGCCACCACAGTGGAAAAAAATGAAGAATTTCAGCTTATATGTGAGGATCATTATCTGCTGGCACAAACTTATTTCTTTTGGAGTGTAGACCATGGTTTCTTACCACTAGTGCTTCAGCTGTAGTGGGAGAAAAGGCGGTCGTTTTGCTGTAACTTGATAATTTTTTTTCTCTTCTCTCCTGGTTTTGCCTGTGATAGCCTATGACTCGACTTGAAACCAGAAGCATTCAGATTCTGTGTACATCATGTAAAGCCTGGGATATTTTACAGTGTTACTGTGTTTGCTTTTATTTTAGTCAAGGTACATAGAGAGTGGAAAGTATTGAAAAGAAAAACTAAATGCATGATGGTTGCATTATAAGAAGTCAGTCAGCATTCCTTCTTTGGGTTAATATTTCTCAGGTTTTCAAATCCGGCTGCAAAATCCCTGCATCCAAAACTTGATATGCAGCTTCCAAGTTTGAGAATAGGGATGCCATCCTTTGTTAAGCACTATGGGATATATTTAAGCCCTCCATTAACTCACAGTTGTTTGCTTAGGAAATGTGTGTGTAGTGGAGTTGTTTCACCCTTTACTGCATAAACATTTCTCTGGACTGGCAAATTTCACTATTGTTCTTGGAATGTCATTCTCACTTTAAACGTCAGGGATTTTGCCAAGGCCAAGATGTCTGTGATGGCACACCTTCCACCTTATGTCTCTCACACCAGTTTTCTCCAAAATTTGTATGTTTTCACAGGTGTTTTCCCACAACTTCAAAGACTTTGTTTCTGCTCTTTTGGCAGGGGAGGGCGGGGTGCAATAGCGAGAGATACCCATGCTCCAAAATGCTCCTCTCCCTTGGAAGTGGATTGCTTCCACAAAGAGCTTTAGCTGAAACGGTTTGTCAGGAAACTATCCCTGTGTGATAATATGTCACATTGCTGCAAGGACTCTTCCCAGTTTTCAGAGGTTATTGATGGTCCTTTTTTTTGGCAGGTGTGTTTTATCAGTTTTGTAGAGGTTTTACTGTCATAGTGCTTCAAGCAATGACGTGAGTTGCAATTCTGTTTTCCTAGATCCTCTGAAAAAATACAGATCTCTTCCTTGTTGTGAAAAAATTATTCTTAGGTGTTATTTTTGTAATGATATGTCTGGTATTTTCCCACTTGTTTCAGTTTGCCTTATAATTAGTTTTGATTGATTACTTTTAAGGAGCTGTGTTCATATGATAGTGCAACATATAGAACTGTGGTAGGTAAACTTGGCTTATTGGATTGGTAGATGTTGAAGTATTTTAAATATAATAAATAGAGGTAGGGCTGTGTGGTTGTTTGGGTTTTTTAATAATAATAAGGGCTTTCATCTTTCCTCTATACCTCTAAATTTTTCCCTCTGAAGCATAAAAGACCATTTCTTTCTAAAAATAAATATTCTTTGAAATGGAAAAGTAAACCTAGAACATGCTGGATCTGTGTAGTCTAATGGGATCACAAAAAAAAACAATCCAAGGATTCATCCATCTCATTGCACTATTGATTCTGCTCTGCTGAGTCACCAACTCTCTTACACGAGTCTGAAAAAGAAATTTTGGCATATAAGTATAGTGTGATGCAGTATGAAAACTTTCCCAAATCTGGAGTGATCTGGTTGCTAAGTGTCATTGCAACTATTCAGTGAAATAAAACAAGCCAAGTTAGCAGTGACCTGTAGACCATAAAAGATTTCAATATTAGAATTAGGGTTTTTTGCTTGTTCTGTACAATTGTCTTTAAAATAATGCAGGAATACTAAGATTGCTCTGGATTCAGAAAAGAAAGAAAAAAAACATGAAGGAAAATGTTGAATTTCAGTGTTATTTCTCAGAGTGTTTTTCCTTGCTTTGACTGAGAGAGCTATGCCACAGATTCTACCTATGGTGATTTAATGGCGAAGATACATGATATTGCATAGAAGCAAAATGAAGCTCTGAAAGTTATTCTTGTGAATGATAACTTCAAAGTACACACACCATTGAGGGCATTAGATTTTCTAACCTAAAGAGAAGAAAGGTATTTTGTTTATCACATAAAATCAGTGTTTCTGTGGCAGGCCAAAGCACTGAACTTCTTCCCTTGCACAGGTTTCACTTAGGCGATGTCTACGCCAGGATGTTTCAGTGAAGAACTTTCCACTCTTGTCACTAGCACTGCTGTCTTTTCACTGATGATTGTTGTGAGTGGATCACTGCAGAAAGGACTTTGCCTAGGAGAGGTTTCTGTGCTACCTGACTTATCCATACCACCTTTACCTATGTTACACATTTATCAGTAGTGGCAGCGAATATAGTGAAACAAAGAAATTTTCTCAGCTCAGTAAAGCTGAAGTGGATCACAGTGGAGGTAAACTTGGTTTATAACATGCCTGAACACCTGTGGAGCTCTCCAGGACAGCTTTCTGTACCAGTAGTTCAGTCACTTCCCCTTGCCTGGTGCTCTCCATTGAGACCTCCAGGCTGCTTGAAGCAGAGTTTGACCAGCTGAGAAGGAGTGTTCTGTTTTGCTGTTGTGCTCTGTGGCTCAGAGCAATCTCTCACTACCTTTTGTGATTCTCAGTTGTGTTACCAAAGAGCCCTGAACTACTGCTGCTTTCAGCTGCTCTTCTTACGCTGATAGCACTGGATTTGTCTGTATAAAAAGTGACCTCACCAGAAGAGAGCAGAATTTGGTCTTGCTTTATGACCTGGCAAAGAAACAATAGAAATGCTCAGAAATGAGTACCAGAACAAGACGGAGTATAAAAACAAGTGTGATGGAAGATTTCTGGTTATATAGTAGTTGTGCAGGGTTTTTTTAATACTAGATTTGATAATAAAATATTTAAATAAAATCAAGAATAAATGTATATTGACCTGTCTTTCTCAGGTTTGCTCAGGGATAGTTATTTGTTCTTGCTACTGGGCATGCAGTGAGCATGAATGCAAGACTGGACTCATAAAGAGTCTTTGCCAACAGCAAATGCCAGCTATCTATGGAAGAAAATGATAGTGTTCTTAATAATCTCTGCAAAACATTGAACAGTGCATTTTAAAATGCCATTTGTCTGTTAAGGTTTCTCCAGTAATCCTCCAAACCTGAACCTACCAACCAAGTACCCTGCCACTCTATACCTTGGTTGGAAATCCTTGAGTTCAAGTTCTTCGCTCTAACACATGGCCCTCAGCTGCTTGGGTGGATATTGCAGAGTTCTTCTGGTGTGAGAAGCAGTTTCTCCTGATCACCTCAGGAGTGGTGACATTTTGTGTAATGGTGGTAAAGTGGCAACGCTCCTCAACTTTCGTCCAAAGCCAGAGGAGTTGTTGGTGTAACCTGTTGCCTCAAATCTCCATGGTACCAAAGAACAGAATTGAACACATTCTGTACAACAGAACACTATGCAAGTTTCCTTTATATTCAGTGATGTGCTGTCATCCTCAGAATTCTATGGACAGGGGAATGTGTTCATACTCTTAGTGCTCTAGAAGTAGGGTGGAGGAGGGACTCGGGCTCTGCTACTAGGAAGTTGTAGGTAAATGTGAAGTGCACGTATGAAATGGTGGACTCTGGATTGCTGGTATCCAGGAACATGTTTGTAGTGTTCCAATAGCTTCATTAATATGTCAGTTTAGTCTACATTTAATGATCAGAAAAATACATGGTAAAATAAGACCGGACTAGAAATGGAGTCAAAACTGTCTTGATGTCACTGTAGAAATGTGGTGCATTTTTACATTAGGATTTCTGTCTTCCAAATCAAAGATATGTAGCAGAAGTGTAAAAATATCAGAGAAGAGCAACAAGAAGAGATGTATGGATCAGCTTCCCTGTGAGAAATGACTAGGATGACTAGGGCTCTTCACCTTGAGAAAACAGTGGCTCGGAGAGGATGTGATGAAGGTCTGTATAGGAAGTGCTTCAGGAAGGATGGTTGTTCACTGCCTCTTAAAAACAAGAAGTGGAGGGCAGCAATGTAACCACTAGGTGATAGATCAAAAAAAAAATCAAAGGAAGTGGTTTCTCAGATGCATGTAATTAGACTGTAGAGCACAGTGGATGCTGCGGGATGTTATGGATGCCGTCAATGTAAAAGTGGTCAAAAAGCAAGCACATAAGTTCCTGAAAGAAAGGTCTACCAAAGACTGTTAGATACAGAGATATTACTTCTGCCTTAGGAAGTCCCTAAGCTGAAAGTTTTTAGAGGTTATCAGACAGTGTTTTGGAGAACTTTCACTAGATACTTGCTTTTATTTTCATAGTCTTCAAATATTTGCTGTTTGATGCAAACAAGCAGATTGAGTGTGTGAGTGTGTAAGCTGCAGTGTGGGGTAAGTGGGCCTCTGATCTCACACCAGGACAGCCATTTTTGTTCTCTCTAGCATTCAACACAAGTTTTAACATTATGTCACTTTGCATTTTGCTTGCTTCCTTTTTTTCTCCTCCTTTCAGAATCCCTCTGGTATGTCCCTGGACTTTGTGGTGGCTCCCTCAGCCACCTCAAACTCTACGTGCAGTTTGGCACTGGGAACAGAGGGAAGAAGTCATCTGAATAATGAGCTCATGGCTAGTCAGACACAAGTTGATATATGGGGTAAACACACAGATTGGAATTCTTTCATAACATCTTGATTATGAAAAGATAACTATGATATTTATATCTCCCTAGTTACTTGAAACACCCTCATACCATGGGGGGAAGTGTTTTTGTTCTGTTTTTAAAGCCACATTCCCATTTAATGCTTCATTGTGTGCAGGTTTTTTAATACCAGTTGTTTTGTGTCTGACTTAGGTGTCAAAAAAGTCTCAGATCCCAGTTGCAGTAGATTTTTAGTGAATTCTCTCAGAAGTATTACCCCAGTAAGCTCAAGAGATCATTTCCATGCCAGTTTGTACGTAAGCACAGCCTGTGAGTGGAATTTTATGTTTTGGTGGTGCCAAAGGTTAAGCCTTATCATGATGAATTTGGGTTCAGAATGCTAGCAATTTCAGGTGCTTTCTTCATAGCCAGAGTAAGTGACTGGAGAGCTCTGAGAAACTTCCCTACTTTCCAGTCTTGGTAAAGCCTGGTATTACAGTAATTTCCTGGAGGTGGATGAGATTTGCTTTGATATCCATGTGTGCTTTCCTACTTCAGAAGACCTGTGCATCCCCTTTAGTTAGCACACAGTGCAGCTCCCTGCAGAGGTGAGAGCACTGGGTGTGTGGTATAATAGTGCTTAATGTTAACCACAAGCTTTTTATAGCAGAGCTCTTCTTAAATGTGAACATTTCCATACAACTTTTTTTTTTATGCTACAGGGTGTCAGATTTCAAAAGGCAGCACTATGGCAAGGCAGTGGTTAGTTTATATGATTACTCTGAAATTAGTAAAATGATATAGTGATAAAAATGTTGGCTTTGTGTACTGTAATTTCTTCCTGGAGTGATTTCTTAAGTTTACAAGTAATTTTGTTGAAAAGTACATTAGTATTTTGCAGAAAGAACTCACACTGCAATAGAAAATATTTATTTTCATTACTTGTTTTGTTTTACTGATTTTCTTAGTTTGTTTTGTACTTAAGGTTCAGTGAGAAATTGTAACAGATTGGGCTATAATAAATTGTATATTTAACAGCTGTATGTTCTTTTCTTTGTGTCTTGTATTCATGGAATGAGTTGACAAAATATTTTTCCAACAGGGGGACAAAACAAGTATCTAGCTATTCCATTCACGAATAAAATGCATCATACTTTAAGAGTAGAAATTTTAGCTTTTTATTGTTACATCTTCTGCAGACCTGCTATTCTGAGGTGTCAAAGCCACGTTTCTTTGGAAACCTGACACAGCTGAGATTTGTATATTCGCCATATGTGACTCTGGACATTGATCTGGATGCTTAGTGCTACTTTTCCATAGGGAAAAAAAAGAGTACAATCAGCCTTGGGAACTTGTACCACAATAATCTGTTGCTTTGAATAAGATAATTTCAAAGAAAGAGATACCAGCTGATTTTTGTTTTCTGTCTTTGACGCTGGGGCATGGGAAGAAGTTTTGTACTGTGAAAGCGTGAACTCGGAATTGCAGTGTTCATGCAGCATTACAGTGGCAGCAAATGATGCTGATGGAGGCTCACACACAAGTGGAGAGATTACTCACTCATGGATGAGAATTCTATGTTTGGGCAATCTCTAGGCATGGCAGCAAGGAAATGGCTTGGGATATATACTCAGAAGAGAGTTACTGTCCTTGGGTGATAGGTGGGCTGTGAATTGTCTGAACTTGTTAAGTTTCTTGGGGTTTTGGGAGGATTTGTTTCTTAATTATTATCATTAGCTCAGTGCTCAGGCATTTCTTGGACATTTCACAGATAAAGCATTGCAAACGCCGCACAACCCTAAGCAAGAAGCAGCACGGGCAACTTCCTCTACATTGGATAAAACAGGCAATTCCTAGGAAGTCAGGGATGGGCCCTATAGGTTGTTCCTATGGGGAATGATTCCTCATACTTCTGGGCAACAGTGTAAGGCTTTGGCACGCTCTTCTTCTACATGTACTACTGCTGTGCTGCTTGGTGGATGTTAAACCTGCTTTATGCAGAAATCATTGTTCTGAGACTTGAGAATAGCCTGTTTCATAATTACAAGGCAAGCTGTAGGTCACTGAAATGTTAAGAGTGTTCATTTAATGCAGTGTACTCTTCATAAAAACACTCTAGGCATTTTATACTTTGTAAAGGAAAAGGAAAAAAGAAAAAAATCAACAAAAAAAAAAGCCCATGGAGAGTGAACAAAAAAATATGTTCTCTAATTTAAAGTGATCTGGAGTCTTCTCGAGTTCATGAACCAGCACCACTGTTTGATGTCAGCAGAACTGAGAGGAAGCATGTGGTTTGTGAGCTCGCTGCTGCTGTGGAGTCACAACTCCTCGCTGGCTGTGGATGGGCTGTGCGGGGCAGACCACAGTGCAGACCTGCTGATTGTTTGGCCCCAGGATTAAGGCCCTGCCTCCAATGGAAATGTCAGCTCCTTTACCCAGTGCCATGCTGTGCATTCTGCAGCGTTTCACAGCTCAGATGGAGACAGACCATGATTAACATAGAAGTGGGCAAGAACGTCTCCTGCCTACTTGCCCAGATAGCCTCTATTGTAGGACGGAGGAAGAGAAAAAGCAAGCTATGTTCTTAGACAGAGAAGCAAGCTGCTGCTGGAAAAGAAAAAAATAGCATTATTGCCTCATGTTCCTTTAGCATGTGACCAGTTACGGCAATTGCTGATTGTCTACATACCAGGAAAAAAATGCCCTGTAGTATAAAAAGTTCCCAGTCTCTACTTCAGGTCATTACAAAGGTCTAAAGGCAGCTACTAAGGAAGTCAGTCCAACTTTTAAATAATACTGTGCTGAGCATGAAAAAAATCAGAGAGGACAAGAGATTTTGTTTCAGAGGGGTTTTTAACATGTACTGAGCTTTACATTTTTTCCATCGTCTTTGGATTAGCTGAATGAGATTATGTCTCTCATTCTTTGAAAACTATCTCTTAAACTATTATGAAGCAGATAGAACAGAAGCCATATAAGGGAGGTCATATAAGGTTTGCTTTTAACACTTTATGTCTAAGAGGATGCTGCAGAGTGGATTCTGTATTCTAGAGTAAGGCTGCTTCTGGGTATAGAAAATCTTCAGCTGAGCAGATGCTTAAAGTTGAGGTGATCAGTTATGGTGCCTCAGGCACAGGGGCAATACATGCAGGGATTGCTTCAGGAAGTGATTTTGCTTTTCCCAACTCTTCCAGCATGATAGGATTTCTTTGCCCTGGTCTGTACCTTTCAAAGGGACAAAAATAATTTAAGGTATACATGTGTCTCTAACATGATTGCCTTTGCTGCAAAGAGAACAGTATGAACAATATACAATGGCAATGCAGAGATTTCTGCCATGACAAAGTTCCCATTCCACAGAACTTTTGCTGAGCAGTACTAGAAAAAATTTCTGGGAAAAGAGTTTTCATTCAATTAATTGATACTATTTTAATAATTCTATTCTTGTATTGAAGAATGTATACAAAACTTGTAATAATGTAATAAACAATACAATTATTCTATGTATTATATGCAAAATATAAATAATTTTGTATTTTCTATATGTACATATATGTATAAAATATTTCCAGTTAGCCATCTAACTACATAAAAAAGTGAGCTGATTACAAACTTTTTTATTTCTTTCATTTTCATTGGGACTTATTTCTATTTATTCCTGGTTCTTTTCATTGTGAGGTATCTGTCCATTGAGAAGTAGGGAAGACTTAAGTAGATGTACATGAATATTCTTTTAATGTAGCTGAAGAATTACTCTTAAGTTTGTGCACATCTGTGCAGGTCTGAAAGATTTCTTTAGGAGAGTGTTTTTAGTGAACTAATTGCATTTAAGAAGTGGGAGGCTTCTCCTGAAAGCATATATATATATATATGTATCCCCATTTCTCTTTGTGGAAATACCAAGTAGCCATTAGTTCCTGCATTACCATTACCCATGTAAAGAACTGATTAAATAATGAGTATTTCACCAGAAAAGCTCTTGGCGATTATAGAAGTACTCGAGACATGAAATGCATAAGCATAGCAAAACCAAGGTAAACGTCATTTGGGTATTAGTAAAACCTACCTACCTTTAAAAAAAACCCCAAAAACCTGATCACGTATCTGCTCAGGAAAATAAAAATAAAACCATAAACCTCAAAGTTTCTGTAAATGATTTGCTACTAACGTCAGTGCATTTTTTTTAGAGAATGAGATGTTTTAGATCAAGCAAACATTCTTCTGACATTAGTGATGTAATGGTCTCGTGTTCAGAAGGATTTCCTGTTTACTTTGGGTCTGAACACAGACATCTCAAGAAAGAAGGTGCTAAAATTTTCATTACACATCTGCATATAAAGACAGCCCAAACTGTTCTGAGATCTGTAGGAAATTTTATATACATTTCTGTTCTCTAGAAAAAAGTGGGTAAGTAGCAGTTGAAAAATCTCATCAAATCAGAGTGTCTCAGTTTGCTGACCAAGCTAATTCTTCAGTTTTAATCCTGTAATGCGGAAAATTATGAGGCAATGTCAATTTGGAAGCCTTGTGAGCTATTTTTATGCTCTAAACTCAGAGCTTTGTTAGCAAATTCACCTGAAGCCAAAGGACTAGGTGTCCCTTATAGATAAATTGCTGCTCGCCTAAATCTGGGGAGGTCACAGATGGCAATAAGGCTTCTTCGTGGTAAAGTTCAGGACTTAGTTTCATGCTGTAAGTTTTCATGAATTTTCTGTTTCAAATCATAACTTCTGTGAGTGTTCACTGTAGAAGCAATGCACCTTGTTCATAATTTATATTTAAATGTATCCTTTTTTCCTAAAAGGCAGAGATCATCTGGCTGCTGTTTTATTTTCCTAATCATAAAATAACAGGAATTCTATTTAAAATTTGCTGCAACTCTTCCTATGCCATTGAAAATATGAATTCATCAATCTCCTGTTAGGTATCCGCTCTCCAAAGAATGAAGGAGTCTGTTGTAAAACAGACCATGGTGAAAATCTTGTATGGACTGAGATCAGAAAAAAGTATTTTTGAGTGTTTCATTGTTTCATTTTCCTTTTTAACTGTGTTTGGTTATGTTTTGAGAAACAATGCCACAGATGTGTAAACTTGCTTCATCTCCATAATATAACAGATGAGCAATCTAGAGACTGAAGTTCTGAACTCAGGTCAGCACAACTTTGCTGCCAGGCAGGAGGCCTTGTTTGATGCCTAGATGATAAAAATCTAAGAGTAGAAAAATACAGACTGTGGTAAAGTCACCAAGTGGATTTTGGTCTGTTTTGATGGTCTAGGAAATGAGATTACTGGTTGGTTTGTTAGCTGACTTCATTAGATGTGTGTCCTGGGAGTATGAAAAGCATACTTCTAAATGTGCAATTGTGATACAGCATAAGAAAGGCCCAACATCAGCACATGCTTTGGCATGAAACTATTGTGTGTTTAGAGATTCTGCAAACATTCCCTTAATCTGGTGGGTAAGAAATTGCTGCTTGTGGACCTGTTTGGGAATTTACATTGGCACTAGAAACCAAAACTGGATCTCAGAGAGCATGGATGGATTTGATGGCACTTAAATTGTTTTTTCCAGGCAAAAACTGCTTCTCCAAAATGCAGATGTTCCTGTTATCATGAACACGTACTTTAGTCAGAAGGTGCTACTCAGTGAACATTCAGAAGCCAGAGAGAAGACATATGGTCTTACAAAGATGCTTATCAGGAAGAATATTATATCTTTGGCACAGACCTTCAGACTCGATGACCTTGATGATAAGCTACAACAGGAATCTTCAGATAATCAGGTATGGTCCATTTGGTTCACGATTAAACACTTGGTAAGAAGTTGGTGAGCAGATGTTTGGAAATCATAAGAAAAACAAAAATTCTAAATTACTGACCTGTTTGGTTTCCCCTTTCATTTAGTCAAGGCTGAATAATATGTAGTGTTTACTTAAATATTTTCTTAGTGGAGGCTTTTGGTCCATCCAAATGCTGAACTGCTGTAAGGTTATTTTGCTGAAATCTCACTACTATGCTAAGTAGTAATTATAACTTGTGTTTTCATTGATTTTTCTCTTATTCTTTGTAGCTAAATAGCTAAAAATAGCTGTTTTCTTCTAACTCACTCAAGATACTATTTAAAATAAACATTATTTTTTCCTATTCCTGTGTCTTAACTCATTTGCTTATCGATACTATCCTTTCTTAAAGCATCAATTGATATTATCATCCCCCATTCCCACCCCTTCAGTTTGTTTTCCTTCCTATTTTCACTTTATTTGTATTAAAATTACTACTGACTCTGCATTTCTGTAGCTGTGGTTGTACAAGCTGAGGTATTTTAAGAGATTTGTTTTCCTCATAGTGTGTGCCAGCACTTTCTGAAAGCAAGGCTCTTGTAAAAGCTTTATATTGGCTACCTAAATGATTCTTAATATTTGACAAGTTTGGCCCTTCAAGTTTGAAGAACCACGAATGTCAACATTTTGTGTTTGCCTTAAATATAATTCCCATTATAGGCCTGGGAATGAAAAACTTACATAAATCAAATCCTAATCGCCTTTCTTGCTTCAACTCTGACTTGTAAAAAGCTTCTACTGTGGTATTTGAAAACCAGAACAATTTACTTGTTCCCCTCATGGCTCCTAACAAACAAACCACTTCATTTAAAACTTGGTAGACAAGTTTTATTGCAACCACTTTGTAGACAAAGGGTAGTGTCCTACCGCAATTTTCTTTTAAATATTGCAAATTCTCCTTCTTTATTAGTGTATAATATTTATGGCAGAGACTGTGATGCTCTGAAAAATCTTTCTTGGCACACAGCTTTCATAAAAACAGGTTTCATTGTGAAAATAGAAATTTGGCTCATGCTGCAAAGGGACCTATGGATATTGACCATGTTAGTCTATGCTTGCATACAATCTTCATTGAGAGAGATTTGTTTAAAAATTAAGCTAAATTACATTACTCAATTAGAGAAAGGCAAACTGTAGTATTCCTTAAATTTATTTCGCAAGTTTGGGAGGTTTTGTTAATAATGTTTGTTTTGAAAGTAGTGAAAAAAATAAAGTTTTTGCTTTAAAAGTTTTGTATTTTTCATTCATCATCTAATTACTTTACACTGAAATATTCTCCACTGAAATTTGTAAGTCTGAGGACTAGCTTCCTAGTCTATAAAACTAGATACATGTTCATTTCCAACTTTGTTTGAAAGTCCAGAAGTATTCAAGATGAATTTTACCCTTTTTTTTAGAAGAGGAAGGAACAGAACATCCAAGAAGTAAAAATAAAACTCCATTCAAGGGGAAGAATCATAAGAGCTAATATCAGTTCTGTTTTCCTGCTGGTGTCACCTTCATCTCTCAGGGGTTGAGTTAGGTCAGTCCAGAGCACCAGTAAAATACAGGAGCACACCATGTGTGCAACCCTCTTGAGTGTTTATTGAAAATACACAATAAATAACTGGCCACAAGTCTGTAAGATACTTTAGGAGCAGTAAGTATTTTGAAACTGATTTTGCACTTGCAACTTGATTTTTCATGGTGGCATTTTTCTCTGTAGCTCTGCATAATTTCAAGGTTCTCTGGAATGTTTCTCTTAATGGATTTTCCTTCACCAGGTTCCTTGTGCTCCACAAACCCATAACAGCAGTGATTCAAAACAGCATCCCTTAGCCCTGAGTGCTGTTAATGATTCTCTGCTTGAAATGGTGGAAAGCCAGGGAGCAGTGGGATGGAGAGAAGTGCAGGTACGAGTCACTATCCAAAGGGTGTACTGTTTGCCTGCAAGAGAAGGGTACAGAAGCCACACTCAAGGAAACAAGCCTCTTTGTGCAAGACCCGTCACGAACTCAGATCCACCAAATGTTAGGTGAGTAACAAGATGCGTGGGAATTTTTTTGTTGAGGCTGTGATGTATGAGAAACCAAAGGGGAGTGAGTTCAGAAATGCCCTTCTTAGTTGTCAGCTCGTGGGGAATAAACACACTCAGCAAGGAAGGCATGGGGCTGTTGATGGGCGTGGTGTAGTTCCTTAATAGGTATAATGTGACACAGAAGTAGTCCTGCCCAGAGAAGGGAAGGATCTGTCTGTAGTTTATGTCAACAACAGATGACAGGAACACTGAAAATGAATTAATGAGAAGTTAATTGAGAACATCATATACTGTTCCTTTCGTTTCACAGAATAGTTGTTACTATTTGCCTATTTCAGTCTCTGGTATGCTCTGCTAGTAAGTCATGCTTGTGCAATGGTCTTTTGAAACAAAAGAAATACACAGAGAGACACAGAAACTAAAGGCTTTTCTACAATGAGGCTTTTGCACAGATGTTGTTAGAGAAACATAGGTATATACTTCCATTGTGAAGTTGCTGGAAAAGGATCCTGTTGAGTTCTGGAAATCTGGAGGCCACAGCAGTTAAGTTTCCTCTGCAGTAAAAAGTGTTGTGCTGTCAAAACATAACCAGCAGTGCAGAAACATTACATGCAAACCCCATGGAACACACAGCTTTCAACCAGTTGTTTTAGCCTCTTATGTTTTAGTCTTTGCATCCTAACACTGTTCTGTTCCAGTGGAGGGAATTAAGAATTGGACCATGTTTTCTTAAATATAAAAGATATGGCAAAGATATGAGAGTTTTCCTTTCTGACCAATACTGAACTATTGAATTCTTTCCTTCTCCTTCTATGATCCTCAATCAAAGACTGATTTCAGACTTTCTCAGTGACCCTGGGTTTGAGATAGCTGTGTCTGTTATTGCATTTTCTTCCTTTGGTTTTGCACTAACTTTTGGTTCATGCTGGCTTAAATCTTTGAAAGGTAAGATATATCAGATTTTTTTTTCACTCCAGAAGATCACTGAAGTGAGTTATAGTGCTTGTATTCACGTCTAAGTTCAGCCTTTCAGGACGTAAGCAAACATTTCTTTTGGCTTTGGGACTTGAATGGAGATGTGAAATTAGTTTAACAGGTCCTATTGAGAACTCTCCAGATGTAATTTGTAATAGGCTTTGAAAGGTTTCTTCAAAGTTTTGAAGAATTTGAGTTCCTCTGAGCCACCCTGGAGGTGGATAGTGGTGTCCTCAATATTCCTGCTACTTGAGCTTTTGAAATACTAGAATTCTCTCAATTCTTGCTACGGTTGTAGGCCTCTGGGTAATTTACAGCACTCATTGATCAATGAAATTCCTCTAGAAGGAATTTAGGAAGATTATTCTTTCCTAAAATACAATCCTGGTCATCGCCCACAGGAAAGTAATTATCAACAGCCTTATTCCCTGTCATTTTTAGGAGCTCTTTTACATATGTTACATTGAACATTATTTTTTAGAAAGTAATTTATACATCTTGTTGTCTGGACTCTTTGCTTTGTATTTAATTCATTGTTAATATGATATATATATATATTTAAGAAAGTAAGAGGAAAAGTACTTTACCAGCCACATCAATATGTGGTTTTGAGGACAGTACCCGGTGTAGATTTCCTTCCAGAGGGCTACATTTGATCAAATGTCAGGGCAGCTGACAAACTGTTATCCAACCTGATCTTTTCATTTCCAACTCTTAACCAAAAGTACACTCAACTTGCAGTCTCACAATTTGAGGTAGTTAACCTGTCTGAGCCCACACCCTTCACAGGAATGGGGTGAAAGAAAACAGAAATCTCAGATTGCACTTCTTATGTCAAACAAGAAATAGAAATAAAATAAAAAATGAGACCTTGCTGCTTCTGTGTACATGCTGTAGGTGCATATTCTCATGTGCAGTTGTTAAACTGGTCTCTTAAAAGTTCCTCAATTTTCATAGATGTCTCAGCTCAGAAAACGGCTTGTTTGTTGTTGTTCACAGCTATCAAACAAAAACCAACCCACTTTCTCGTTTGCAAAGAGGGGAACGAACACTTCTTTTACAGACTGAGGAATGAAAAACACCTCTTGCTGCTTTATCAGCTACTATTTCCATGACTGATAAACATCCCCATGAGACTTCTCCTCTACCAAAAATGTCTGTGGTTGTCACCTGATAGCGAGCGAAAGGGTCCAACGCCCTCTGGCAGTCCTTTGAATCAACTGATGGCTTATTCTTTTGTAACCAAAAAACCCTATTTCTTCCTTTTTAAACTTCTTTCTGTGAAGTAAAACTAACAGGAAAACAAGGTTTGTATTTTATGAGGCAAGATGAGTTAGATTATTCATTGTTCCATAAACAAAAATTTCTAATTAGATATCAAGGTAGATTAAGCGGTAATTGATTAGTATTTTAAACAGGCTGTTCTATTGCATATCTTCTTTTGTAGCACCCCACAATAACCTGGATGCTGTTGTCACAGGGAAGTATAAAAACCATCACAATAAGCTGAAAAGAGGCATGAAATTAAACGTGGAGTAGGGGAAGTGATGCATTTGGTTCAAGGCATCCAGTTTCTTGTAAGAGAGTGGCAAATCGTGGGAGAAACCTCTATTTTGATTGTAAGGAGATGGATTCATTTAATTGATTAAAACTAACATTTATGAAACATAGAAACTATGGAGCTGCCTATATGCATCTAGCATTTATTGTTCATAAACACATGTGTGGAATATGGCCTTTTACTGATAGACAAAGGGATGTGTTTGAGGGGTTGAAGTTTGCTCAGCTGAAGTATTCAAAGCATTTTCCAAGGATGCTGAGAAAGCTTTGCAGTGACTGAGGAGTTCTCTGGCTTCTGTTGTCCATAAATTGGACCCATATTCCCTCTATTATTGTTAAAATATTTGCCTTTTCCCCCCGTAACTAACTGCTCTTGCAAATGGACTTTTCAAGCTGAAGGAGTTTCTTGGGGGAAAAAAAAAAGCCAGAAGAAAATATGACTCGCTGTGACTGTCTGCCCATTTCCAGCATTCCTGGCATACTTTTTGCTGCCTTTTCCCCTCTGATGGTAGAGAGATACTTTTGTTAATGACACAACACATGTTTGTCTAAGCCTGATTGTTTTGATTCTTTTCTGAAAATGTCCTGGCTTACAAGTATGAGGATCCCAAAGAGACTCCTGTCAACCTGAGGAGCTCACTGGCTCAGAGGTGTCTGACTCACTGAGTCGGCCTTGTACTTTGTGTTCCTGGGATAAAGCAGTGTATAATTTGGATTTTGCTCCTGCCAGTATCTGTTTGTTTTGAGCAGGCCACGTGAGTTTAGTAAAAAATAGAGCTGGTCAGTTTTGTGCCTTAAAGGACAGGGCTGGTTGTGTGGTTGTCAGTGTAACTAAAATAGATGCATTTTTAGGACTATTAGGCAGTTAAACTGGTCAGAGCACTCAGAGGATTTGTGTGAGGAGGCTGGACAGAAAAGGGTGTTGTCATGAGGGAAGAACTAACCACTGCTGGTAGAAAACAATGCTAGCTGTAGCTGTGAATCCACACTTTAAAATCTGTGGGTGACTAGACAGATTTCCACTCAATTCTCTTGGCATGTTTAGACCTATTTCCTACCTGAACAAAGCCTGCTATAGCTTTCTAGTCCAAGAACAAAAGAAAGACCATACATTTACTTTAAAAATTAGTGTGATCTGCATCTCTGTGCTAGTCATCCATAGTTCTTTCAGTTTTGCTCTTTATTTTGTTTTCCATTTGCTAGATTATAGACCAGTTGAAAGGTCTGCCACCATGCAAGCAGGACCCTTGGGGAGCAAAATATTTACAAGAGATGTGGATTTGTTTGAGTGGCTGGAAGAAATAGAAGTGAAGAAAATCACATTCCTCTTCCTGAGCAGGCCCAGAGAAACATGATAGTCAGTTGCTGTAATTAATTGTGGTCTAGCAAGTTGTTGCAAGTTTCTGAGTAGTCTGTTCATATGTAATTCTTAGTAAAACAGTTTTATTGGCAAGTGATAATCCTGTAGAACTAATTAATTTTTTAGTTGGATTTCCTTTTTCCCCCTTTTTTTTCTTCATCCGATGATGTTTGTCTTAACACAAATGTAGTCAATGGGTTAACCTGTCTGGCAACATGCACAACTAAAAGTGGAGTGTCAGATGCTGCAACTAGAATTTCAGAGAGATGGATTAATACATGGAAAAGTAGTCCCTCTGGTATGGAAAACCTACCTTAAGTTTTATAAAGCATGTTGAAATCAACAACAACAAAAACTCTGGAGGTATTTTTATTTGAAAGGAGCCCAGATTGGAAAGGACTGTCGTGAAAGATCCATGTTCACAGATGCTAACATCTGTCAGAATGTTTTTTGTGGCTGACTTAAATCTGTTTACAGCATTCCATTTGTTTTTTGTGTTTTTTTCAACAAAACATTTTAAATGGAATGGTCATAAATGCAAGTTTTTAAAAATTACATTATGTTTCTGGGATGTGATTTTTCAAGTGGAAAATAAACAGGAAATAAGTAACTGAAATGCAGCAGAGAGTGCTCCATAAACTAAAAGGTTTCTCTATTTTTCCCCTTTTCCAATCCTTTGCTGAAGTGAAGATACCATATGTCCTCTTAATATTCTTGCAAAGTAGTCTAATTGCTACTTGACAGACTTATAATAGTTCTCCTAATAGCTGTGGTTCAAGCTCTAGTAACTGGTTTCTGCTTTGAAGTCTCTCTCTTTTTTTTTTTCCCTTTTTTTATTCACAGTAAAGACTCCCTGACACTTGGATTATTCCCTTTTGCCTCCACCCTGCTCTATTTGTAATTCTCAAACTGGAGCCACCAAAACAGAGAGTAAGGACGAAAGACTTTTGAAAAAACAGCTTTAGTATCACACTGTCCAACTAATACTTGAAATTGTCTTATATAGTTAACACTGTAGCTTCCCCAGGCTGTTGTGTGAATAGCCCTGAAAGTCTGTTTTCCCTGCTGATGCTGCAGACAACTAGATGGAACTTGGGCTACTTCCAGTGCCACCATAGTACAACAATTTGTTAATTTGACATTGCTGTTTATTTTTCAGTGCTAAATATTTACATAATCTTATTCTGTCCAAGGGCAAGGTGAAAGCACTGTTATCTGATATACTCTGTACAAATAAAAAGGACCCCTCAAAGTGCACCAGCGTTTTTCATCCCTGTGCTGGGAATAGGCAATTAAACAGTTTGCTGTTGTTCTAAAATGTCAGAGCAGTGATAAAAAATGCTGGTGCAGAAAAGAGCCTCAAGAAGAGGATAGTCAGCACAGACCACAAGTGTGACATGGATTCAGTCTCCTTGGAAAGCAAATGGACAGGAATAGAAACCAGCTATTAGATGGCCAATACTGTGTGTGCAGGCTCCTGTATGCATCTAGCAAAAAGGAGACAGTGGTTGCTTTATTTCCTCCATACTCAAGTGCATACTCAGGTGATCAGTAAAGCACCCATGTGCTCCCAGAAGGCAGTCAGACACACCCCAAGCCTTTTTTTTTGGTCAAGAAGGAGAAGTAGCTCTACTAAGTGATGTATTCCCCATGACAGAGAAGTTGTAGAGATATCTGAGTAGCACAGAGAGACAGGTAAGTGGTGTAGAGGCATCATTACCTAGAGCTGTGTTACCCACCACTTACCTTTGGAACCGTACCATTTCACCTCCCACCTCTGATGATCACATGCACGGCTTTAGGAAGCTGGGGAAGCTTTATTGCACCTGAACACCTCATTTCCCACTGCCCTTTGCTTCATGGCTGTATGCACCCAATTGGTTATTTTTGAGGGACTGTGTAAATGGTGAGAATGGGAATAATAATGTGGTTCCTGTACATTATCCTACAGTAGAGACCAGTCTAGGGAGAAAGAAAGCAAACAGTTTGAAAACGTAATTTACCAGCCCTAGAGCCACAGTCAAAGTATGTGCTGTTGTACATTGGGTGGTTTCAGGAATAGGAATTTTCCAGCACCTGTTATTTGTCAAGAATTATTCTAAGGCGGCTTTGACCTTCCCCCTGAATTTTTATGTCTCTTAAAGTTACGTGGTTGATGGAACTGAGAGCAGAAGTCTTCCATGTGTGTTTTACACCTCTACATCTCACTGACTATACAACATCCTGGAGGAAGTGTTAAAGTTGTGCTGAAGCTCTCAGAAACGTTTGTAGAAGGCAGATTGTGTCTCTGGAATTTGTTTTCCTTCTGCCATCCTACCCAAAGGCAAGAACCTTGAGCAGTGATAAATGTTATAAATACCTGGATGGAGGTGAGCTAGCAGTTGGGAGACAAACTTAACCAACTGAATATTGCACGGAATTTCTTTGCCACTTGAGCAGGTAAACGGTCTCTGTATGCGCAGCCTTAAGTGTTTGCAGAGGTAAGTGCATGTGCAGAAAAACATCAGCACAGATTTTATGTAATAGCAGTTTTCCATCATGGAAGACTCTTAGAAATAACTTTATATCATCAGCTTTGTAAAAGCTTCTGTTGCATACAGCAGATCAATACTTCTTGGAAAGTATTACAAACACACTCTTTTGGGGAAGAGGAGGTGTTAAGTCTCAAAGAGTCAGGAATACATAGCTCTGTGCAGATTATGGGCACACTATTAATTACAACAGACATTGAAAAGGACAATATTGCTGAAACATAGGCCAGGACATCTATATTTTAAGCTCTTCTACACTTTCTTTTATAAAGTGCAAAAGATGAAAATACACCAAACAATGCAAATAAAACAAAGCTCCTCAGAGAAGACAATTAGTTTTTTCAATAAACATTGTGGTTTAAAATTGGTATATAAGTTATAAATGTGACTAGGTTATGTTATGTTCACGTGCCAGTCCTAACTGGTGGCTGCTGGTTTTGTTGCATTTCTCACAGCCAAAGGCAGTCAGCAGCATCATACTGAGAAGGGATCTGCTGTGCTGGAATCCTCAAACTCATTTCAATTAATGTTTCAACTCCCTCTTTGACTAAAGGGCACTTCACAGGTTTTGGAGAAGAACATGCTCCTCAAATGGGAAATTGAAGAGCAAAGGCCTGGGATGAACTTACTGTATATTACAACTCACAGTGTAAGGGTTTGAGTAGGTTGGCAGTTAAGAGAGATTTAGTTATTTTTAAACTTTAGTCCTACAGTGAGAAAAAAAAGGGATTATTTAACTGCTACATACTGCCTGATATAGGTTCAAAATGGTTTTGTAAAACACTGAATTTAGATACTTGATGGAGGTGTGTGTTTGACTGCAGTGTGCACTCCTCTGGACAGCAGGCTTTACATGTGCCTGAGGCTAGGAGGGAATGTGAAATGTCTTTCAGAGGTGTTTCACATTTGACAGGCTGAGAGAGTTGGGGCTGTTCAGCCTGGAGGAGAAGCAGCTCCAGGGAAGAACTTAGAGCAGCCTTCCAGGACATAAAGAGGCCTTGCAGGAAGGCTGAACAAGGACTTACTACAAGGACATGTAGTGATAGGACAAGGGAGAATGACCTTAAACTGAAGGAGCATTGGTTTAGATTAAATACTGGGGAAAAAAGTCTTTAAGGGTGCTGCGACACTGAAACAGGTTGCCCAGAAAGATTGTGGATGACCTCTCCCTGGAAGTGTTCAGAACTGGGTTGGATGGAGCTGTGAATAACCTGGTCTGCTGGAAGCTGTGGATTTCCTCTCTGAGGCAGCAGCTTTCTCCACTATTGAATTAAAATATGATCTAGTCATGACAACTACAGATGTTCTTGTCTTTGTCCTTTAACAATGGGATTATGCATTTTCCACTGCCTCTGAACGAATGCCAAAATTTGTAAATTCTGTTTGACATGAGGAAAAATGTGCAAGGAAATTAATTTGATTGGAACAAGTTATGTCACATCTTCAATATGGAGCTATAAATTAACTGCCTGTATTAACATAATGTAAGTGGGAAGTGGAAGACAATGTTAGCAAAGACATTCGGTGCCTGATCTTTCCAAAAGTGTTTTTAATTTCTTTATTTCTATTTAATTTAATGGTAAGTGGATATTTCCTTTCCAAGGGAGCTGAAAACTGCCAAAGCTTTCGTGCTGTGACTTGGGCTGTTTAGTCATCATTAAAAATATCTGGGTTAGGAGCTCATCTATACCTTGATGCTTCTGTGTATCTGAGTCACCTTTTTTATTTGGACTGCCAGGGTTTGAGGGAGAATCATAGCAATAACAACCTGAGAGACCAGGTATTTGAAGTGGATGCATGAACAGGTAGGAAAATCAGTGTCTCTCAGGCTGTTTATGTTTCAACAGTGCAAGTGGGAAGGGACTCTACTAAGGCTATGGATTTTTAAGAAAATAGTTGAAAATCAGCTTATATGTACAAGGAGAAGGGGGAGAATTCAAAGCAAAAAGAGGTGTCACATCTGGTTTAGAGGTTTCAATTTCAGCAAATCGATAAATTGCAATTGGATCATTTCTTTTTAAATGCTTGCAGGGGTTGCACCTCATAGGATAACATCTGTATGCTAGATTTAGGAAACTCCTTGCATAGACAAATGGGTTGCATTCTGGGATTTGTTTGAACCCTGCTGAATACATTGAAGCTGTGTTTGAGGGTGATCTGCCTGGTTGCAGTTGCTGTTTGGGTAGTGCAAATCAGAAGAAATTAAAAAGTCATGCATTGAACAAACTCATGAGAAAGAAGAATAATGATATTTGGAAATAAGATACTTTTTTTTTTAAGATAAATATACTTTTGGGTATTCCTAAACTTTTTCAATGAGGAACCCCAAATGTCCTGATCAACTTTGTGTATAAACAGATTTCCATTGTGAAAATGAAAAATAAACACTAGGTATGATTCTTACTTATTGATTGAGGCTTGTGGTTAGCTTAACATATTGGATAGCAAGCCAACATGTCTGGCCTCCCTGCAAACACCTGAAGGGTTTATCTCTCTCTGAGGTCACCTGCTGAAATCCATAGAAGCAGATGGTGGCAAAGTAGCTGCTTTCATGATAAAACCTTTTTAACAGAGCAGATGAACAGTCCAATAGTCAAATAATAATGAAGATTTTCTGTATGCACAGCGTGGATTGATAAAAATTGCTGATTGTTGTAGCACTTCGGTATCCTGATGTTTTGGTCTCAGTTTGCAAGCCTTAGTTTCATGAAGTAGAAATAGATGCTTTTTTTCCTTTTCTCTATATGTCCTGGATAAACCTGTCTCTTTCCCTTTCTTCCCTGCAATTTGGTTTTGCATTTGGCACAATAAAAATGTAAGTACTGTAGTAGGTTTTGAGAGTGTGCAGAGCTCCTAGGTTTGAAGTGTTGTTCCTCAGCTCCGTGTGTGTCACTGCCAGCATTATTTATTATAACTGGATCTGTGACAGCACAGCAAAGTGATATTACAGCACAACACAGGGATACATGGTAAAGTTGAGCTGTGTTCAGCGTCGGCGCAGACTGACACTTTGCTGTCCGTGGGTCAGTCCCGTGGTGAACAGATATTTCCTGCCTTTCTCCAAGCCTTCCCTGGAAGCCCAGGGCTCGGGGTTGCGAGAGGGCACACGTGGTGTGTCCTCTCCCCCTGCATTCCCCGGCGCATCTCTGCACACGCTGTTCAGTAAACAAACCCGGGAGAACCAGAGCGAGCTGGTTCAGAGCAGCCCGTTCATTCACACAGACCTCTTGGAAAGCTGTGCCTTTGCGCAGCCCTGACGTACGGGCTGAGGGAAGTGGAGAAGTTAGTATTTATGTTTTCATTAATGCTTTTTATAGCTGCGAGCCAGCTGCAGCTAGTTAGCATTAGCCTAGGACATCTATTAGCGTGCAGTCCTCTTACGTAGGATAAAGGGCTTCTGATGGAAACAGAGTTGTTACTCATGGTACTCCCGGCTGCGTGTTTACATGAAGGCTGTTTGTGCTGACATAGGGTATATATATATATATATATTAGAACAGCATACACCTTTCTAACGAGCAAGTTTTCCAGGATTCAGGAGGATTTTGTATCAAAACTTTTAGTGTAGCGAACGCTGAGGTTTGCATCTTTAAATGGTGTATTGCATGTTTAAGAACTATTCTATTTAAATAATGCTCTGCAGCTATGCAGATGCTAAAATTGTTTTGTGTTTAGCTTTTAGGGTACATTGTGAATAAGCAGTATTCCTGCGAGTCTTAAACACACCAGTTTGGGCTGCTGAAGTTTTTGGTATGAATGATGTAAGTGTCTGGCAGTAGCACAGGGTGAATTGCACCTAAGGGTTTGGTCTACAAAAATTGATGTCTCAGCTGTCCTTCTCTGGTTTCTCCCAGTTTTTAATTTACGATTTTTTCACCTCTTCTTCTGGAAGCTAGTTTGTCAGGAGGGTATTTAAATAACAAAACCAACTGCGAAACAGAGAGTGAGAAAGGCAGGACAAGTTTTGGTTTTTAGAGCTCCAGTATGACAAGCACCAGGGTCTCTGGTATTTGCATCAATAAGACAATTTCCTTTCCTGGTCAGTCGGTGTTCCCCTTACAATTCTGACACCTTCATTCATCCAGGCAATCACAGAGATAGCTAAAGAAAAGTAAGAAATATTGTCTATACTCTGCTTTGCATTTCTGTGGAAGGTGTGGTATCAACTTAGTGCTTTCTCACAGATAATTTAGTCCTTCTAATAGTTAAAGCTTTGGAAAGGAAAGTTTCAGCACTGACTTCCCTCTCATGTAGTTTTCTTCTTCCGAAAGTCGATTTTACTGAAGACCATAATCTCTATTTCTCTTCTTACCAGGTCTTTTGCCGCTACTTGTAGTGTGTTTTATAGAGAGAAAAGATTCCTTCGCCATTGTAAAACGATCTCAGCATGAATTTCCACTCCTCTTATCTTTGTCACAGTCCCACCAGTTGTTAGTGATGAACTCTTTTCAGTCAAGGGGAATTCAAAAAGTTCGTAGTAAAAAGCTTTGTTTGCCTCTTTAAGCCTAACCTCATGAAAACATTGATTACATCAGCCATCATCACGTCAGAATTATACCTTTATGGTTCATCAAAAGAAGCTTTATAGTGCTGTTCTTTTTCATCTGCACAACAGAATCTGTGTGTAAAATTGCTGAGTAGCCCCACATGCCAGTGTCAACTCACATGGTTGAACTATTGTGTTAGCAAGACAAAAAGTCGTGTTATCTCCCAAAATTGAATCACTTCTAATCTTCTGTTCAGATAAATTTCCTCCACCCATCCATTTAGATACACCACCCTTAATGATCCACTTGAGAAGAATGTGACAGGCTCTTGAAAGCCCTGTGAGGCTGTGGAAGCACAGCTCATGAATTATGTGTGTGCAGTGCCTACAGCCTTAACCTCAAAATACAGGTGGGAAAACTTATGTTGGCAGTATCTAGACTTCCTTACAGATCGTGTCTGTGATTTGGTTCTCTTTTGCCTTTACAAATGTGGTCAAGGCACATTTTGTTCTAATTTCAAATTCAGCTGGTCTTTTGAGGACCAGAAGAATAATTTCTTACTCGGGCAAATTCAAGCTTTGATGTGCTCACATTTTTCCTTGTAATGCAAACCAGCAAAATTGTGCTGGAATGTTTTGCACCATTCGTTAAATCTGCTGGAAACTTGTTCGGTGTAATCTGATAGAAAACATTTTTGTTCATTTTTACTGTTCTACTAAATGCTTCCTAAGCGTTAGGTTTTGGGCGGTTTTTTTATGCAGAAGGAAATTACCTATGTTGTGTCATCACATGCTGGCCCTTGGACTTGTTTTGGATTTACTGTTCAGCCATTCAGGGTCCTTGCTCATTTGTTCCTCATGCTCTTGTGACTGAAACGAAAACCTCTGCACAAGAACTCAGTGGGAGGAATGTGGATAATTGGGAAAAGCAGTTTTTACCAATCAAGCTTTCCCACAAAGATGGCTGGGACAACCAGCCCTGTGCTGCTAGTTTTGGGTGTTGTGGTCACAGATTGCTGTACCAGATACTGTATGGACCGTGTAGCCTAAAAAGCAACGTCTTTCTCCTCCAAACATTTGGCAAAGGTGTTTCTAGTGCTTTCTTGAAGTTCGTACTTCTGTGTCATCTAACTCAACGAGCCAAATTTAACATAGCTAGATCCTGACTGCCCAGTGCTTTCCCTGAGTCGACTGACTCAGCTGGTTTTCTTCAATTTTTGGTTTTAATATATGGCTAGTTTTTCCAGCATGCAAAGAACATGTGTTTCAGGGCAAGGAGGCTTTTTTAACCATGGCAAGACACCTGGTTACAGCATGGATTTTCCCATTTCTCAAATGCTGTGATAGTCTAGGATAGTACATTATTAGGTCCTGTAACAAAGTGAAATAATTTTTACTAAATCTGGCAGGAGATTTTTCACTTTTTTTTTAATGGATTTTTCTGATTGCTTGAGGATGGTCTTTTTCTTGTGTGTTCTGTCCATAGGAACCTAATGAGGCACATGATATGTGGGAGGCATGGATAAGAGAGAGATAAAGCTGTAATTTCTGTCATCAGGCAGTACTGGGTTGACAACTACTAATTTTATCTAATCTATTCACCATATACCTTACTCCTTATGCTGAGTAATTGCCAGAAACTCCCTTCTTTGGCCCCTTCGCAAAATGCTTAATGCATATTTTCTCTCTCTATATGTGTCTGTATTATGTTAGTGTATTTAATATCTGAGAAATAATTGTTTTGCCTGCTTGAAAAAAAAAAATATTGTCTTAGGGTTCAGATGTACAAATGGAATGGATGCCAAGAGGCAGCTTGGAATTGGAGACCTTGTGTTTTGGGAATCCATCCATACACAGTACAACTCACTACAGTAAAGATAAGACAACAGAAAAATTAACAGTGATTTCTGTAGATTATCTGCATGGCCTATTGTTCTTCACACACACACACACACACACACACACACACACACACACACACACACACATTTGTTCCATCCATCTGCTGAAATTTGCTAAAAGCATGTGAACAGTCTAAGCAAACTACTGCATATCTCATGTGCCCAGTGTGATGGGGCATGAACCTGGTTAGGGTTTCTAGACATTCTGTAGTAATTGGTATATGTGCCTTATGGAAAAAAAAAAGATTGAAAAAAAAAGAGAAAGATTATTCATATGGTGCTATTTACCAGTAACAATTTTTCATTTCTGTTTTTATTTGGAAGTGCTGAGTTAAGATTTCAGATTAGTCTGAAGTGATAGTCTCTGCTAAGATTAAAGTTACAGAGTCTATAAACCAATTATCACTTTATGGTTGAACATGGGAAACTGTCAAATAGCAACATTATATATACCAATGACAGACAATGTCTGAACTACTCCCTTTGCCCCCCACCCCCAGTTATCACTGACTTCTAACTACCAGTTTCCTTCACCATTTTCTCAATCACCCACATCTAAAATCTAAAAACTCTGACGTTTTGTTCTCAGGGGTACTTCTAGTGTGAGTCTCTTCTTGCAATTAGTCAGATTCACAGGTTTTCTTCATCCTATTGTGAAGAAAATGTTGACTGACCAGTCTTTTCTGAGTGAAGGAAGAGGGAAGGCAAGATTGGAGCAGCATTTCCATACTGGGCACTTTAGGCCAAGCATGAGTGTATAGAAAGGTGTTGAAATCTTGGGAGAAGCTGTAGGCAGTAAGTGAGAGTGATGGTCTTGTTGGGCAGCTTTCCATGAGAGTTGGCAGGATGGTGATTTGTCAAAGATGTGGAGGGTTAAATCTTTCAATGAGCAAGCGCTCAACTACACTTCCAGTCACAAGCTTTCCTGGCTTGTGTCTGCTAAACTATCCAGTAGGGAAGTGGGAAAATTAAAAAGAATTCCAAAGCAAGCCCTTTTTGTTATGAAATTAGAACAATTTTCATTTTCAATATAATTAGTTCTGAAAATTCAGAACCTTCAACCCATGCCTGCCACTCCCTTCCTCCACTGCCCCAGCAATGCAGAAAAATGCAGCTAATCACAGTTTCTCTCTTTGGTGAGGCTTACCTGTATGCAGAATGCTGGAGGAGATGAATGCCAAATACGTGGGGTGCACATTTAAACTCTGGTAATTTCCCACAGTAAAACTATTTTGTTATGCTCATCTGAAGGAATTTTAGTTTAGCTAGGGATTAGTAACAGGAATTTATTCAGTGATATCTTGTCCAGTATTTTTCCCACCAAATGATTCCTTGAATTACCTTTCATCTTCCGCCCTTGGTTTAGGGACTAAGAGTTCTCGTTCATCTTCTTAGCAGCAGCACTCAGTGGGACTCACACACTTCCTGACAATACCCTCTGCTTCTGAGAGATAGGAGAGGGGGAAGACCACCAGAGAGTGCTTGTGGAGGAGGCAGGAGTGCCAGTGCTGTAGGGGAGTGGAGCAGAGGGGATGTTTGGGTGGGGGCCAGGGTGGCCATGGGGAAATGTGAGCCCATGGGAGACTGCTGTGCTGGCAGGGTTGAGCGTATGCGCAGGCACAGAGCAGGAGCCCAGAAAACATGTGGCTCCTGCTGTTGCTGAACCCCATGCTGCCAAGTCTCCATGGAGGCCTCTAGTGTGGGTTCAGTAGCTTCTGGCAGCCAGGGGCTCTCTGCATTGCTTATTTGTCCTTTGGCTAGAGCTTGCAAAGCACAGCTCCATCAACAGCTTATCACATGCTCTGCTCCTCTCCCTGAAGCTCTCCAGTAGCACATGGCCTTTCTCCTTTCCCCTACTTAGTGCACTGTTTAGTGTGTGACCTGCTATTTCAGAACACCCTATAGTTTGCTTGGCTTCTTACAGCATGCAAATGCGCTCCCTTCCCAAAGAACTAAAAATCTCTTCTTTTAAAGACCTGACAGTTAAGGTGATTACAAAATAGCTTGAGGGAGATTGAATTCAGGTTACATCACTGGGACCATGCAATGTCTCAGCAAAGACTAGTCCAGCTCACAGTGAAGTGTGTTTGAAAGCATGTGTAGTGTTTGTGAGCTGGAAGCAACCCCTGCCTGTAGGTAGCCTGATATTTTCCACTATGAAAAATTCTTGTGACCTTTTATTTGCAAAGCTGTTTCAACTCCATTGTTTGCTGTAGACGTTTGATGTTCAGAGGGGAATGCCCTCGAGGTGGGAAAATGCCTTGTTTTCTTTGGCAGTGGCTACAGCTGGCTCTACCATGGAAACAGTTGGGGTTGGAAAGGGAGGAGGGGGAGAGAGATAAAGGATAGACTTTCCTCCTCCAGCCTGAGAGGTTCATGCCACCCCAAGCTGGAAATATTTCAAGATGTGGGACAGAGAGCTGAAGTAAAGCTGTTCCCAAGCCATCCTCCCAAGCAGGGCTTAAACCACACTCTTCCAGTTCCCTCTGTGAGGGAGTCACATGATACTTTCCAAGTGTGAAGAAACAGGTGGGTGGCACTTACCTGTAGTCTGACCCAGGGCTGCCAAAATTCCTCTTTCTTACCCAGTAGGACTCAAATGTCCCCTGATGCAAACAGTACTGGTCTGCTCAAGTTGTGGGCCTGCTAATACAGACATTCTTTAACCATATGTTGAGAGGCACAGGTGCAAAATACTCAAAAGAGCTGCAATACCGGATTTCTGCAGAATATATATACGTACTGAAAACTGAATGTGTCATCTGTTGATTTCAGAGTACTTAACCTCATCACCTTGATATTCTAAACAGGAAGGTTTACTAAGTTTTTTCTGTATCTGGTCATGAACTGTAAAAAAAGAAAACCAAAAACAATCCACAAGAACACAACTTAGGATGTGTGTGGGCTTATATATATGTTTATGTTAATGAATGATACATATAGATTCTGTGTTTACTCTTTCTAGGCCCATTATTTTTTCCCAGAGCAGCAGAGCCTGTTCTACTTTTGATTTTTTGAATCCAGCTGTTCTTTCCATTTTCTGCTGTTTTATCAGCCATAAATTTCTGTTTTCACATCACAAACTTGTCATCTCTATACTAGTTTGCAGCCAGTATATAGTTATTAATGGACTTCAAAATCTTGCCTTTCTCTGTCTCTCCCCCCTGCTCGGTGTTATACAATAGAAAGAGATGAATATTGCTAAATAGTTACTATTTATTTGCAGAATTGATGTGGCATGTAAAGCAAATAATTACACATACAAATAGTACTGGTACTCACAGCTATTTCTCCTGCATACGCACATAAGGGATTTACACACTTGTAAGGTCGTATTTTGCTTACATAAATGATCTTATCTTCTTGCACCATGTGGTATTCCAAACATTGCAGGGAGCATGAAAAATGTCAATAGTATCTACAAATCATTTGGGCATATGGCATACAGTATAGACCAGTTGCAGAGCATGTGGAATAGGGCAGTACAGTGATCAGAGTTTTATTTAGGAATTTGTATTGCTTTTGATTGTTTCGCATTTAAAGTAGTTTGTTGATTCAGACTGAATAAAAATTTTCTCTGCACTGTTAAAGTGAGCTGGGTTTAGGAGGTGCTTCTCTGAAAGGAGCTGAGAAATTAAAAAGAACCGCAAATGTAGCATTGGAGGAGGGAAGAGAGTCAAGGAATGTTGGGCAATGTGGGACCACTTTTAAGGAGTTCTGCTGAACTGCAACACTGCAGGAGTTACTGTAACTCACCCCAAAGTGAGACCAGAGGGTGGGCTTGGGACCAGCATCTCCCATTCACCCTGTGGGGAAAATGTAGAGAGAGCACTCTAGTTTTTGGATCTCATACAGGAAAATAAATCCCAGAATGTGTTAATCTGGGGGGATTGGGAAAGGGAGGGTAGGAAGGAGATGTGGGAAAAGAGGAGGAGGAGAAGAACATTGATCTTATTTATTGTGGTTGTAAAGGTGTGCCTAGGATTGGTTGATAGGGATTGGATTAGGTGGTAATTGAGTAACAATTAATTAATCAGATAATCATTAATTCTGACCAGATAATGAGGGAGTGTAGGAGAAACTGTTTAAACAAAGGTGGTTTTAGTTGAGTGCAACTATCTATTACTTAAGGGGGCTGGAGGGAAGGGGCAACTGTATGTTGCCATCTTTGTCAAGAAATCCTTCTAACACCAATTTAGCCTTTTTATTTATTTTTTTTTCATAGTGAATTGATCCAAGATTTGGCCCTGCTTCCTTTTTGTCCTGTCATCTACTCTCTTAGAGGCTGTATGCACCTTCATTGCTCAAGTCTGTGGGTTGCTGGGATTTTCCCACTTTAAAAACACATCTCTCCATGTTACTCTCTTAAGTTGATACAAACCACTGGCCAAGGGTAGGTAATTCTTAATAAGTAACTGAACCCTCTCTTGAATAGAAGAACATTTTAATCTTATCTAGATATGTTGCATGTGAAGGGGAGAAATGAACACCAAGTGAAGATACTTTTATTTAAAAAAACTCCGAGAAACAAACTCTTTAACATATAGGGGATTTTAAGTCTTGCTTGTATTATCAGGATCTTTTTCCTTTCTTCATATTTTTGCTGCCTGTAATTCTGCTGAAAAATCTTGATATTACTGGTAGAATCACAAAATACAGGAATTGAAGTGATTACATTAAGGGAATACTGAAAAAATCCTGCTAATTTAGTTTATCCTGCTTTAAAGACTTATAGATAGCATCTTACTTTAAGTTAGCATAATATAATAATATTAAGCATTTCTGATGGTATTTAAAACTGTCTGGTGAATGTTTTAAACAGGTTGAGGAAAAGTTGCCATTAGCTCATTGGTATAGTCTTAGGTTGCCTTTATAAAAGAGAGGGTAAGTAAAAACTGAGAAAAGATACTGCCATTTGAATACTTGAAGTAATGATTCATTTAATGCTTTAAATAAATACAGGATTTTTAACTAGTGTATGTTTATTTAGGTCCAGATTATTATTTATGAGTTGCTTGACATTCCAAAAACCAGGGAACAAAAGAGTCCTTATACATAATTTTAAAAGGTGTGGCAATCAGGTAGGATTATCTCTTCTACCATATCATAGTATCTTGATGCTTTGTTAGGGCATTTTACCCTTTTATTGTTTCCTAGAAGAAATAGAGTAAGCCACATACAAACAATCTTTTAATTTTATAAAAATTACTTCATTTGACTGTATTTTGGATATATTAACAGCAGTTAACAAAATCCTGAAATTTTCATTAAACTGAAGTGGAATGCAGCGTTTTGTCCCTCATGAGTAAGAAACTGCAATTATTACACCAACTTTTTTTAAACAAATATGATTAATGTTTGAAGTCATATGACTAATAATACCAGCTGATAAATACTCCCAGTTTCACTGATGGGCATCAGGGTAATGAGTGAACAGTCAAAGAAGTATGATACTGGAGGCTTTTCAAGAGGAAGGATCAGTTATTTAGCATAGCTCAGTTCCCAGGAAAAAGTAGTTTATTCTCCTCCTGTCAGTCCTGTTTTTCAATTATTTTGTTCTCTCCTCAAAGGCCAAGCTCAATAACATCTTTATGCATAACTGTGGTGACACACAGTGCTGTGAAACTAATTCTGCTAAATATCTGTTGCCTGTTTGTTTGGAAGGTTAAATCTTTGGCATATTGCTCCATTGAACATCTGAGAAGTAAAATTTGCTTTATTGCTACTGACATTTCCTTTTCTGGTGTGACACCATTAAGGTGGTACCACAAAGGGAACTCTTCTAGATGTTTGCATGACACTTCAGGAAAACATATGCCCAAGGTTTTGTTATACTGATGGTGCCCGAGATTATTTTTGAGCCACATTGGGGAGTTTATAGGAAATTGCATCAAATACTGGAAGTACTAATAAAACCTTGACCTTACCACAATCATGATAAAATTTTGAAAATCAACCTCATCTTTGCACACTGTCTGGAAGGAGCTACCTCTTTTGAGGTTGCTCTCAAAGATTTGCCCATTTAGTGAAAACTCTTTGGACTTTGGTCTTGACAATTAGTGAGGGATCAGGAGGGGAGCACCTTTCCTAAGAAGCCAGGAGCCACACATCATTTTATAGCTACAAGGAAGAAGAGGCAATCTCCTGTATTTTCAGTGGCTAAAAGTCACATCAAGTTTATGGTACAGCAGAGATGGTGCGCCTGCCATTGAATTCTCTCCTGAGAAAGTTTGTATCTTACTTGGCCAGAGGAGGAAGAGAGCTTTGATATCCCTGGTCCATGTACAGCCAGGCCAGCATGTTCCTGCTTGTAGAGTTAGAATAAGGGTCAGCTCCCTGTACACACTGGTCAAAACATATCTGATATACATTCCTAGGTGTTCTGTGGGTTTCTCAGACTTAGATAAGTGAGTTGTAGTGCTGAGGGCTAAAGCCAGCAGAAATTGCAGTGTCCATTCAAGCCTCAGACCCCTCTACAGGATGTCTTCTTTCAATGGGGTGAATAAACTGTGTTTTATATTTGTTTAAAATTCTGAAATCCTCTGCAAGCAGAACATGTTTCGTATTTAGAACGAAAATATTCAGACGTCTTCATCAT
This sequence comes from Bombycilla garrulus, assembly GCA_013400315.1. NCBI lineage: Eukaryota > Metazoa > Chordata > Aves > Passeriformes > Bombycillidae > Bombycilla > Bombycilla garrulus. The sequence goes on along the minus strand of VXBU01016443.1, from coordinate 755,707 downwards.
TCCAAGAGTTCTTTGGAGTAAGAACATTTAAAATGTTGTCTCATAAACTGAATTGCAGCAAACAGCTCTCAGAGCCTTACTGGAGTTCAGTGAGAGGTTTGGGAAGTGACCAGTAGTTATGTATTACATCAGGTGGTAATCAGTACCATTATCTTGTAAGTATTTTCACTTCTTCTGTAATGATAAATCTAGGCGCAAGTGTACATAAGTTACTGTTACATCCATATGATAGGCTGGACTATTTGAATATCCATTTCACATATGGATAATTCTATTCCAATCTGAAAAGAAATGCATGTAGAGCTTGTGAATGGTAAATGGTAATAGTAAAAATAGTAAAAGACCCAAGTGCCTGTCAGAGAGGAGCATAGATGCCTCATTTGCTTTTCTGAATTTTGATAGTTAAAGACCACCTTTAGCATTTTATGCGGGAGTTGTTTTTATTTTTATTTTGCCTGCTACCTTTGTGAAAGGAAATATTTAATAATTTTTTCCCATAAATGTTTACCCGTAGCTCTCTCAAATTGAGAATGTCTCACTCTACAGGAATGTGAACTAAAAACCAAATAAAGCTTGCAGGCTTCACAACACGGTCATTCGTGCCAATGCTTTGGCCTGTGTTTAATGATGACCCAGAGTCTGACAGTTTATATCCATTTAGTTCTTTAAAAACAGCAAACGTGATTTATTTTCTTTTTTTTCCCCCTTCTTTTATATCAGCAAGAAAATTTGCTGGTTTTGTCACCATCTCCTAAATAGGTAATATTTTGGTCATTATGAAAAAAAATTTGATTCTTAATTCCTGCTAGTATGAAGTGATAAACCAAAGGGAACAATGTTTGTAACAGATCAGCTGTTCTAATTTACCTGCTGATCTGCTTCAGTCCAAGAAAAGGAAATAGTAAAGTGAATATGTTCGTTTGAATTTTTCACTCCAGTGTATTTCAGGAGTTGCAGATGTCACTGAAGGATCTTGAAACAATTTTTAAAATAAAACTGATTTACCAGTAAAAAGGAAATCACTACAGTGGACCTTTAAATGGCATCCACATTTGAAGCTTTAGGTAAATTGAATAAATTCGGTAAGCTATACGGAAGGTACATGGGAAGAAATAGAAGTCAGAAGTGTAGTTGGCAGTGGAACACAGATTGAAATTTGAGTTTGAAAGCCTGAACTTCACTTTTGAAGTCTGTTTTACATATTCGGTGCTAGTGAACTGATTCTGCAGGGGAAATTAGATTATGTGTTAGTGTGTTTTTGTAGTGTACAGTCATAAACACACATTTGCAAACTGAAAAGACTAAATGGACTTTAAAATATGCAAAAAAGTAAACTTTTTATGGGGTTTTAAACTTGTTTTCCATTAGACTGGCTTTCAATGATTTTGAAGTGTTTCTGCTGGTACTGCTCGGTTAAGCTTATGTTTTTAAATTTGCCTGTCTCTTCTGCAGTTATAAAATTAAAATGCAATATTATTTCTAATGTTACATTGTGCGCTATCATTTGTGTAAATATTTTGTGTAAAAATTATTTTTACAAGTGTTATTCTTGCAAGAATAACAATCCCCCCAATCTGTGGGGATTCAGACCAATGTTTCCATCAAAACCAAGCCAAAAGACAAATGCTTGAGGCAGGAGGATTGTGATGGACCTTCAGCCAGTGGCAGGAAGCCCATTTGTTTTTATGCTTCGTCTTGGGTGTGACAAAGCTGTGATCTCTAATTGGGAAATCCATGCTAAATTATTCTCTCTCTCTCTAATCTACTTTGAAATGAATCTGACTCCCTGTCTATTTCCCCCGATTTCCTCACTCCAGTGAGCTGTCTTTTTGCCACTACATGCCAGGGTGCCCATTCAGATGAGCTGGGACAGCTGTTTGTGATGCTAAGTCAGCAAACTGACACCAAAAAACCCCAGAATCATAGAACGGTTTTGATTGAAAGGACCTTTAAAGGCCATCTAGTGCAACCACTCTGCCTTGACCTAGGGCATATTCAACTAGATAAGGTGTTTCAGAACCTCATCCAACCTGACCTGGAATTTTTCCAGGGATGTGGCATCTACCATTTGTATGGAAAAACAAGGCAGTAAGGCCTTCCCAGAGTCTTCTCTTCCCAGAGTCTTCTCTTCCCCAGGCTGATCGATCCCAATTGTCTCAGCAGCCTGTGTTCATACGAGAGGTGCTCCAGCCTTCTGGTCATTTTTTAGCCCTCCTATGGAGCTGCTCCAACAGGTCTCATGTCTTTCCTGTGCTGAAAACTCCAGAGCTGGATGTAGTACTGCAGGTAAATAACTTCATTTTTACGTCTGGAATTTGTCTGTTAAAGCAAATCAATTCCCTGATCTGATTTATTGTGCTGTCTCAACTTGGTTATGAGAGAGCAGATGGGACAGCTTTAAACTGTGGTGTCATTGGTGTAGAGCAGCAAAACCTTCATCTGCTTTCTCTACTTTCTGACCTGAAACTGGTTTTTAGTTTGTGGATGCTAAATCTGTGGAATTTTGAGTTTGTGAATGCTAATTGTGTTCATACAACCTGGAAAAGAGTGATTTCAAGTCTTAAAGTTCAGCATGTATATATGTATATGTATTTTTTTTCCTCCAAGAATGTGTATATGCATCTACATTTACACAAGGAAAAAAGTTTTGTTTAAAATTTCGCTGTTCTTGTACATCATGAAAAACACAGAATTTAATGATTTTACAGAAAAATCCTTCAGTGGACATAATTTCAAATTGCAGAAGACAAAAATGATTTTGAAATCTACAGAACACTCAAATGCTTGCCATGAGAAGTTGGATATTTTCTTAGCTGAATCTGGTCATTAAAAAGTTTAGTTTGTGGGGAAGTGTAGGTGGAGATGTTAATATTTCTTTCATTACTCAACTAGAAATTTGAAAACAATGTAAAACGTTTCCTGTGTCCTGAGATTGCCTATTTTAAATTTCAGTCTTTTAATACAACATAAATCTTACAGAAAGCAAGTAGAACATGGAAGTTCATTTTGTCTGTTTTCCAAGCAGGCCAGGTTTTCTGACCCTGAGCATTTCAAAGTCTGATTTCTGTTTTCTTTGAGCAGTTTTACTTAGATTAATACAGCCTTAAGTCATCAGAGATAGTAGATGTTGTTCTTTCTTTTCACATGGCATTCTTCTGTGTCTTATCCCATACTGCAAACTGACCTCATCACAGATCATTGTAATTTGATTGGATCAAACAGAGGTGTTGGGAAGGACTTGAAAAGACAAGGAAGAGCATTCCTTGGCTTCTCCTTTTGTCCGTGTTGTATTTCAGGAAAGCTTCTAACTAAAACCTGTTGAAGTGCGAAGCTTGCATGGAAGGTTCATACTGTACATGAAAATGCTGCTGCAGTGTGAAAAAATAATATTCTTGCTTTCTGGGAGCATCACTTTGTGTGCAGCTTGATAAGATTCCAAGATATTTTTGTGTGTTGTGTAAATACCTGGTATTTTATTTCTGCCCAGTGTAGACTTCAGGTAACTTACTTTGAAAATACTGATGATTTAATTGTTTTTCAATTTAATGCTACTCAAATCAACCTGCAGATAAGAAAGCTAGGAAGCATTTAATATCCAAAGGATGCATTCCCCCCTTATTCCATTTCAGCCACTGTGTTCTGACATGGTGCAACCCATTCTGCAACTGCAAATACCCAGAGTTTGAGCCGCTTCTTAACTCCTAAGCAGTGGTCACAGTTAGGCAATCTTTTCTGGCAGCTTTAATAAACTGAGTCAGTAGAAGAAGAGGATCATTGTGGTAATTAGCATAATATAGCAGTTATAACAGTAGTTTCCATTCGTGTGTTTCTAAATCTGAGTAAATAACACCTTGGAGGTGCTGTTGAAGTGGACAAATTGTCCCTGTTGTTCTTCAGGTAGGCAAAAATACAGGTGGCGAGGACAGTGCTTTTCCCAGGAGGATGTCCTTCCAGGCCAGCAGCAGCACCCTCTATCTAGTTATTGCAGTAGTTGTTTGGAAATGATGAGTTGTTCCTATGACCTCATTTTGGAATAATTTCAGTGTTTCCCTCTGGCACCTGGTAGCTGCTTCCTTTCTTACTAAGGTTTATAAGCGCTGATGCTAGAGAAGTTATCCGGAGTTCCCAAGATAAATCTGCATCCTTGCCTTGAGATTTCTGTTCGTCTGTTGTTGACTTGTGCATGTGAAACAGAAAGAACTTCTGTTCACTTTTTTTCCCTACCCTGCTCACCATAATCTTTTGTTAACTACTCTTTTTTTTCTAGCTAGAAAACAGTATTGCCTACTAAGGAACTGTAACTGACTTCTACAAAACATTCTTGCCACTTCATCAGTTAAATGTTGTTCACATAGCTGTATTTTTACAAAGGTGATTGGTCCCAGCTCCTACCACATAATAATAACAATTTAATAATAATCCAAAATTATTATATAAAATATGCGAAGAATACACTGTTTATATAAGAGTTTTAATACATTAACACACCAGCTGTAGGATTAAAGCTAGTGTCCACGTGTGGAAAAAATGAGGAATACTGGGAATCTTTCACTGATACATCACTGAAATTTGGGTTCAGTTGGTGTACAAAAGTCAGTATATGCAGTACTGAAAAGCACATGTAGTATAGTAGATTTGGGAGAAGGGGGAAATGAATGAGGAAAGACAATTATGAATTCAAATTAAACCACTGTAGCATTAAATTAAATGTTCTTTTGTTGTTTCATCCCAAATAAGATGATACCACATTTTTTTGTCCTACGAGAACATAATTTTTTGTGTGTGCTGTAGATAAATAACTTTTTTGGTCAAGAAAGGAATGTTTGTGGTGAATTAAAATTCCATACAAATTGAAAAAATTTCAAAATCTAGTTCTGTGTGGGGAGCATTTTATACTTTGTGGGACTGCCATTAAAGGAACCTATTAACCAGCTGGAAAAGACCAGTGTAATATGCTTCATGGCTATTGCAATTTTGAAATTGAAATTAGTGATAATGATACATCCCAGTCAGGTTAGGTACACATTGTAGTTTTTTCTCCAAGAAAATTCTCATTAATGTTTCTCTCCCTTTTCCCTGGAAATGCACATTAACCACTTTTGGAAAACATAGGTGCAGTTACACTGTAAAATCTGGATCAGGTCTTGCAGCTGCTGTTGGAGTCAGCACTACCTCAAGCCTAGCAGCATTCAGGTAAGAAAAATTAGTGGAGGAGGTTGGAATAAGCCCCATTTCTTAATGAGGTTCACAGTCCTCACTGGGCTTCTCCACTGACTTCCTTCAAATACCCAGTGGTGTCCAGGCAGGCTCCGTTCCTGTACCCAGCCCAGTACCTTTGTTTCAGGTGCATATAAAGGCAGAATGCTGTTCTCATGTCACCTTGTTCAGGATCAGGGCCTGAACCCCACCCTCGTAGCCCCCCAGGAGGACAGCTATAGCCATGTTCAGTTTCCAGGAATGGCACCAGCAGTCTCAACCCCTTGGTTTTTCTGTAAAGGACTCAGGTTTTTTTGGGTTTTCTTTATAAGGTTAAAGATTACCTTTATTCCCCACTAGGTTTCTACTTTTTCTAAGCTTTAACAGGCATTTTTTAACAATCAGGAAGAGATATAAACTCAGAAATTTGCTTTTATTTTGTGTAAGTTCCAAAATTTAAAATCAACACGCAAGAGAGGCTTGCAGCTTTTTTACAGCTTTCCCTAGAGCTTTTCTTCTGCTTAAAAATAAAAGTTATGTGTTTTTAGGGTTTAACCCCAGATGGCAACTAAGCCATACACAGTCACTCACTCCATCCCTCAACAGTGGGCTGGAGGAGAGAATCAGAAGAGTAAAAGTGAGAAAACTCATGGTTTGACATGAAAACACTTCAACAGGTAAAGCAAAAGCTGCTCATGCAAGTGAAGGAAAACTGGGAATACATTCAGCCTTCCCACTGGCAGGCAGCTGTTCAGCCATCTCCAGGAAAACTGGGCTTCTTCCTGGGTAATGATGACTTGAGAAGATAAATGGCATCATTCTGAGTGTTCTCCCCTCTTTCTCCTTCTTAGCATGATGCTGTATAATCTGGGATATTCCCTTGGTCAGCTGGGGTCATCTGTCCCCTCCCAGCTCCCTGTGCACCCCAGCCTCCTCAATGATGGGGTGGGGTGAGGAGCAGAAAAGGCCTTGACTGTGCAAGCCCTGCTCATCAATAACTAAAACAACCCTGTGTTATCAACGCTGTTTCAGCTCAAATCCAACCACAATCCCATACCAGCTACTCCGAATAAAATTAACTTTACCCGAGCCAAACCCAACACATTTATGTTCAAATGTATTTCTACAGCTATTGTTAGGGAGGAAGGGAAAATAAATCTTTATATTGCATTTCTGTCTCTCACTGTTCAGCATTGCTTCTACTCACAGGCATACTGGATAATTATTATTTGGTGTGCTGAATAAATACGTTTTGTCAAGACAAAGCCTTGAAAGTTAATGAATAGTTACTGCATTAGAGGTTTGAAAAATATTTCTAGGAAAAATGGTTGGGAATTTTTCAAAGAAATAATTTTCTGTCAGATCAACTTGTAAAATAATGGAAACTTCTTATGAAAAGCTTGTACAAGCAAATGAAAAGTTGTGAAATTGCTGAAATGCTACGTTTTGAAACAATGCCATTTTCCTACTCTGAAACCACTTGTTTAGAAATTCCACTTTGGTTAGGTTTTTTTAGCTTCGTTTTTTTTAAATTGGTAAAGCAAAATGCTTAGATCGATCCAAGTGGGATTCAATTACAATGTTTTCATTTGTTATGCTCTTGTCTTGTTGGTATTTTCACACTTCTTGCAGCAGTGGAGTTTAGGAAACATGTTTTAAAATTGGGTGATCAGGAAGCACATTTTTTTTAAATGTAGGCATTTTGTCTCCTATTTTTTGAGACTATTGTTTGAAGGCTTTGTCAATTTTGTTTTAGCATATTTTGATATTTAAATTTAGGGTATTTTTATGCTTCACCTTAGGCGTACATGAGTTACATAGTGTCACAGTGATCCAAAACCACAGGTTTCTCACATGACCTGCAGTGGAGAGAGAGAGAGAACACCATGGACAGCATGTCTCGTGACAGAAGGCAGTGCATGAAAATGCGACCTATATTTATTTAAATCTTGTCATTTTCATATGCTGGTGGTTCTCTGTATCCTATAATCACATATCCAGTAGGAAAGAACTCCCTTAAAGCAACCTTCAGACCTCCCTCTGGTAGTGCCTGAATGCTTTGCTCTGAGGATGAGGGTGAGGATGAGCCTCACAGCCTGATTTGACACCCTTCTGCACAAAGAGAGCATACTCAAGTGGAAAGCCTGAAAGACAAAAATGCAACTGCTAAGTTGCTGACAGTACTCAGAAAATACAAATACCAGCCCTTACTGCCTGTGGTTTAGAAGGGTAAGCAGCAGCAACTGATTAAACGGCTACACCAAAGCTTTGATCTGCTTTTGTGACACTGATGCTCCAGTGAAGGAGCACACGCCCTGATCTCAGGTGCTCTTCTGGCACAGAGAAGTCCCTGTCCTAATGTTTCCTTAGTGCAGTACCCTGAAGACTTAATTTATGAAGGAATGTGTGACAGGAAAAAGAGGACAAGATGGAAAATGTGACAATACAGAGCAGTATCAACAGGAAACTGCATGTTTTAAAGACAAAAGTTATCTTGTTATCTTGGCTGTGATGTTGTATCTCCTGCTGGCCTGCAATGGGTGCCAGCTCAGGAAAATCCATATGTTTAGTAGTGTCTGTCCCTTCAAGTCTGTGCTGAGTCACATCAGAGGCTGTAACACCACCAGTATGGTGGTAGGAGAACAATGTGTTATTGTTAATAGTCTTTTGGATAAGACACAAACCCAGAATCTTAACCACAGAATATTAAATCACCTCTTTTGGCATGAATAGATAGGTTTACTAAGGGCCCTAACCCAGTTCTAATTTATGTTATTATCTTTTGTGTCTAAACACTTCCTGTAGTTTTGTTTAGATTTGGTCCTGTTTTCTTCTTTTCCTTGGAATATAAATGGTGAGAACAAACTATGCTGTACTGATATTTGAACAGGTTCTTATTTTCAGTACTGGTTTTTTTTTGCATCAGGAAGCGAAAAAAGGAATCAAATATACCATGCACATAGTTTCTCAGTACTTGATCAGGGTTATTATATCAAATCCAGTGTAATTGCTGATTATGCCATTACAATTAAATAGTATTCCACATGCATGAGATATAAAATATAGACTATCATCTGTACAAGGTGATTGAGATTAAGATGCTCTAGCATCTTATTTTAGGACACTTCCCACTGGCCCAGATAATACTTGAAATCTTACACATCTGAAGATAACCAAAGTGCTGAAAGAAGTGAGTGGTTCTCTGTCCCTTTTTTAAGATTATCCAATTAAATGCCACGCAAAAAAATAGCCAAAGAAAAAATAACAAAAAAACCAAACAAAAAACAATAAAAACAGACAAACAAAAAGGAGAGAATATAGCTAATTCAGTATTTTTTAATCTACTGTGTTCTGTATTCCAAGTTCAGATCCTGCTAAAAATCATTCCTTGAAATTACAACAAAATTTATGTGTAGTGCTTGTAAAATTGCTTCAGTGTTTGATCCTTGATTGGTGTTCAGTTTAGGTGGTTTAAAAGAGAAAAAAGGAATTTGCATGAATGATTGAATGAAATCACAATGGAGGAATGTAACTGATCCTGCCCAGATATTTTCTCTTCCTGCTATACAGCATGTAGTAAAGCTCATTGAAATCAATGGAAAGGTGTTAATTTTAGTGAGATTTAAATAATGGCCCAAACCTACTGCCTATTTGAAAGTAATTTATAAAGCTTTGCTAGACCTGTGACTGAAAACAGGATTTCTCATTTTGCAAAGTTCAAGTGAAAGCTTAAAATGGCAAATAAACTTCATTTTTCATTTTCAGGTTGGAAGAATTGCTGCCATCTGCACCTCTCTTTCCGCAGGGTTTGTCGTGTCTATAATTTCTTATGTAAAAAATCCCAGTGTATCTGGGGAAAGTGCTCCTTCAGTAATACTTGTAGGTCATCCATGGGATAATACTAGTGTTACCACAGCCTGGAAATTCCCCTCCTAATCCCTAACAAAAAGAGATGTGGAGAACAGCAAGGTGTAAGAGAGGAAGTGGAAAAGAGGTGATATCAGGGAACATTTCCTGCTCATCTCTGTCTCCTTCACCTTCCACATTTTCCTCCTGCTGTTGTGTCATCTCCTAAGGATCTGCAGTTGATGCACCTCTCATTCACATTCCTCTCGGATGATCCATTCCCTCCTGGAGGAATGTGTGATGGTGGTCAACCACCACAGGGTCTTTCCTATACGTGGACTACAATTGCACCCTAAATTATTTGGTTTGTTGCTTTCTTCTCCTACACGCAGGAGTTTCCCAAAAAGCAGAGACAGTAGGACCACCACATTCTTCTCTGGCTTCCCAAGAGAGAGGTTTTACCAAAGTCTATTGCCTCTTCCCTGCAGTCCTGCAGCCAGTACCCACCCTGCTCAGAGCTGCAGCACCTTGGCGCAAGTTGGATCCTTCATAGATAGGGCTGTGGACTGTCCATCAATCTGGGAACAAATTTGACAGGCCAAAACCACAATCATGAGGGGGCAACCATGCTTTTCTTGTGCAGGTGCAGTGCTGGGAGGGTGGGGGTTAAATGACAGGGTGCACCCGGAGCAAGATGAAGTGTTTAGCAGCAGTCCTGTCCTACCAAGACTGGCTCATGCAGTCTTCCCTGGAGGCATGCTGGCTCTCCCAGCCTTGGCTGGAGGGCATGGTGGGCTAAGAGGTGGATTGGAGGAATAGTCCTTAGGCTGATCCTCTGGGATTCTGGCCCTAGTCACTGATAGCTGCTTCCCAAGCCTGTCTCCCTTCTGCAATGGGAAATAGCTCTGCTTTTTCCTGCTCTGTCACATTAGTCCTCACCAGAATAAGTTCAGCAGCTGCTGCAAAAGATTTAAAAATAAATGCAAACTGAATTAAGATCTCAAGGGGGTAAAAAAAAAAACAACAAAGAAGAACAATATAACAATTTTGCATGTAAAATATTTTTTTAAAAATCTGAAAATCAGACTTTCACTCACATGAATATATATTTTTGCACTTCATTACATCATTTGCACAGAAAATACAGGATCTCAAGAGCTTGCAAAATGAATAAAAATAAAACAGGGAAATATTTTTCTTCTCTTCTTACAGTTTTTCAAATCATGTATTTTTTTTTTTTTTATTATAAATAGCTAAATCAACAAACTTTACTGACCGGGGATGTTAAGCACACTTTCGTTGTTGACTTTCAGAACTATTTAAACTCCTGAGTGCTAAAAATTAAAATTCCCTCTGGGACAGCTTGTAGCTTTCAGTGGACTGGGTTGGAGTCCCCAATAAGAAGTAGTTAATAGGTAGACTGTGGTGACTCCAGCAAAACAACATAATCAATTCCATCTGCTTTTCTGATTAATCACCCTTATTATTGGAAGTCAGGGACACCATGAATTTGCACAATAAGCATATATTTCGAGAAGGAGGATAACAGTTTGTTACTTTAATTGCAGTCAATTAGTCTGACTCCTCTTTTTTCACCTCTTAGAGAAAACCTGGGGCCAGCCACCCCCCTGCTCAGTAGCTGATCTCTACTCCCCAGGCACCCTGTGCTCTAGTGGCAAGGACAACAAATATCCTGATTTTTTTTTTTTAGGGTTTACCAGTTTTGCTTGTTCTTTTCAGAAAGAGAATAGTTAAAAGGGATGAATAGAACATTCTGTTTGGGACTTCAGTTTTCCAAAATAAAATATGTAAGTGAGGGAAAGGTTTCATTCAGTTTTGGCATTGCTTTGTTAAGCCAGTTTAAGCCAAGAAAGATTGTTATTCCACACTGTTTGCTGATAGTAGAAAGTTTACATATCAAACTGCTTTTTTTTTTCTAGGGGAAAGAAAAAAATCTGTATGAATTTAAGGGACTGATCTCTTATTTGCTTTGCAGAAGAGATTGTTCTGTTAACAACTCATCAAGAAAGAAAAAAAAAAGATAAACAGGATTAACTGTTTACTTTAAGTGAGCTGAAGTCGGGTTGTTTTTCTGAAGAAGAACACAATGTACTGTTGTATCTGGTTTCCAGAGTGGTGTTTATCATAATTCCTCCTGCAGTGGTTGGTAGAGTGCTGGGAAGGCTCTCCGCCCACTCGCAGCTCGCTCCCTTTCCCTCTCCCATTGAGGCCTCCGGCCAGCACTGCGAGATGGAGAGGGCTGTCCTGTGTGATCTTTACTGCCTGACATGAGCTGACATTGACCGAGAATAAAATAACAGGGGCCGTTTCCTAGAACTCTCAGTGGACTGCTGAGAACTGCTACCATAACTCTTGTAAACACGCGGCGCGCACACACAAACACGCTCCCTCTCCCTCATTTAGAAACACACCTAGGACAGGGAGCCACTGACAGGGAGCGAAGGAAAACAGCAGGAGTGAAAAACACAACTGGCAGGCCCTGCGAGAGAAGCGGAAAATTGCCTTTCTGCTGGGTAGGGAGCCCTGGCAAGATTGCTCTTCTGCTTTTCTTCTTGGCTCTTTGCTCTGCCCTTGATTTTTGATGAATGTTATACTTTTCTGCTAGTTCAGTGGGATGATGTGGCACTGACACAGCAGAGAGTCTTATTGAGTACAGCCACAGCTGTGTAAGAAATCCTGCAGGGTTGCTATGTTTCAATTACCTTTCACAAGCCACATGAAGTGCATGAGCAGTGCTATACTACCAATAATGCGATTTAGGATGATCTGTGCCTGCTGAAATGGGCAGGGTTGTTTTTTTTTTAATATTCACTGCATGTTGATTTTTCGTTTTTAAAATAAAATCTTCCAAGATCCCATTCACGGTTCTCTGTGGTTCAGAAGAAAATCTGGTGAACCCACAAACAATACAGTCTTGAAAGATAAGGGACCCCCGTACTGTTGCTACAGTGTTCTTGCTTCATTCCACATGCTGTAAAGCCCTCTCTGTGGGTTCTGCATGGCAAGCTGAGAGTTCTCTGCGTCTTGCAGTGTGAAAGAAATCAGTTGATACTGCAAGGAAGCCCTTCCTCTCTAGATATACACATACATATATATAGCCTCCTCCCCTAACTCAAATGGGATCTAGCACACATAATCGACTTTGTGGACCAGCCCTCCGAGATATAATCATGTTATTCAGCTATTGCTTTCAGATCCCCCTTTGAAGACAGGACTTTTATTCTGATTTTTACGTATAAGGAACTGAGGCGTAGAGGAAACACTGCAGCAAAGATGATGTGAAACACTGCCAGAACCATCAACTGAATGCTGATTTTCTTGGAAAGGAGGGTGCTGAGCACCTTGCAAGAAAAGATCTTTTTGGCAGCCGCCCAGCAACTGTTGGAATTCTTGGATGCCAAAGCAATAATTACCAAGTCTTGAGATTAAAAAAATAAACAAAGAACCCCTCCTCAGATTCATAGATAAGTACTTGAAATGACTGGGTGGTAATTACATGTTATATTTGGAACATAATTTTTCTATTGGACATCATCCATTAGAAAGACTTGCAGTTTTCAACTAAGCCTGTGAGTTTCTTATATATACATGTATACTCTAGATTAGTATATCATGACATACAGGAAAATAACATTTTCTCTGAATTGTATTCTGAAATAACCAAGGGGTTGTGATGGGATTCCATGCTGAAGTAATGGTACACTGAAGAACCTGAGGAGTGTGTGCATCATTATTTTTCTTACCAACTACAATTAACATCACAGTGAGTGAAACAAGCTAGGGTGATCTGATGTGCTTGCTTTTTTGTTACCACTCAAAATTGGTTTTATTTGCATAACAAACTGTATGGAATGGATCTTAGCAGGAGGACCATAAATTATGTCCCATAGGGCTTTGAGATACCAGGGGGATCTGGAAGGAGGAAGGTCTTACTGCTCCGTTGTGGCCTAGCCTTTATACAAACTTTTAGGCAATGCTTTGGAATTTATTTTTTCTTAACTCTCTGTGTCTTCCAAACCAGCTATCACTATAAAAATTGACTTACATGGCATAATTACTTTGGATTTAAACGATGAATGTAGAAAAACTTCAGTATTCATTTTTGAATGACATAAGCAAAGCTATCCATGATACTGAAAATATTTTTCAAATGCAGCTCTGAAACTGTTTGAAATTACAGCTTAGGCTCTATATCATGTTTGAGTGGATGTCAGGAATGCTTTTTTATGGCTTTAAATGTTTTGTTTACTTTTGAGATAAATTCCATGTACAAATAAAACACACACATCAGCATTTTCATTCAAAAGTGCACTTAGAGACAGTGTCACATGGAGAGTTTAAAAAGTTCATCTGGTGTCACGTGAAAACTTCATATAAGAAATTGTTTTTGCAGAAAAAAATTGTCGTATATGAAGCCATGGTTGCCATGGCAAGTACAAAAAGCTGACTTTCATGCTACACCAATTCCTGACAAGTTGTATGTAGCTCCCACCATGCAGGTGCTGTTCCATGTTTTGAGGGGGAACATTTGCAGTGCTGTGCAGCCCTGTTCTCTGCGAGCACATTCTGCATTAAAAAGGCAGCTCTGCTGACACGCTTGGCTCATACAGGTCTCTTCCTACGCACAAAAGCTGTTTCCCACAGAAGTGCTGCTTCTTCAGGCCACAGGCAGAAAATAGTAGGTGGAAGGATTAACATGAATGAAGAAATGGAAAAAACAATCAGCAGGCAGGGAATCATGAAAGACCTTGTGGAAGTGGTATTTGATTTTCCAGTTTGTGTTGAGCTATGTGATGATTCAAGGAAGTGAGTAAAAATAAGCAGCAGTTATCTTATAACCACTCTCACTCCATTTTTAACATATGTATAAAAATTGTGATGACAAGCAAAGAAAATTCAAGATGAGGGACTTGGTATAGTTACTGTAGTGAGTATTTGCAAGTGTGTTACAGAAATACTCTGTTAGGGGGTGTCTGCAAAATAAAAGTTTCCTTTCCAGAGACCAGAGAGGCCTCTACTACACATTTTCTATTTGAGATGCTGAGATAATACTAGGTCATTTCCCTGGTGATACTCCTATCACATGTGCCGTTTCCACTAATACTTCTGCCAGGTCCAGCACTCCAGAACTGCCTCTTTCTTTCTTTCTTTCTTTCTTTCTTTCTTTCTTTCTTTCTTTCTTTCTTTCTTTCTTTCTTTCTTTCTTTCTTTCTTTCTTTCTTTCTTCCTTTCTTCCTTTCTTCCTTTCTTCCTTCCTTCCTTCCTTCCTTCCTTCCTTCCTTCCCCTTCCACAGTTGCCAAATAAAAGCATACATGATCCCAAACTGTACTTTGCAGTAATTTTAAACCTCCAGTTTTCAAAGTAAATTATTGCTATTTTGCTCGTGTCAGTGCTTCAAACCAGAGCATCGGGCTGGGTGCTGGAAATGTCTGTACTTGGACCAGGATTCTTCTTCCAGCATGACATTCCCCTTATAAGCTGAAAATGACAGTGTTTGTGTTTTCCTCTGTACCTGTGTGCCTCTGCAACCTGTGCAGAGAAGGAGATTGTTACCATTGTCATTTATTTGTAATTGTAGCATTCAATCCATAGTTGTGTTCTGTAGAGCGTCACTGACTTTTTATTGACAGCAAGTGGTATGGATTTTAAGCAGAAAACTCTAAATCTTGTGTCTCCCCAAAGAAGGCTACAGTGGGTACATTCTTTTCAAAACAAGCATGAAGGAACTCATTATATGCTTTTAATAGAGAAATCCTGCTAGTGTTAAAAAGGAGAAGATGGACAGTTGTCCCTGTGCTCTGAGTTTGATTTTTCAGCTACTATATGGGTATGGTGAATGCAAGGAGTTCCTAAGGTAGGGATAAATTAAACCCAGGCAGGGTGGTGTCCTGCAGGTTACAATTTGAATCTGAGCCATATTAGCAGGAGTTAATCAGCTCCACCTTGAGACTTGACCAGACAAGTTGCTGGATTGGAGTTGTGTAGGTAGTGTTGTGCCTCTGGTGATGAAGGGAGAGGGGGTTTTGTTTGTGTGTGTTTATGTACGTGTGCTTTATACCTCTGCTAGGACCGCACCTCACAGAGATAAGAAGTCCTTCTGACAAACAAAGCAGCAGCAGCAGCTGTCTCATGGATGGTTAAGATAAAGAATGAGCAAATATCAGCGCTAATACAAGTCAATTAGTTTTCAGGCATTTTCCCATTCCCCCCTTTCACTCCCTTCCAAAGAAAAAACAACTAATGAGGTCTGTGCAGAGTGCTGCAAAGGTGGTGGTGTTTGCCTGGCTGTCCTGCTCCTCATGCTGTACTGCACAGCTTAGCTGTGCATGGAGAAGAGCTGCCCTGGGCCACACAGTTGTCCTCCTACCCAAGGCTAAAATAATTACTTGTTGGTTAAGATCTGCTCATGACAAATTTCTGCTGTTTGTTTTCCCAAGACTCAGTAAAGGCAGTGCCCGTGTAATCAGTCCATTCTGGCCTCCCTGCGCCCTCGTCTCCTCTGCAGGCAGATCTTCATTTCTTATTCTTTTCCACTAGATGCTGAAGAGGCTGGAGGTGACCAAAAATGGAGGTTTTCATCACTTTTACCTCTCCAGAATGTCAGCTGCTTGATAAAAGGTGGCAGTATGGAGAGAAATTATTTTTCATACATAAAAACATAGTAGTAGAAGAAGGACTTACCTTTTACCCGTGACGAGTGACTAACTGGGAGAAGGGCATGGCATTAATCCTGTAATCCTCTCCAGATTTTTACTGGGAGACATTTAGTCCAGAAGATCAGCACAGTCATAGAAATAACGCAGAGTAATCAGTCTCATCTTCTTGCAGCCTCCATCCTTGCTTCTGGCTATTAGCAAATTAACAAAATCTTCCCAAGCTTTTGCATGAGACTTACTTTGTCATTACATTAAAAAAAAAAAAAAAAAGCTAAACTCTGCCTTCCTTCTTATCATTCCCTATCTTTGCCCCCTTTGTTATTACCAATGTGTCATACTTCACCTTTTTAGTCTGCATCTCCTGCATTTGTTCCTCTACTGGCTTTCCTGCTGCCCCTCTCTCCAGGAGTGAATTCTCTGCTATTTTACATGAGACATTTCCGTTTCCAAACCTATATTTTACGTTGAGGGTCTTATATAGGATCACATCCTGTTGTCCCAAAAATAAAGATGGCCCTTATTTCCTCCCTGCACAAGCACCACTGATTAAATTGGAGATGTTGCCTGTCTTTTTTTAATAGTTCAGTACTATGCATGCTGACAAGGCATTGGTAAAGGTATGTTTAACCCTATTAACTGATACAAATCCAGATTTTATGGAAAAAAGGTGTTTCCTATAGATGTGCACAAAACTTAAATGCTGAATTCCTGGGGTGCAGATACTCATTTTGGCTTTGCAGCTTGTCTTATAATTTTGATGTGGGTTTTCATCATGATAGTGAGGTTCAAAGAGGGATAAAGCTCTTGGCTTTAATCACAGTTAGACTGCCTGCTAAAAATTAATTTGTGAGAACATTTGCTGTAATATGAGAGCAACACTGCAACATGGGAAAATAATACAAATGGACTGATTTTTGAATAAAGTGAAATGAAGGGAAAAAGGAGTACTGAAGGAAGGAAGTTAAGGTCATGAATCATTAGAATCTCTGCAGCTGAACTACTGTCAGTGAGGCTGACAGCATGTACAAAATCCATAAGAACAGAACCAGTTCCCAAGAGTAGGAGGGTAGTTCTCCAAGTGCATTGCTAAATCTCTTGTGGGATGCAGCTGACTTCATTAGAGTCATTAAGTGGGAAAATCAGTTGTCACTCAAACACCTATAGCATTTCAAGGTTTTGCCATCATTCATTGATACTGTTTTAAAGGTGTGGTGAAGCAGGGAGAATGTGTTTGTGAACTTCTCTTCATGGTGTTGATCTAGGATATTTCTCTCTTAGTCTGAAATTTGGCTTCTGAAGGGTTATTAATGAAATTCTGACTTCCAAGTGAGTGAATGCACACATTTAATTTTAAATGCATGTTGCAGAGAAACTGTGACTACCTTTTGGACACTGTTAAGAGCAAGTGTAGTAATTATAGTGTCTGTCTGCTCTTGTGTACGAACCTGAGAGCAAAGGTACTTGGAATCTGCTGCTCTGTGTTCCTTCATGATGCCAATAATCACAAATGTATTCCCGGTGTGAATGGGAACATTACTGATAGAAGCCTCAAATGACACAGTTCTTTTCTGCATTGAGCATGGTCATAAGATGACCATTCTCCTGTCATATGACCTGAGATTCCTCTATGTGCTGCATACACTGGACAGCTGGAGTGGGAACTTCAAGGAAAAGACATCCTTGTCTAGAAGCAGTACTCCATGCAAGTAGGAGTTTACTTTTGCAGAGTTGATTTTCAAGGAACTCAGATGCTGCTGCTGCTGCTGATTTGGCTACAGTATTTTTGGTCAGATCAGTTTCCTGTCCTAGCCATTTATGTGCCACCACAAAGGAATGGAAATCTGTGGCCAGGGATGCAGGGAGTTGAGATTCCCATGTCTGACAGAAACCATCTCTTTGCTTGACTTAAAAGGACTTGGAAAATGCTCTTTTAGTGACTGATGTCTTCAGCACCAACCAAGCTAGTTTTATTTGGGCAATTAACATGTCCCAGAGGACTTAATATGACCCTGGTGCCAGCTAGTCTGAGACTTACTTGTGTTCAGTTATGTCTCACTAAAGATATGAGAAATTCCAGTGATCAGTTAAGAGACTGCTGAACTGATCTGATCTGAAACACTAACTCAGTTGCTCCAAGATACGGAGGCCTAATTGTTCACAATTAACACTCAACATTTTGTTAACATAGGCAAAACTGTTTGCTGTGTTCTTCTGGTTCCCCTCAATCTGATTTTCAGAAATGCTCAGAGAATATGAACTCTGGTTTTCCAAACATAACAATATCATGGGGAGTTTCAGTCAAATCAGTTAAAACTCGGGGGAGTTCTTAACTGAATTTAAAGTCCTAACATGGAAAGCAGCAGGCAAGCATAGTTCTTCTAGTTTGTTTTGGATTTTTTTTTTTTTATGATGACTAGGTTTTTATGGGACCTTTGTAGCTAGAGGTATGGGGAAAATATGTGAGCCTTTGTTTGTACCCAGTCCTATCCCACCCTGCTCCTTACAACCAGCACCAGAATTTGAAAAAATGGGGACTCTTAGCTGGTGCTTGCACAATTGCTGACGTTAGAAAGCCTTTGGGGTTGTATCTCATATTGAATGGAGCCTTCTTGAGAGACTAAGCCAAAGTTAGACATTTCATAATATACAAGGAAAGTGTGATTAGTGCTCTTCCATGTGGCTACTTTTCCATGTGAAGAAAATATATGGATTTCTTCAGTGTGGGAGATAATTTCATTTGAACTGTATTTTATAAAGATATAGTGACTGCTGTTGAATGCTTTCAGGGTGCATGTAGGATGTGTTCCAAAAGCAGTTGGAGTTGGTTTGCTGGGAACAATGGTGCTGCTCTGGGGAGGGTAGTTTTGGCATGTACCTTTGAAATGAAATGAATTCTGCTGCCTGGTGCACCCCTGAGTTTTATTTGGAAACAAAGATGCGTGTGCTACCCTGAAAGGTAATCTTTGTTTCCCTTTGAAAAGTTTCCATGCTTAACTGTCTCTTTCTGAGGCAATTAAAACCAATCTTGTAGACAGGGGCCTCCTTCCTCCAGCCCTGCATGATTCATGCTATCATGGCTGCTCATCTCAGGTGCAGAATCTTGTGAAATGCATTTTTGACTATCTAAATGTATGACATCCACTGATTTTGCCTTATCTGCTATGACAGTACTATCTTCTCAAAATGCCATCAAGTTGGTTAAGCAATACTTCCCAGCCCTACAGCCCCTACTTCCATAGATTTTAATCAAATTGTTTGTTTAGCAGGTTCCTTAATTACCTTCTTAAAATAGTTCCTCTGGGCTTCATACCCAACTCTGAATATACCAATCTCCAGTTTTATGTTTTTTTGTTAAGTTTTGTTCTTCTTTAAAGAAAAAATGATGTTTCACTCTTTTTTGCATCCTGAGGACTCTTTTTAAATAAAAGTGTGAAAAAATGGAATCCTTGCTTTGCCAGTCTCGGTGATTATTACTTGTGAAATACGTTGCTTTGCTTACTTCTAAGCAGAATTTTTGTATTTATAAACACACACATTTTTATGTTTCTCTTGTTGTTCTGTCTTTATTGTAGAATTCCCAACTCAACTTCTCAACTTCCTTTATTTTTAAGTGCACAAGCCACATAGTGCATAGCAGTTAATTAATCTAATCCCCAGTGCAAGCCCTGTACTCTTTGTTTCAGTCATGCTTCTCTACCTCATGGCCCTGTTATGTCCTGAAAATGTACATGAGAAAACCTTTAATGATGTTGGGTTTGTTTATTGATTCGTTACTTGATAGGAATTCTGCAGATCCTGCAGAGGATAAGCCCTGTCCTGAGGTTTGTAATATCGTTTTCAGAACTTTGCTCACTGGTTTGTTATGAACAGATGCCAGTGAGTAATGGAGGAATGTTTTGCAGGTTATGCCTCCTTGTCCAGGATGCCTATGGCATGTTCAGTGAAGTGCAGCTGCAGTTCCTGAGTTCCACAGATGACATTGAGCAGTACTGCAGGAGATGGGAAGGAAAATCTTGCTGCTTAGCTGGAATGAAGATTTTGCAGAGAACTACAAGAGGAAGGTGAGAACAGTTAATGGAAGAACATATTGCTGGCTGTGGCAGGCAAAGATGATCTTCCTTCTTATTTATTTCTGTGACCAGCATTCTTTGGAACAACTGAACCTGGCTTTGTTCAAGCAGATGTCCTCATTGACACTTTTGGGGCATCCAGCTGTGCTTAAGCCAACCATTCTCCCAAATGAACATAAATAAGCTAATGCACAAATACACACTTAGCAGAGTAAGGGATTACTGTGTGCAATATTTCATAAAGTACAAGTGTTTTCTTCCTCTCCAGTAGATTCAGAGACTTAAAAATATTAGTTCATCTCCCTTTCATTACAGAGCTTTTTACTTCACTAAAGTTTTCTACAGTGCTGGCCAGTATGGCTTGCAAGCACAGACTTTCCTTTAGTACATGAGAGCTTAATTCTGTTAAATCTGTAACCACAGTTTAAGTTTCTTAAAATAAAACAAAAATTCTTGCAAATCTTAAAGCCATTCTTATTTTGGAATAAGAACGTCAATAGCTTATTTTGGAATAAGAATATCAATAGCTTTATAAAAAAATTCCCCCAGGTAAGTAACAAACTGACTTATGGTACATCTCAGATTTTGCTTATTCTGTGATTCCCCTTACGTTCTTCAAATAAAATATCTTTACTCAAGAAAAAAAATTAAACATATCGATTATCTTACAGAGTATCTTTCTAAGGAGAGTGATACAATGTTCTCATGGGGACCTATATAAATATGATTAGATTGGTTCAGTTCTCAACATAATTTATTCGAACAAGCATCCGATCTAGATAAGCCTTTACTATTAGAATGGCTATGGTATTTCTGCTGACACTTTCTTCCCTGTTGAAAAATGCTGTTTCATCAAAACCAGAATGTTTCATGGAAACATTATCTATTTTGGAGACAGCTTTGTTGGGAAGATTTTTTTTCAGGTCCAGAGGGAGTGAATATTCTTTCTCTCATTCCCATTTCATGAAAACTTTGAAAAAGTCTCATTTTTGTTTCATATTGGAACAAAAACAAATTTCAAAGCTTTGAAATGTTTAGCAAAATGGAATTGTTGTTTTTCAGCCAGCCCTATTCAGTATGTTTTTCTTTTTATGTACTTGCAGTGTTAATTTTCAGAGCCTTTGGATTTCGAGCCTGCTTGCATTTTTATGGATCTTTAATAACAAACACGTCTTCTTATTTAATTATTTTGTTGGCTTTTTTTTTTCAAGTTACATTTTTTCCAAACAAATTAAATAATGGCTTTGGAATTCTGGATACAAATGAAGTTTTACAACTGGCTGCTGGTGCTTCCAGTACTCTGCCTAACTAATAAGAGACAGACTTTTTTCTAATGTAAATTCTGTTTCAAAGCAGCAGTAACTTACTTCTGGCTATTCTGAGGACGTTTAGAAGACACACTGCTGAAAATGCTGGTGGCTCAGCTGGAGCTGTGCTGGTGGTAACCCTGCTAGGGAACATAAAAAGAAAATGGGTATAGTGTAGCTTCGGGGACAGTGCAGCGATTAAAACGTGATTTCATTCTACAAGATGGGTGGGTGGGGGAATTGTTCAGGGATTTATTTTTTTCTTAATTGTTTTAGCTTAAGTTCTGCTTTATAACTTTTTATTACTTTTAAGTGTTTGGGACACATTCTAGGTGTGATGGAAACCACAGTAAAGCCATAGCTGTAATGAATACGAGGGAGTACTTACTCTCAGAGAGCATAATTAAGCTGTAGAACTTATTGCCACTGGATAAATGGATTTCCAGAGCCACTGGTGTATCCAAGCACATGATGGGTTATGCCTGTGAGTGCCCAACCTTGGCTTGAAGCACATGAGTGAGTAAGAACTATGTGGTCTGCCCTGCAAGAAAGACTGCTTTTTTTTTTTTTTTTGAGAACACAAATTACTTTTTGGAAGGAGATGGCTTTGAAACTGTTTGTTTCCTGGAGTCTGACAGCGGCTTTTAAAGTGGATAAAAGGGAAGAAAATGTAGGAAATACGAGGGAAAAGTAATGTCTTTTTTTGTGTGTGCCTTTGAAGCACATGATCTGGAGAAAGCCAGGAATGGCTAAGAAGATCCCATAGGTTCATGTTGTCCCGCAGTCACATGGATTGTAATCAGAGACAGAGTGCTTCCTCAGTCCCTCTGTGAGACAGAGGAGATTTCCTAATAGATGTAAGAGCTTCTCAAGAGTTTTGCATCAATGGACAACTGTTATTGTTCAAAAAATTTTCCAGGCCGCCTTCCATCCTCATCATCAAATATTTCATTTAAAGTACTACTTGACATCATTCCAGTAAATGCAATTTTAAAATCGTTGTTGTAAACTGAAGTTTCATTTCAAGCCTATAAGCCTACGATAAAGGATATTTTACACCCAGGGGAAAACCCGGCTGAGCACGTTACTTGCTCTTTGGAACGGACCTGTACTTTTAAGGAGTGCTAAAGAAACTAAACACATTTCTTCTCTGATAAGAAAACAATTGTGTTCCAAAAGAAAAGTGCGGTATGAACTTACATAACCGTATCTTGTCTTGACAAAGATCAGCTCTGTGAAAAACTGGAATGATAGTGAGCTTACATTGAGAGAAACCCTTTAATGTTTAATATTTGTTTTCAATATGCTTTGACAAGTAGTAGGGTCTCGTATAGGTTGTTTAAATATCTTTTACTGATTGAGTGGTTTTCAGAGCCAGGTCTATACCCCACATAAACCATACTCCCCCTAAACCATCCCTGCAAGAAATCCTTCCCTTTGCAGTCCAGTAAAGGAAGTGGTGTCTCCCTTTACAGTCCAGTTTCTGGTAATCCTGTAAGACAGAGGGGTATGGCTGACTCATGGCAGAGTTGCCATGGCTTGTTCAGTGCCTGATGCCCAGCAGCTCTTCTGCTCTGTTGGAGACTCTTGGGTAAAGTAGGAAGCAATAATGTGGCAACTGACTGAGCTTGTGTGGTTCAGTATCTGTTTCCTGACAGTTTTCTCTCCATCCTCTCATTCATACTTGTCACCTAGGCTTTCCTTCAACTATTCCCTGGACTGCATGCTTAGTATCAGTAAAAAAAAAGAAGTACAGTGGTTTAAAGGGAGAAGACTGAAAAATGTTCATTGAAAGGCTGCTGGTGGTGTTGTCTCCTTAGAGGCTCATGTTCTCACCCTCCCACTGCCTCATGTGGCAGTCTTAAATTCAGCCCCTTGAGGAAGAGGAAGTGAGATTTTGGGGGTGTGCTGCTAGAGGCAGGAATGCTGGTTAAGAATCCATATGCAGCACATGCAACCCCCCTGTTTTAAAAAGTCCCAGGCATGTTTCAGGTATGTCAGGTATAACCAGGAACTAAATGAATCCAATTAGATGCAGGGGCTGAGCACTCACTAAAATGCCTCAGGAGTAAATAACCTATAAATTGTCATGGTTCCTGCTTCCTACCGGAAATTAATTTCAATGATCTGAGATATTCTTTGCAGTTAGAGACCTGTCTCTATCGACAAAAAAAAAAGATTTTTTAGCCCTACCTGGAGTTCCACACAGAATAATAATTTGGATTTTGACAATTTGGGTCCTTTCACCTGTCTTTCCTACTGTTGAGTTGTTTTACTGCTGAGTATAGCAGATATACCTGCTTTTTCTCTTTATGCTTTCTTATATGTTAGAAATATGAAGAGTTTCTCTACAGCAGGACAGAAAGATGACAGCAATTTAAAAATGGAGTGAGGAGAAAGAACACAGGGTGTCAGCACAAATTTTGTCCCTAAATTGAAAAAAACAGTTAATCATTTTCAAAAGAGGAAGCAACTCCTCTTTTTTTTAGAGTACTAAAATCCACACTTGTGCTGGATAGGCTAAACCACTTTGAAGGATACATCAACTCATAAGCTTTGACTTTTGAGCCAACATTTAATTCATGGCAGGCTGTATTATCTGGTGCATTTTCCTCTGCAGTAAACAGGCTCTGAATATTGTGTTCATCAACCGATGTTATGTTTTTCTGAGAAATTTCTGCATTTTCAAATAAAGTTGGCTTCTGTTGTTTGTCATTTTAAACTTTCAAATGTTAGGCTCTGAAATGTGAAATCTCCCTGTATGTTTGTAGTGGTCACTATTGTGTTTGAGGGTTTTCATTCTTTTCTATTTTTTTCCCTTTTTATTTGAGTCACATACTTCTCTGACCTCAATTTCTCTCATTTTTCCCCCTTTATTCTTCACTATATACTTTCTCTTCATTTTGTTTTGCCCTCAGAAGAGAGGACCACTGCTAACTGCTGCACAAGTAAGTGTTTCAACTGCTAGACATTGACAGGAAATGTAATAGTAAGAACTCTCCGCAGAGCA
Organism: Bombycilla garrulus; assembly: GCA_013400315.1. NCBI lineage: Eukaryota > Metazoa > Chordata > Aves > Passeriformes > Bombycillidae > Bombycilla > Bombycilla garrulus. The sequence continues at coordinate 731,600 of VXBU01016443.1, read as the reverse complement.
AGGAGGTCATAACTTCCTTTGGTTTTCCCTCCTCCAAAAAGACTGCCATCTAAAAGATCCACCCACGTCTCTGGGTTCTGAGGTCCTGAAACACTTCAGTAATTTCTGTGGTTGAAAGTTGAGTTTCATTTAAAGCATAATTTCAGTAATCACATTGAAGTTTTGAATATTTGCATTATTTGTATATAACTTCTGCTGCTTTTGTATCAGAAATGAAGTTTTTTATTTCCTGAATTTTTTATTCTTTAGTAAACATGGACTGCTGCTTGTATCTTAGTGCTTGTGTCATTAATCTATTTAGTAATCAGCACTGGAGAATAACATAGGCATATCTATATTGAATCAAACGTGCTTTTATATTATAAATTCAGTGGCTTAGTGTAGTATATATAATTTCTAATATACTGTAGAAAAATGAATTACTAAAGTATGTAAATAATTCAACTATATAATTCCATATCTCTAAGCAAAACCTGGGGATAAAAAGAGGTCAGCAACCCTTCCTCCCTGTTTGTATTTTGCCAAAGATGCTGGTTTAATAGGCTCAGATTTTTACTTTGTGATTTTGTTGCTTTTATTACTCAAGACTAAGAAAATGTGGTGTTGCATAGTTTGTGCACTGTGAGATCTTAGTTGGTCAGTTAAAGGGAGAGGGAGAGCCTACAGTATCAGTTTTATATTTGGATTGCTTGTCCCTTGACCGTTGAAGCTTATGCAGTCTAGGTGATTATTAAGGAATTTCTTAGTTTTGCACAGAGGACTAGGAATTGCTTTATTTTTGAGTTCTTAATAATTGAGACTGACACTGCCAAAGAAAACCGTTTTGGTTTAGACAAAAAGTTTAAGTAGGAGAGGAGGAAGCAGAGAAGTTCCAAGTCCTGAGTCCTCAGAGCAAAGCTGTGAAAGATGTTGGAAGAGAATCCTAGCTTCTTTCTGTTCCTTGCTGTAAACCTTACATAGTGTTCCTTTTTTCCCTGTTTATGTGCCTTCTTTTCTCTCATATTGCTGGTATTTTCTCCCTCTAGTAATTTTCCCCTGAGCCTGTTATGATTATTAAAGTTAAAAAATCCCTGAAACTATAAGCTCTATGTTAAAAGTTGGATCAGGCATGGCACACACAAAGTTCTTGGACCAGAACTGTAGCTGAAACTTCATGCTTTTGAGAGAAATAAACAAAATCTTCTTATTAGGTTATGAAATAAGTTGCCAGGTCAGAATCACTGAAATGCAGTTTTGAAAAATCAGAGTTGTTTGACTTTTGAAACACAGCTTGTAGTGTGAAATAAATTGAATTTCCACAGGATCAGAGATGTTCTGATAGTGTAAGTACTGGTTTGTCAGTCATGTATTTAGCCTGTTTAACAGTGTTATATCTCTAAAATTCTCTGCCTGATGTCTGGGTACACAGCATGCAGTTTGCATTTATGGATCAGTAGAAAAGATACACTGAAGTTTAGCAAGGAAAGGTTAAGTTAAGAGAGATGTCTGTTGAGAACATTGGATAATAAAAATAATTAAGGACACAAAAAATGTTGCTTATTATATGTATGTACATACACACATACATAAAATCTCATTATATATAAGCAAAACTTGGAGATGTGGGTTTGTAGAAGAGAGGCATACCTACCTGTCATAAGTCCAAATTTCTGTGGAAATCTACTGTAACACTCCATTGGAGTTACTGGAAGGCTTATTGTGTTGGTGTTAAACAGTGGAAGTATACATATTCGGGATGGGACAAAATTTGTTTCACCAAACACAGAGTTAAGCCTGGCATGGAAAGTAGAGAGTTGAGTCTGTCATTTAGAATCTCATAGATGATTTTTGTCCTTCTCCTGCTATAGATTCCATCTTTGTTTTCAAAGTTATAGAGTACTACTATAGAGCCCTAGTCTCTGAAGTAAAAGAAAAAAGTTATTCAAAATACTTTACATGTTCATTTTTCTTTTTGATCCTTGAGCCTGTTTCTTCTTACTTATTGTGCTCTTCCTTTCTTAGAAGTCTGTGCTTTTGTGATCAATTTTTTTTTCCAAAGTAACTAGTAATAACACTCACAGAGCAAAATGTTAACATTTTTATTTTTTCTTGTGTATCCAGAGAGGCTCCATCTGCACATGAGAGCTAACCATGCCTTTCACTGTAGCACAGAGCCAGCTGTTCATCTCTTGTCCTGACTCTGTAGCTGAAGAAGGCTACACATATTGAATAAACAGCACCCATTGTTCAAATCAGATTGAACTGGAGTTTGAGTGTTACTTGGCCAGTGAAGGGAATTAATTTTATTCTTTCTGTGAGGATAATGATTTTCTACAGAGGAGGACACAATGTCTTTGTCATTTCTCCACTGTCAGTGTCCCCACTTCATTCTCCCTTCTGCTAAGTTGAAGCCCGTAGGTGTGAAGAGAGAGTTAACTTTCCTGAAGGTGTATAAATGGATGGAGCAACCAGGGAGCTCCCCACCAGGAAGGGACACTGACTGATGGAGTGAGAGCTCCAGGAAAGAACATCCCAGCTCATAGGGAAGGATCACAGCAGGATGTGATTTGGAACTTGCTAATCCTTCGGTTTGTCTCTGCCCTTGGCCTGGTCAAAGGAATGATGGGGCCAAGATGTTTAGGAGGTTTACCCCACACAGAACTGGTCCTCTGCCTGCTTGCAGACATATATTGTAATTTACTATTAATTAAGGGCTCCTAGTTCAAGCAGTAGATGGCCTGCTCCAAAATGGCACGAAGAATAGAAGAAAATGTATCATATGTCTTAGATATTCTGACACAGGATAACAAGTCAGAAGTGAGCTAGAGAAGAAAGGACAACTTCATGTCCTTTGTGAATACTTTAAAAGGCATATGAAGGATCAATCTGTGTGAAGATGTGAACATGCAACAAACAGCATGGCTTAGTTTCTCTAAGTTGATGAATGTGCAATCTCGGTGCACACAGTTTGTGGTACGTTCATATCTGTGCTCTGACCTTGTGCTGTGGGTTCTATGAGGAAGGCCACTTATGCAACTGCCTGAGTTGTACAGGAGGCTCTGCTCTCATTTTGTAGCTCTCCTTTTTCATCTCCCAGTTAGTAAGACCAGCTTGTTCCTCTGGGCATTGGCCTTCCTTGTGTCAGATATCATTCTGAACAATACAAACCAGAAAATCTTGCCCTGGTCAAGGATTCAAGAAGTGGTCAGTTTGCTGTAAGTATCTTTAATACCTAGGGAATATTGCTTTGTGTGTTGTAATGTCATCACTGTTAAAAACAAAAAACCCAAAACCTCCAAACACCAAAACTACCCCAGTCTCTCTCCTTTTACAGACTTGGAGATGGTGCTTTGTAAGTCAGAAAGTCCATTTCTTTAAAGGAGCAGCACTTTTGTGTCTCTAGTATTTTCATTCATATGGAGAACACAACTACAGGTAGCAACAATGTCTTTAGTCTGCCGGCAAGTTGTATTCCCCAAGATCTCCTCTGAGATTTGCAGCCATAAAAGTTCTTTCAGAGCTGGTCCAAAGGCATCTAATTGCACTATTAATACTGAATGACAGGCAGTGAAAAAACCATGCTGAGAGGTTCAGTGTAGACACCCCAAGTCTAAGGATCCAGAGAAGGGCTACGGAAATGCAGAAATAAATAAGCTTAAGCAGAAGTGAGCTAAAAGCAGAACTTTAAAAGGAAAGTTTCCATGACCCCTTGAAGAGAAGCAGCATATTGCAATGTGCTTCAGCCCTGTAAACAGGGTATGTGGTTTCCTTCTAAACAGTTTGGTTTAGAAGCTAGTATTACTTTTAACAAGTTTTAGACTTCATTTTTTAGAGTTGTTTCAGAAATAGTGGTTTTCTTAATTGGAGGAACAGACAACTTGGAGGCAGTGTGGGGTTAAAGTCCAGATCTCTGTGCTTCAACTGCACAGAACAGAGAACTGGGACAAGATAACCCATAGCTTTAACTCAAAAATGCATGTCTCTTCAAGTTAGTTATCTGTAGCTATTTCCCCTCCCCCAGCTGCTCCTGCCTGTCCAGCAAAGATGTTCCATCAAGGCAACCGCTGAACTAGCTGCAAAGTACAGCTTGGCTTGCTAAAGCGGGGTCAAGTTCTTACCTTAATGTGATGGACTGTTAATTTTAGGTTTGTGTTTTTAAAATCAAAAGTGTAAAACTTGCAAAATGAATAAATACAAACCCTAACTGAGTGAACAGCTGTGTAGGAAGGAGATCGGTCTCTGCACATGTACTTAAAAAAATATTGCCTGTTGTTTCTCTGTATCTGATAATTGCTGACTTTCCTGAAAGCAGTACAATCAGTTGTCAACAACAAAAAAACCCAGCAAAAAGCACACACAGAGAGCACCCCTCCAAAAAAAAAAAAAAAAACAAAAACCCAAACAACAGTAGAAATGAAGATGTTAGAAACAAAACTTTTTAATAGTTAAATTACTAAAAGCTACTTTTTAATAGAAGTTGTGCTGATATTTATGTCCTTCCCAAGCTGCCATTTACCCCAGTTCCCCTGAATTCTGTCGTGTAGCAAGCTGTTTGTGGCAAAACAAGACTTGCTTGTCACTGGATGTGATACATCCCTTCCCTCCATCTCCACCCAGCAGCAGAAGCAATGGAGATTTAACTAGACCAAATCAAAACCAGCTTCCAGAAAACAAATATGATTTTAAATTGTTTTCATAATCATGCAATGGCTTGAATTACATTTCTTAATTAATCTTTTTAATATAATGTGTAACACTGGAAAATATTTTAAACCTGATTTTATTGTTCTCTTTGAAGGGCATTAGGACTGTTTAGTCTGATAGACAGCCTGTGGCCTCCAGTTGTGCCTGTAAAAGTTCCTGGACAAAGTCAAGACTCTGAAATGGTAAGTTTTGTTATTATGGATATGAATTTTTCCCCACACAACTAGTATTTTTGGTGGTGGTATAATCGTGTTTACTTTGGGAATCAAGACCATCTCCCTCTTTTTACCTACCAAGTTTTGTTTTACTGATTCTGACAACCTCCCAGGCTAACCTGAAGCCCTCTGGATCAGCAGGATCTTTCCAAAATGATGCAATTAGCCCCTTATTAATCCTCTAGAGCTAGAATGATAAGATGTCCAGACAAACTCTTCCTGTCTTCTCAGTGCAGGAGTGAAGAGATACTAGGTATCATGGAGCATGCTGAAAAATCTATGTATAAGGATGTTAACTCATTCTTTAAAAGCATTTTTCACCCTCAGGTTTGAAAGCACTTTTCTGAAGATTAACTTCTGTGAAGACAGAGTTACTGCTGGAATCAGGTCTCCTACTAGTTAGGATGACTTTGACTGATACTTGTTTCATGTGAGGCCAGAAGGATGAACATAAAAGTAATTACCAAGGATTAATGAACACTTCTGTGATTTTAGGGGATGGGAAAGTATAGAAATGGATTTGAAGTATGTTACTATACGTTTGCAAAGCTGAAATCACATCTGTAATTTTACTTTAATTAGCTTTTGTCCTTGAAAAGGTATTCTGTCACATCAAACCATTCTGATAATTTGAGACCATTTGAGAGACTTCTAGGTAGCCAAATGCCTGGGCTTTCTTGATGTTCTTGTATAGGCTGTTCTTTGGGAAGAAGTTAGTGGTATTAAAAATTGGTTTAGACCAAAGAAGTCAATATGAAAAAAAACGAAAAAAGAGAAAGCTGGAAATAAACAAGTTTCAAAACCAGGGAATATTGACAATGGATATTACTAGTTATTTCTAAAGTCCAACAATCTTTCCTCTGCAGTGTAAAGTGTTCTTTGCATTATCCAGGGGTTTATATTGATGAACAAAAATCTCCCACTTCAGTTAAAAATGAAATCGAGACTGAAACTGAGTGAAATAGCTGTGCTCTTTGACTCTCCCTTTCATCAAAATATTTAGGAAGTCTCAGAGGAATGGATGCATTTGTGCATTAAAATAATGTGGGCAACAGAATGGAAATATCTATGGCTGAGGCAAAGCTCTTAAATGTAATTTATTGTTGTTATGACTTGTTTTTTCTTCATTTTTTTCTGTTTTAATAGCAATCGAAAAATGGAGGAAAATTGTCATAATCATGTTATTTACACTTCTGTCGTGGGTTTGAGATAGAAATTAATTCCACAAAGAACCACAGCTTGGATTCTGATGGTCAATGTTTTTGGCTGGGTGGAGTTCTTTTAATTGAGATACATTTTTGTAATTACAAACAGTATCGTTTTATACACAGTTTTATGGAAGTGGTTTTATGCATTGCTACTTAAATAATATTGCCAGCATAATGATAATGTTGTTGGGAAGTGATCTGTGGAATGGATTTCTTTTGAGCCATATGTACATTCAAATACCTTTTTTAATGCTGTCAGAGGCAAGCAGAATTTGGGTATCAGCTTCCTTTGCTTTTATTTTTCTTTAAGCAGATTCATTTTAATGGGTGGGCAACTGTCTTTCATATATTCATATATTCAGATTTCTTCTATTAAATTAAATGTTTTATTACCAACAAACATTGCTAAAAGAGTATTTTATCATATTTGCAATAAAAATTCTCTTCTAGCATTTTGTCTTTTATTTTCTGAGAAGTCTTTCCAGCTTGGGACCTCTCTAAGCGGCGATTGATAATGTTGTTACGTCATGGTACTTTTTAAGGGGAAAAGAAAATTCTGGCATACCACAAAGAAAGCAGTTCTTGCAGCTCTTGCATTCCTGTTCTTCATTATCTCCTTGTGCTGTCCTGGATTTAATTTGGCAGCTTTAAAAGTTCGGCAGCTGTTTACTATCACAAAAACCCACCCACATGCAAAAGTCCCCAAATCTCAGAAAAGCTATGGATGTTTAAAAAAAAAAAAAATCCAAACAAAACCTAATCGACGCACTCCTACCACGTAATAAAAATACACAAATCAACAAAAAGCACCTTGAAATAGTTGCTGTGTTTGCCAAGTCTGCCAAGTTATGAGTTGTTGTTGTGATGAGGATCAATGTTAGATTATGGAAAGAATGATATATGCACAAGCTGATTTCACTTATAACTTGTGACTGTTGCTTTATTAACTTCTACATCAGAGTCCTTGTTATTAACCATATAATTTTGTTTCCCCATCCATCTTAAAAAGTAAGTTGTTTTGTTCATTTTGCATATTATTGTAAAACTTGACTGGCTAAATTAAAGTGCCTATTTTATGGTCACATTTCTTTTTCTTATTTTCTAATAGATGACAACTAATCTTCCTCCTCCCAGCTTCTGTTACGTTCTTACTGTTCAGTCTGGTGAAATACATGTGGAAGTGGATGAGGAAGAGCAGATTTCTAATTTGTACCAGCCACCAGCTGTTCATGATCTAAAGGAAATTCTTCTGGTAATCTGCTTTACAAATCAGATAACAAATGCTTTTTACCACTGGATTTCTGGTATCACAGTTGTCTCATTCCCTATTTTTGGGCTATTTTCAGATTGATGGTTGTAACAAGCGTTGTAGCTTCTGGGCCCAAGTGCTCTACCGAAGGCTGCAGGTAACCTTTTTATTTAGCAATGAATTCAACATAAAATCAGCATAATGTTTATATGAAGAAGATTCATCTTGTTTAGGGGTAAGCCCAATGCCAGGATTATCTTCAAGAGTTGTATTGGCAGAATTATCACCATGTCTGAAATGCTTATGAACAGGTAAACTGAACTGCATCTCCATCAATGCCATTCAGTCTAGAAAGCAAATTATTCCTGAACAAATTGCTATCTAACCAGAGATAATACTGCACTCTGGAGAGGGAGCTCACAGGAAATTAGTTGAGGCTCGACTTATAGCTAAATGCTGTCCTTAGGAACGTAGCAAGAAGCTCCCAGTCAGTTGGGTGTTGGGGGATAGAGTGGAACAGATGATGGTTATATAAAAATACAGTTTTGCTCTTTTCATGCAAGTGTGTGGGTGATTTTCATTGACTTCCATAGCAGCCCCTCAGGCAAATTTGGCTTTTATGGTCCAGTAAGTAGTAAAAGGGAAGAACTCTTAGGTAAATACATCTGCCATCCATACTGTGCCAGAAAGCTCACAATTATGTTTTATTTGTTTCTGAATGATGCCACGATGTTCTTTCAAAATGTTGCTCGCTCCCTTAGTCGTTAAAGGAATTTTTTTGTTGCTGATTTATTTATTTTTTCCTGGCGACTGGATCCTCAGTACAGCCAGCACTGGATTCTAGCGGAGAATAATTTGCAATTGTCCATCAGCTCCTCAAGAAACAAAGTGTGAATCAAAGCATATGAACCAAAGACAAAGAAATTCCAGAACGGCCAGCAAAATAGCTGGAGATGCTTCCCACAAGTTTGAGACATAAATTTAATTTAGGTCTTGCCCTTTTGCTTCAAAAGGCAATGAATTATGAATTAATTTTTTGGCAGGGAGTACTTTTAACTACTGAGATGAGGGGTATCTCTTGTATTTTCTCCAGACTAATTGAGAGTGTAACAGAGCATTTGCCAACTTGGAATTAGGGCTAGCTGGATGGGATCTTTAGTGTGCTAGCAGAAAGATGGACACATGCATGCATAAATTCCTATTTCCAATAAACCTCTTCTACTGAAAAATGAAATAAAATTGCATCCTAGGGGCATCCTAGCCAAACATTTTTGCATTCAGGAATGTCTACATCTGAAATTCTGATGCAGGTTATCAGTATTCTTGTATAAAAGCACTTCTTCATCACTGAATTAGAGAAAAGATGAAGCATGCAGGAGCAGATGTGATTTTGAAGAATGAAATATTGAGTAGCAGAAAAAAAGGTCTATGATTTTTTTTCCCTTGCTCCTAGGAGGTTTATTAGTTGTTTTTTTAATAGCTATTTGCTTGCTGAACTGTAAGCACTAAATTTTTATAAGTGAACAACATGAGTGCTCGTAATTTTTTGCAAGTAATGATGGAAAAGCAATGTAAGATATTCTTCTTATGTTTAACTTTCTGGAGAACTGCTCTAGGAATGTAAAGGTATTTACCTGCTGGTAGTGCATCACTTGCCTAGTCCTCCCAGAAGATCACGAACAGCAGCTTGTTTCCTGCAGCTGCCTTTGCCAAGAGCACATACCCTTCACATGCAAAATTGCCAAGTTGTAGTAAGTAAGGAAGGGAAAATGATTTGGTTTGTTTTGCAGATTTAATATTAAATAATCTGCTATGTGAGCTAATTCAGATGTACCTTAAAAAATAGTATTTACTCTCTGTAGTACAGTATTAAGTACTTAAATTAATATGACTTAATTTGTGTGAAGGAGGAATGGAAATATGCTTTTTCTATTAGTCAGAATCTGAACTGTGGTTCAGAATGAATATGAGGAAATATATTCCATCTGTGGTTAAGGAGCTGTCCTTCCTTATAACTCAATCCTGCTGCTATTTGTCTGTTGTGTCCTCTCTGTTCAGAACAAATTGTCACACATAGCAAGATGATGATTTTATACTAACTTGCGATTTTTGCTTTTATTATTATTTACTTTTTGGATGATTTTCCTGAAAGACAGCTTTTAATGTGTTAGTGACTCTAAAGGGACAGATGTAAAAGTTCTTTCTTTGAAGCTGTCCTAATGTTATCTATGCAGAGAAGATACCCAAATGTATCTAGTTACTAGGCAAAACAGCAACATCAGTGCAACAGGCAGCATATGTTGTATTGAGGCACAACTGTGATAGCTGAGCTGTGAATTTTTCCAGTCATAATTTACAATTACCTCATTTGCTCTAAGAGTGCGAGCATGAACAGCAAGCCAGGTTTAGTGTGGCTGATGGTTTCTAAGGTAGAATTCAACCAAGGACAAAATACTGGGGGTTTTGTTGCGTTACCTTTTGTGACAGACATGCAGCTCTGAGAATAAAATGCTACATGTCTTTCCAGGCATTTTAAGCATTCATTTTTGATCAGCAGACAAGACCATTTTAAATGAATAAAGTTATTTAATCTTAGATATTCTAAAATATTAGAATCCAAAAAATTGTAAGTTGCTTGCACTGGTAAATATGAAATATGCTTTGATATTATATATTTATACCTGTCTGGGGCAGCAAACTTACACTGTCATTGCAGATTCATATATCACTTACTTAGGAGTTATCTATTTCCTTAACTTGATGCATCATTGGGATATTTTGAGATATTTGTTCAACTGAAAGAAAAAGCTCCACTTTGCAACTTGGTTATGCTTAGGAATCTGATAACTGTACCTAGAAAATGTGCCCATGGAGGAATAATTTAGTAGTAGAAATGCTCTTTCCTCATTTTTTAAGACAAAAATTATGTAAGTCTTAATAAACCCATCCAATTATCTATTCATGTATACCATATATATAGTATAAATATATAATACATATTTTTTAGAAGATATATTTTCAAATCCCATGTACAGTCCCAGGAAATTATGATAAAGGGGGTGGTGGTTGACTGAGGTAAAGCCAAGAGTCCAGGAGCCAACCTCAGAAAGTTAATTTAAGGTAGAGATTATAAGGTTTGTATCTGAACTAAGGAATACCAAAAAATTCTAGCAAACCTTTGACTTATTATCCTGTACATGTCCTAACTGTAATAATTCTGTCAGTTTTATGAGTTATTTAAATACAAAGATGTTTAGTCTTTCCTTCTACTAAAAAAAAATTAATAATTGCATCCCAAATTTGTATATTTTTTCTTAATCACAGACAAAACACAGTGTTCCTATAGATCAAAGAGAGATGTTATTGTTTGTGACTGACTCCACGCTGCAAGATGTGGCTCATGGGATTCCAAAAGTTGTTGCTGTGTCAGTCACTGCATCGTGTGTTCTCAGTATGGAAATCATAGAAGCTCTCAGTGCTGGCTCACAACTTGTCTTCTTCAAGGATGCTCTGTGGGGAAATGGTAAGATTTGCATGTGGTTTGGAAGCAGATGGAGTCCCACAGAAACAGCACCCTTATCTCTGACACCATAATATGTGACCTCCAGAGAGGTCACTTTGATTATCAGATGAAGATGAGACTTTGCAAGTTTGGGATGAGAAATTTGAAGGAGATTGTAATTTAAACTTTCTTGTAAGGCTTCTTTTTCTGTATTTTTGCTTTGATCTCACAAATGAAAGAGAAATTCAGTGATGTTGGTGTATGTCCACCAGTATTACTGTCAGTCTTCTCTGATGAATTTCAAATCTGATGACCAGTGTCAATCAAATTCATGACCTGACAGAAGACTCAAAAATTTTAGGAAATTTGCATGTCCTTAGATGGAGAAATTTTACAAGCTTTCTTAAACCATCTTAGCTGTGAGCCTTCGCTCCCATACAAATAATGAAATCATGGTTGTTGACTTTACTTCTATTTTTAGTCACTCTTTTCTGAGGTTCAAGTTTGGTTCTATATGGTGGCTGCATGGCTAGTTCACATCTCGCACCTTCAGTCAGATCCAGAATGTAAGTGAACTGGAAGCACAAAGCTCTGCAAAAGGCTGTGTGTCCTGAAGCAAAAATCTCTGCTCTGGAGAATGAAGGATTTCATGCACCTACTCTTTGTAATCTTTGAAACCAAGTAGGACCACCTGAAGGGGTGCTTAAGCTGATTTCCAAGAGAGCAAGATGCAATGCAGTCTGTGTGACATCAGACTCTCTTCTGGCATGTTCAAATTTTTAAATTTCTGTTTCTTCAAATTCAGATTTCTTTTACTCCCGGGGAGTTGCAAAGTGTAACAAGAGTGTGGCGCATGTATCGCTGAAAGCAAAATATTTTGTCATTGAGAAAACCTGATGGAGTCTATTCATCTGTTTGGTAGCTGGCAGAGGTTGTTGTCTTCGTTGGCTGTGACAATTAACGTGGTCACCTTTTTCCTTGTTACTGTACTGAGTTGAAATGTCTTTTTTGGCAGGTAGGATTATTTGTGTTGAACGTACTGTTCTCTTGTTACAAAAGCCTCTTTTGTGCTCGGCTGCCGGTGCTGACCTCAGTGAGCTGACTGGCCCTGTCAGACTCGATGAGCTGGATTCTACAACACAGGCCAGCTCCGTTTGTGCTCTGAGAGGTTTGTATGGCCTTGCCTGAAATGAATGCGGTTAATTATTTGTGCTCACTTTAATCTTTTGTGTCTTTATATTGATTTCTTGCACAAACAGCGTGGAGGGATAAAAAAAGCATGGCATTGCTGTGGGTCATTAGGATATTTAAGATTTTATGCTTCTCTGTGGGCTCTGTTTGCCTTTTGCTGGCCAAGTTCTGCTCCCACTCACTTATACCCCAGAATAAATGTTTAATGCACAAGCTGTTTCATTATATTCCTTCCTTCACTGTCTTCTTTCAGGAGCCTTCTGTTCACACCAGCCTTGTTGATGTTGGCAACAATGAGTTATACCAATTTTTTTTAGGCAGATGGGTAAGATATGTTACCCAGATCTTGAATGGTAGGGGTTAGTGACTGATTTCCCTGGAGCTTTGATGCAGTAGGACAATTTATTATTTTACCATAGTAATTTAGCATAATGTGGCCAGTATTTGCTCACCAACCACTTTGGATCATAGCTTTGTCTAATATCTTGGTCTTGCCACTAACCATGAAGAAACATTTCTTACTACAGATTTTGTAGTGTTTCCAAATCATGCAAAAAAAATTCTCTACTGTATATTTTCTAATGCTTTGTCCAGACAGCTTCTTAAACCTCCCAGTTGTGCGGTGCCTATGAGAAAAAGTCCTTAAAAGTCCAACAGCTCTTCAAGGCTTTTTCCTTCCTTAATTTAACTTGTATTATTCCAGTTGGTCTTGTAGAAAATTTTTGATACACTTTTGCATTTACACATCGAAGTATTCACTGGAGCATTTGAAATTAACTTTAAAATTACAACAAATAATGGTTTTCAAAGTAATTCTTCAGCTATAATATGAGAGACTGAGAAGACACTTTGAAACCAAGCAAAGCCTTTACTAAACATACCTGCTGCTATGGTAGAGCCACAACTTAGCAATGCTTCTGTGATTAATTACTGAGCACCTTGCAGTGACAAATGTTGAACCGTGCATAATGAGAACCAAGCATGACTACAGGCACTTCACTCAAAACCTTGGTTGTTATGTACATCTTGCATTGATACAGCTACTTGAAAGATATTTCTGTCACTGGGTGTGAAATGCTTTTTGACTTTTTTTAACCTCTCCAGTAGTTATGTTAAGAATTGTCACTTCTCTGCTGCTAATTTTGTGATTATGAGAAGTGTCTGTCTTCTTTTTTTCTTGTTGACAATGTTAAGAGTAGGATAAAGGAAACATCTCTCTGTCCTTTCTTTTTCCAACAGAGCAAAGAAAGTACACCTTTGTGATCTGTTGTGTAAACAAGTACTTACTTTAAGCACATGGCAGATGTCATGCTTTGCCTGTCCCATATTACAGATAGAGGAATGACAAAAGGAGAAATTAATCCTACAGCCTTGTCTTGTTTAATCTGGAATTTGTTCAGGGTAGCTGTTACCAGTGTGTTCCCACACCTGAATACCAATGTAGAATATAAAATATCTTCTTTATACTTTTGCTGCTGTAATATATAGATGAAGACTCTCACTTTTGTGTGTACTGAAATAATTCAATATCATTCAAAGGATATATTTACTGTTTTGGGTTTCCATTAGTTAGAGTCTACATCTTTCTGCTGAAATAATGAAACTAATAGCATTGACCTTGCTTTGTTGGTGGGAGAATTTACTTTTGGTGGAGTAATGCATGGAGGGAGATGTATCATCTCTAAAATTCAGTCACTGTCTCTTCTCTCTTGAGTCAGAGAGTTGTTACTCTGGCTTTCAATGAGAAGCGGTTATGACCTCATTCATTCTTTTTCTTTGTGCATCCTCTCGTTTCTTGTACTTTTGGTCACCTATGCACATTGGCATGCTCCCACCTAGCAAAGAGACTGCAAAGGCATTCTCTACCCCTTCTTGAAGGAGTGTGCCTTCCTGTTCCTTTGGAAGGAACATCTGAAGTTCCCCAGTCCAAGCTCCCGCTTAAAGGTGGGCCCTGAGCAACTTGGTAGGTCTGGACTGATGTTCTTCAAAGGTTCCTTCCCCATCAAAACAGAAAATGTTCCAGTCCAAGCAGATGCAATGAGTATGACAGAAATCCTTGTTTCAGGGAGGTCCAGCCATACCAGCTCTGGGATGATGGAGTTTGTTGCTCTTCAACAGATGAGTGAAAACCTGTGGTTGCTTTCTAATGAAAAGTTTATTCTTCATTGCAAGATGTGTCTGTGGTTTTCACCTGTGATCTTAGGATTAGTGGGTTTATTTTCTTATCACTATGCATTGCAAGATAATTTCTAACCTCTTTTTTCCTGTATAGTAGCAGTCAGAATTACTTAAATGTTGGCACTTCATGTGGCACAGAACTGTTTTTCCTCTTAATCATGCTTTGAGCAAATTCTACGTAGTCTATACCACATATGATATGTGGGAATGTTACTTGATTAATGCTATTTGCCTAGTATATGACTCACCAACAGTGATTGAATGTTGACGTTGAATATTTTCATATTTAAGCCCTTACTCAGGCATGTGCGATTTTTTTCAATTTTCCGCTTGATAGTGGGATTAAAATGGGGTCAGTCAGTTTACCTAGATTTCCTTTTTTGATTTAATTTTTGCCTTTCCTGTCCTTCTTTTGGCCTTCTTGGCCACCTGGGCACTCCTGGCTGTTGACCAATACACCATGTCCATTTCCTCTGAGGCACTTTCCAGCCTCTCTTCCCCCAGCCTGTGGCATTGCCTGGGGTTGTTGTGACCAAAGTGCAGGACCTGGCACTGGGCCTTGTTGCATCTCACACCATTGGCCTCAGCCCACTGATCCAGCCTCCAGTCCAGATCCCTCTGCAGAACCTCCCTGCCTCCAGCAGAACAACACTCCCATCCAACTTCCTGTCATCTGCAAACTCGCTGAGGGTGGACTTGGTCCAGATTATTGATTAAAATATTAAACAGGACTGGCCCCAATACTGAGCCTTAGGAAACACCACTGGTGACCACCAAGTGTATTTAACTCCATTCAGCATTCACAACATTCAAAGAGAAACATACCCATGGAAACTCCCAGTTTATCACAAACACTGAAGGATCAAAATTATTCCTCTAAGAGTCCAGGTGGTTAAATAGAATATCTTATTCTGTTAGAGAAATGCCTGATGTTTTGTTGTACACTTAGAAGTTGGGTCATAAATTTTGTATTTGAGAAGCAACTTTCCAGATCTTCAGATTTGCTGTTCTTTGTATTCCCAAAGAAAATTACAGTTTTGTTGTTTAGGTGTAGCTCCCTCCTTGTCCCAGGAGAACCAGAAAAGCAAGGAATTAACACCCTGTCTTACAGTCCAGACACTGTAAATGCTCCATAGTCTCCAAGGCTTTTTTCTATTGAATGTAGTATAGAACTGTGAGATTCTTGCTCAACAGAGGCTGGATTTTTAAGTACTTGTACTTGTGAGGTTTTATTTTAGTGTAATTTCATTCTTACAGGTGAATATTTTTCTCTATAAATAATGCTTATAATTTCAGCATATTGTTACCATAAAATGTAATACACTCTTTATTAGCTTCTCATAAAATGCTGAATATATTTTTTCTTGCCAAAACTAGTGAGGCCCTTTTTATTAGTCCAAAGCATCTTTGGCATTCCTTTCTTACGCACACACTTAAGACTGTGAGCCAGATCTAATCTCTGTTAAATCTGTATAAATGAAGAATAACTCCATTGTTAGTGGAATTTAATCTGAATTGTTGTTTTCAGAAGGGATTGGGGCTTCTCATTGGTTTGTGTTTTCTAAATATCAATATCAAGCTATTCAATCTAATGATTTTTATAGCTGTTTATTGCCAAGAAAACATCAGAAAAAAAGCAAACAAGCAAAAACAAATCAGAAAAGCAGTAAAATCCAAACCAGAAGAACCAAGCCTGTTTGGAAAGTTAATTGTCAATTATCTACTTTCTGGTATTTTTAGAATGTAACACTCTGCTGTACTTTCATCCCTTGTTGGAGGGACAGAGGAAAGAGGGAGTGAGATTCTTGCTCTGACAAGTCTTAAGCTGTGGGTCAGAAGGGCTCAAACCTGCTGTGAAGCCAAGAGTGACTGTTTGCTGGTTTAATGTTAGCATTTTGTAAGAATTTCATGTTCTGCAGGTACTGTTGTTGGAGTTAATGAGAGCACTGCTTTCTCCTGGCCTACATGCAGCAGATGTGGCAATGGAAAGTTGGAACTGTGTCCCCAGGACAGGTGAGAGTCAGCATGCTCCAGAGCACTCCAGGTGTTTTGTAGATGTAGCCGTAACAGCATTAGGTGATGCAATGATTCCTGCAGGCACAGGCTGCACTTTGCTCCTTCCTAGAGCTAAGACGTAGTATTTTTATTGCTGATGAACTGATAAAACCTGCAAGGTTACATTAATACATTAAGAAAGATACAAGTAGATATGAAATGGTTTGATTTTGCAGTTACTATTTTGTTTTAAACCAATCTTTCCTATAAAGGTTTCATAGCCCACTGCATTATAATACTTTTAATAAATATGCCCATAAACCACAGGTCTGATTTTATGTTCCTTTAGAAGTAGGTACATGTGTTTGTGTGTCTTGCCTCGTTAATCTGTGTATCCCCAATTCACCTCATTTTTATACTGGACTATGATCTCTGCTACAATTTATCTAAGTATGAAAGAGTTCCATTACAAACCTATTAAATTAGTCACCTTTCTAAAAAGGATGTTGAATAATTCTGGCAGTATGTCTGTCCTGAATGTGAAAACTGATCCTACAGGACCTGTCGCCACCTGAAATGCTGAACCTGTGTCACATAGGCATAATTTTGGAAAGCCTCCCCTGCAGCTGCCTAGCCAGCTTGTGCTTGCAGAGTGTGAGATACCTGTTGGAATAAAAGCCCAAGGGATAAGAGCAGTCAGGGTGTGGAAGATAGGAAGGCAGGAAGGAAGGAGTTCTTTCTACTGAAAAAGCGTATAAAAATCACAAGGAGAAATTGTGCTGTTCTTATTGAAATAGGTAGTATTTTCCTAAAGATAGGAAGATTTGCCCTTTATGCTTTGTTGTACAAAAAACGATGAAAATCAAAACCAGGTGTCCTGTGTTATACTGTCATGCAAAAAATAACTATGTTATGTGTATGTTATAACTATGTTCACATAGTAGTGTAGTCCAATTAAAAAATTATCTCACCTGTGAAGGACACTTTTGCTTCATTTGGAGAACAAATGAAGTATCAGTATTTGTTTAAGAAGTGCTTCCAACAAGCACTTATAGCTGAGCTTAATTTTGTGCATGACTTAAGTGTGCACTGAAAACATTGAACGTTTGCTGAATGAGGGCCTAAGTCAATAATTCACTTCAGCCAAATCTATACTACAAATTTTCTTTTGCCATAACTTTTAGGAGGTTATGAGATTAATATTTGTTTAAGTGGGGTGACTATAAATAGCAACCTCTCTCCATGCTGCCAGAAATGATAAAAGGAAGATCCTTTTTCCAGAAGAGTTTAGGTCCTCCAAGAGAGTTCCTGCCAACAGAAGAGTTCTATTTGCTATTATCAACTGAATCTCTACCAGGGCTTTGCTACTAAAAGTCTGCCAGCAAAGTGTTTTAGAGAATACACTAATTGGAGGTTTATTTTTTTTGATTTATGACTGATAGCTTGTTCATTTCTCCATGCTCTTCCATCATTATTTTGTGTGTTTCAGAGAATTGCTATATTGCAACCAGTGCTCTGAAGTTGTCACAACACCAGTTTTGAAAATGCAGCTGGAAGTCTTCTTGAGTTGTCCATCCCGACCTCAAAGTACAGTAAAAGTAAAGGTACGGCATGAAGTAAGCATTGGTGTATCAGGTGTAGTGAGACTGGATGTGTGGACACACAGCTATTCTAAGCCATACTTCTCTGAAGAGTTCTCTCAGAAGACAAATTAAAATATGTAAGACTATCCCATAATTTAATCTAATACTAAACTTGTGTTTTATTGGGCTAAGAACCCAGTTCCCAATCTTGCTCAAATAATGCAGTCATTGAGTTCACCCTGAGGTTTGCAAACTGTTCTATGGCCCAGATCAAGGGATTTGTTAAGTTGGGCCTTTGGAAACCTCAGTCTACACGGCCTAAAAGGAATGTGTATTTTTAGACTTCCATTCTGACCATCTTTTCTGTCACCTCTCCTCTGCTTTCTTGGTCAGAGAAACAAAACTGTTTAATATTAAAATGATAAATCTTTGTTCTATGTGACTGCAAACAGAAAGTCTTTGCACACTTAAGATTCTTGTCATGAACAAAATCTGTGACTTTTCTCATTCCAGCTCTTGCAAAGGACAATCTCTTCTCTCCTCATGTCCTCTACCAGCGAGGATGGGGTAGGTATAATGAATGCTGACCAAAGGAAGTTAAGCTACAGAACTTAATGTACAGGCAGAGTACCAATGTGTTGGCAAGTCAGTCATGACTTCTGGTGGCAGGGTCTTGAAAATCTCCAGTGATGGAGATTATGACTTTCCAGGCAGTCACTTCAGAACTGCTCTAGGAATGGTAAGAGATTTCACTACAAGTGAAATGATTTTTTTTCCAATGTCCAGGCTGTGATTTGAGTGGGCTGTGCCCTTTGGCAATCCCACCTTCCAGCTGCTGAAGCCCTGCCATCTCATCCGACTCACACCCTGCTTTTCAGAAGGGGGATGCTGCAGGTGGGTTGTGTAGCTTCATTTCAGCTGTGGATCTGCAGAGCTACCTGCAAACAGCACTCAGAGCTGCCACAGGCAGTGCTGGGCTTGACTCTGTTCTCTTGCTGAGGATCCAAAGACAGCAAAGATAGCTTCCAAGCATCCCACCTTTTGGGTCTGATCTTCTAAATTCTATAAACCAAAACCACTTTGCAACAGTACAACACTGAAAGTACTGGCAGACGGAAATAGTAGAAGAATTTGCAAGATGCATGCAAGATATTACTTCGTAATTGTATGAATGAAACTCACATGAGCCGTGGAGATCCATGGGCTAAAGTGCAGTTTATGTAACTGTGAAGTAGTTATTCCTTTAATCTGAGATATCAGAAGAACCCTGACACTTGGCACAGTAACCCAGATTTGTCATGGGTGAGGGAGGCACCTGGGTAGGTGCCTGCCTGGCATTGGCTGCTGGATGGTCAGAGAGTCATTAAGTCCAATTAGGATTCCAAGATTTTCCCTCTCCCTTGCACGTGAACAGGAGCAAAGGTCAGTTTGTTGTCCTGTTTAATCATCCCAGTTAAGTATCTTCAGTTAGGTGATATGTACTGGGGTCAGTTTGCTTTCCCTGTCTCACAAGTTTTCCAGCATTTTCCTATTACATGCTCCATGCTTTTAGTGAGATTTGTGGATAATATTTAAAGTGGAAAGTTACTCTTAAGTAATAATTTTTTTTCTTATGCTGGAGGAGGGTGTATATTTCATTTAAGCAAAGAGATACAAGAAATTTCCAAAATGTGTTTGCTCCTTTAATAGCAGTTAAGTCTTGCTGAGTTTTACATGATGTGTCTGGTTTGGTTACAGACTGGCAAAACATTGTTCTTTTTCAAATTATTAGAATTCAAATTACCTCTTTTTCACGTTTCAGTGTGTATAATGCCAGTATTTAGAAGCCTGGCAACTCAGGTTTTTTTCTTCCCTGGCTGAAACATAGGGATAAAGATTAGTCACAAGAAATACCACTTGAAGTGGCATTTTTTTGCCAGTACTGCTGAAGTTTCTAAGGGTGTAGCTTTGTAATCAATTTTTTTGGCAGGGATGTTGGTTTTAACCTTCACTGGCCCTGGCCACTTGTTCCTCACCTTGTGGCAGCACTTCTGTTACACCAGTGGAGTTGTTTGTGCAGCTGCACAATGAACTGGACTGCAGAACCGGTCTGGGGTAAAAATAATCCAGGAAAAAAAAAAAAAAAGAAGAAAAAAAGGTTGTTTATACCTTGAACCAGGCAACGCCATGGGCATCACATACCTGTACAGCAGCACAGCACAGGGGCACAGTCAGAGGCTGCTTGTAGGCAAGGCCTGTTAAGGAGAGAAATGGATGTGAACCTGCCACCTGAGATACCCTCTCAAGTGAAATATCAACTGTGAGTGTTACCAGTTCTTGTGTTAAGGTGCTGTCTCCTCTTAATGCAGCCATGCCAGCCTCACTTCCCTCTCCTCCATGCAGAGCTCAGCCTCTGCAAATTTGGTCAGGCACAACTCGCAGGTAAAATGCCGGGTCGGATCATTAAAAAGGAGGGACTGTGTTGCTGCTGCTTGTGGTAATGCATGAACAACAAAAAGTTAAAACGGGGGAGACAGAGGAGAGTAATAAGGGTTAAAAAATGTTTTTTCCTTTAGTGGATCAGTTAGCACAGGTAGTCAATGTATGTACATACACATTGCCAGCACGAGCGAAGTCCTGAAAGTGCCAGAAAGGAAGATAAAGGGAGCATGTGTGGGCTATGCTTCAGCAAAGTTGAGTTCAAAGTCACAGTAACTTTTTTCTTTTTTGAACAGCTCATTTTTAAAGCCTGGTAGGGCAGCAACTGAGACAGGAGTGTGATCTAATTATTGAAAATCTAATATATTCATTCTTTCCATTAGTTCTAATACACTTTTTGAGTTCTTTAAAAAAAATTTTCTGTTGGAAGAGGATCTAGCATGCTGCATCTTCCCAGCTGAATGCTGCCTAGAACAGAACGTCCAGCACTGTTTGTTTTACTCACCCTGCTTTTATTCCTGCAGACTTACGAGGTGCAGAGCGTGCTGGGAAAGGAGGTGGGGTTATTGAACTGCTACGTCCACTCTGTAACCAGTCACCCCAACTGTGTTGCGCTGGAGGAAATTGTTCTTCTGGAAGCTGCAGCAAGAGAGAGTTGAACTCTTGTCAACTCTTATAGTATCTGTGGACTTTGTAATGTGATTATCTGTTAACTAGTGCCACAGATAAAGTGTAATGCAAGTGTGATAAGCATTAAAGATAGTTTGTTAAAACTGTGATTTATAAAGCAAATGTGCTAAAACTGAAAAAAAAAATCCATATATAGTTCAGCTTTCTGAACTCTTCTTTTTCTGATCAGTGAAGAATCTAAGAATACAGTTCTTTGTCATGTTTGCTGTTATGTAATGTAAAACACCTTTTTCTGGAAGTTTTGAATGGTTGTGATTTTTTTAAATAATACTGTATTTATTTTGTGTCAATGGAAAATATTTTTCTGATGTTTTTGAAGTAAATACCTTGCTATGGGCGGTGAATGTTGGTCTAAGCTGAGTTTTATCAGTATATCCCAGACCCACTGCAAAACGCTGCGTGGTGGGTGAATTCTGAGCTATCACTTTGCAATAGTTGTTATTAAGACAGAGATTTGAATGCATATAGAAGTTAATGTTTTACAACTAATTGGTCTCTCAGCATAGAAGTTGTGTGTTATCTGTAGCTTCCCACAAAGTGGATGTTTCATTATAGTTTCTTTTATGGATAAGGAGCAAACTGCATTGTAGGCCATGCACTACCCTCACCCCAGACCTGTAGGCCACACACTACCCTCACCCCAGACCGTGGAGACTACAGATCAGATAAATACCAAAATCTTCCTCTGTGTGCATTGTAATTAATGTAAGAATTAGAGGCTGCATGGTCTTTCCCCACCTTACTCTTTCAGTGTTTAAAAGCCCCTTACAGGTCAGAGGAGGGGGGAGGAATGAGTGGTTTTGTGCAGGTCCCATATGTGATTAACCAGCAGGAAAGGAACAGGAAACTTGCACACTGGTCATTTCTGAGGTTCAAGCCAATAGTGAAAAGTCTTACAGATGTCACAATTACTAAAGGAATGACCCAGCTTTTGAATTCCCCTTTTTCTCCCCACTTCCTCCCAAGCATTACAGTCTCTTACCTGCCTGCCTGTAAGGAAAAAGGAGATGACAGCCCATTCCTGTGGAGGTCTGCATGTGAGGCTGGGGTTGCCCCTCCAAAACCATTTAAGACTTGAGTCTCTGAGAAAGCTGGAGGTGCTTGTTTTTTCTGCCAGCGCCCTACAGATGCTGTAGGTGCTCTAATACGGCACTACTGAAATGTAAACAAGTTGCTCGATCTTCTGTGATCTGCTCACTCACTCAGTGATGAGCAGCAGCATTGCTGCTGTCACTAGCAGGGATGAGTGAAAGTCTTTGTGACCACTGACTGTGATAAACAGCAGTTGCCCACTCTCGCTAGCCAGGATCAGTGAAAGTGTCGAACTGCTGCAGTGGGCTGAAGCCTGAGGGTGCGTTAACACCTCTGGGACTCACTACAGCTGGCCCCAGCTCTGGAACATGTTAGTGTAGGTGCAACTTTACGTTATCTGGAATGGAAACCCCTCGGAAGTTTTTTTAACAGGAATTTTATCTAGTGGCATTCTTTTAATGGTGTTCCATTAGTCCTGTGCACTTTTTTGATATAGAATACGGTATTTCTGGCTGAGTCCTGGTCACAGAGCAGCCTCTCTTGTGCAGCTGCTCGGTCCCACCAGCACCCCGGCAACCCCTGACTCAGCACTCCGGCTCAGCGATGCGGCTCCGGGGGGAGCGGACTTCGCAACCACCGCGGCCGAGGGGGTTTCACGGTTGTTCCCACCCCTGCATCGCTCTCTGGATGCTTTGGGAAGCAACGCAGCGCCACTCGCTTGCCCTCAGCCCCCCTCTGAGCCCCTGGGACCCCCTCGCCGTGTTTCCCGCCCGTGTTCAGCCCCCTCCCGGACAGGTCCCCTTCCCCGCTACTGTCACGACACAGAGCAAACGAGAGCAGGGTTGATTTAAAATGCTTTTCTTTATTCTTAGAAATGCTGTAAAAATTGATATAAAAGGTTGAGCATGCTCAGTCTTTTTTTTTTTTTCCATCCTACTGTCTAAAATACATGGGATTTTGAATCATTTTAACAGATTTACCATAGCTGCATCGGTATGAGTAAAATGTAGAAAAGACGAAAACTACCATTACAAAAATAATTTAAGGGGAGAGAAGAAAAAAAAATAATAATATATTTAGCTTTTTTTCCCTTTTTCGCAAGTTTCGTGGTGAAAGACCCAGGCGCATCGCTCCACGTCGCTGCCGCGTTCCGAGCGCGGCCGCAGGCCGGCAGGTCCCGCCCGGCTCCGCGCCTCCTGCCGCGCCCGGCCCGGCCC